>VWZK01018184.1:8609-38774 GCA_013396935.1 Baryphthengus martii | reverse complement strand
TTTTTTTTTTTTTTTTTTTTTCATAGAAAACTGTGAAACATGGTTGCTTGCAGGATTTGCAGTAACCTAAACCATAATTCTCAAAATTACAGGAGTTTGTTTCATTCTACCTGAAAATCAATGAAAAAAAAAACCCAAAACATTCCATCTGAAAAACAAAATTTTAAAAGTTGGTTCCCTTAACTATGTCTAGAATGGGGAAATATACTCAGTTACCTCATTTCATAACAAATGGTTCTTTGGTTGTTTTAGCTTATTTAAATATGAAATATTTTACTTGAAGAGTATATTTCTTTGATATCTTACCAGCTTTTGACCCTAATCTTTAGCTGGAAAATTAGTTTACTTCTTTTCCAGAAGCCAACAGAATGCAGTTCAGTAATGACAGCACTGATTTTTTCTGTTGTCTATAGACATTTGTATGTTTTTATTGGAATTTTTTTTATTATTCTTAAGTTTCTTATAAGTCATATCAAACACATAAGTAATAATTATGAGCTTTTTTTTTTTGCTTTCATATAAATCTTAAATTTTCAGATGTGCTAACAATATCTTCATAATTTCAATTATGCCTCTTTAAGAGAGAGAACCTAGGCTCAGTTTATGGCAACTTATTAAATACAATTTTTATTTTAAAACCCAACTTCAATTGTAATATCTAAATGGGGTGTTGTGGGCTTTTTTTTATCAAAAAGTTTGATGTGATCCCTGTTTTTAAAATTGCATCTCTTAGTAAAAACAAACACTAATCAAGTTTTCTGTACTTCATACTCCTATTTTCCCATATTAGTCCTTCAAATATTTTTATAGGAAATATGTTGTCTGGGATTTATCACACCAACTATTGTCTTCCACATCTTAAAGGACCACTTTACACTTGCTTTACAATTAAAGATTTCTTTTGTTAGGCTAAATTAAAGCTTTTCATGATTAACTGAACCACAAAAATACCTATTATTTTTCATTCTCACATATTAAGTGTGTGCAATCAGAAGGATGGTGGCTGCATGCTATGATTTTCCACAGCTCAATGTAGAAGTCTTAACCCTGGTCTCCAGATTCTCATGTAAAAATACTGCTACATCAATCTCCTATCATTTTGCCTACTTTTCTCTTGGGATGCTATGGTCAATCTCAACATATCCTGCTTTCACAAACTTAACAATTCCTTCTGAATTCTCCCTAAAAATTGCACAGAGATCTCTTACATTGACTTAGTTGGGAGCGTAGAACTGTGTGTACAGATAGAGAAAAATATGCACAGATCACAGAACAGGAATATCAAAAGTAGCACAGTGATCAAAGTAAAAGATGAAGACTGGGAAAAATACAGAGCAAGTTCATGTAAGATAAAAAGACTGAAAAAGAATGGAATTCTTTATAATTCTTTATAATGCTTACATGTCTCTTCACTGTTCTGCAGTTTATGAGAAATAAAGAAAACTCATCACATTCACAGACTCTAAAAGAAAAGAAAAAAAGAATTTCTGGAGACTGCTTTCTCATATGAGAGTTGTAGGGAAAAAACAAAACAAAATTGAATTTGATAAGTTCACCATACTAATTAATAATAGGAGGTACTTTTCAAAGCTTACATGTGTTATCATTTCTACCTCTGTTATTATTAATTGTCTGTTGTTAATAAAAGACTAAAAATTAGCCATTTTACATAGGAACACCAAATATTTGAGATCAAGAAAATTTTTGGGCTCTCTTCCTAAAGGTCATTTCTTGTCATATCACTGGAAATAAATATAATTAAAGTTGAAATATGTGAACCTCTGAATAGTTAATGCTTTAATTAGCAAGAGAGTTAAAAAAAGATGATGCTGAATTTTTTGAAAGTACATTAGCACCTTAACTACTATGTCCCCATATTGGTATTTAAATATTCAGATTTTTCCACACACTTTTTGTCCCGTACAGAATTGGATTATCATAATCAAATTCTACAGCTTACTACTGTAGGATTGTTTATCAGATCTGAAGTTATTTCCCAGTATTGCAGTCAAGTTCAAGATCCCAAACTGGCCTCTACCCAGTACTTAGACCCTTCTAGGATATCGGATTCATTATTTTTAAGAGTACGTGTTCTTTTATCTGGGATGACAATACCTTCACAAGTGATTCTATCTTAAAAATTCTTAGATGCATTTAAAGGAGTTCAAATAGTAAAGTCCCCAGTGATGCATGAAGTCCCTAGAGATGTATGTATTTCCTCACTTTTTATATAGGATATAGTTTTCACGGTATCTTTGTTCCTTATCTGTAGCTGCAGGCATGGAATCTTCTTCCCAGAACCCCAGAATGGTAAAGGTTGGAAGGGACATCTGAGGATCATCATGCCAATCTTCTTCATGACATTGAAAAAATTTCTCTATTGTTTTGTACCATACTATTTGGATGCTAATGAAATCCAATTAAGTTAACTGGTTACTTTGCAAATGGAATATATTTGATTAATATAGCTAAGATGAAACACAGGAAATAAAATAAATGTGGAAATCTAATTTGACTATATACCTCCACTATGTAGCATCTTCATAACTATATTGCAAAGTAAGATTCTCACCATTTTGGTTCCATTTATGACCAAGAAAACTTTCCTTCTTGATCACAGTGTTGCTTGCTAGCTGGCTTAACTCAAACAGGAAAACTGAAGACCATTTCCCATATATTCATAGAATCATAAACTCATAAAATGGTTTGGGTTGGAAGGGACCTTAAAGATCATCTAGTTCCAAGCCCCCTGCCTCGGGCATGGACATCTCTCACTAGACTAGGTTTCTCAAGGCGCCATCCAACCTGGGTTTGAACACATCCAGTGAAGGAGCACCCAAAACATCCCTGGACAACCTGTTCCAGTGTCTCATCATCCTCAAATTCACCACCCTCATATTCTTTCTTGACCTCTCCTGACTCAAATTTTAATTTGGAAAACATTCCATATACATTTCCTATGCATATGATTTTACATCCAGTTGTCCTAAAGACACTGCTCCCCAGTTATCTTGCCTTTATTTTTTTTATAGTGAATTTTTTCTTGATAAGACATCTAACAGTATTTACACACTCAATAAAAAGTATAAAAAGCCTAGAACCTCACACAGAGCTAATGATTCAAGTCTGCAGGTCAATTGCGAAAACATTGTGCTCCATAGTACTCTTACTATGTTTAACTCTTGAGTCCATGGTCTCTCAAAGAGAAGAAAACTTCATACAAATTTTAACAAGTTTTTTGTAAGAGAAGGTGCTAGAAGTTCTGTAGATAACACATTCTGAGAAAAGATTTTTCTTCTTTTTTCCATGTGGAAATGGGTTATTTTTCTAACAAATTAAATAAAATAAATAAAAATCTGATTTTTATTTCCCTCCTACTGTTTGTGCAATTCTCTAATTTTCACCATGCTTTTGAAATACCAAACAAAAAAGCAAAAAGAACCTGCCTTTCTGCATAGGGAAAGTGCATTCTACATTCATCTTCTGGGCGTATAATGTGTCTTTGATTGTGTTCTTGGGGTGGTGTTTGACTGTTGTTGTTTGGTAGTTTTGGTATTGTGGTTTTGTTTTTCTTTGTTTTTCTTTAAGTCATATACCATTTTTAATAAATCTAAATAATAAACAAATAAACATATTACATGAATGATGTTTTGGCTAATTGTTGGCTTAAGCACCATTTATAACATCGTTTCTCTTTCATTTATTTAAATTCAAATGTCAGCTGTAGCTGTAGTAATTAGATTGTCACTCCCTCCACAGTCAATTTTCACTATCCTTAATCCACAACAAGTACAGAAGGTACCAGAAGAAGAACTCTAGTTTGCTTCAAAAGAAGCCAATTAGCAAATCTCGTTTAGTGTTAATTGCAAGAGGAGTCCTCATCATAGTTTAATCAACACCTTCCTAAAGCAATCTTAAAGAAAGGAAAAGACAAACATTGATTTCATTCACAGAAAGAACTGCATTGACACATTTCAAACTCTGAACATCTTGAATTCCCAACAGGCTGGAGTGGTTCCTTTCCATACAAACTATTACACAGAACTAGGGGTTTTTAGCCTTCAGAAAATAAGGACATATCTTACATGTATTCTTTGAAGACACTAAGAAATAAAGCTGTATGTTGTGTTGAATTCCTTCCAATGGTACATTTTTAGAACTTATTCTACTATCCTAGATATAATTCTTGACTTTATGTACAGATTCATTTTATCTCTGAAAGTCAAATCAGGTAATTACATCTTTCTGCATGTTAATATTGGCCTACACAACAGGTAAACATGAAAAAAAGCTAAGTAAAAAGTTCATTATATGTGAGTGCATCCTTGTTTAAAAAGTATTGGCAGTTTGTAGCTGTGGCTGGCATTGAGATCCAGACTAAAAATGCTGCAGCTGACAAGGCACCTGAGTTGCTCCAAACCAGAAGTTTTCCCATTTCACAAACGCATTAGTCACTTTACTGTGGTTCTCTGAAGCTCTGAGTTAGTGGTCAACGTGTTGGGCTTAAAATTGTGAGAAAACTTTTTTTTTTTTTGGTGCCCTTAAAGGGCTACTAATATCTATTGAATGGTGAAACAAAGTTATATATGACATCAAAGAGATCTATTAACAATCTGTAATAAAAATTTATACGGCTTTTTCACCTGGCTTCCTTGAGGAAAAAGATGATATTCTTTAAATATCACCTGCATAAGAGTATTAACTCCTGTAATAGGACACATTTAACTGAAATGTATTGCCTGTCCCTCCAAATGTCTGAGTCTTTCTTGCCATTGAACAAGTCAACTTAATTACAGAAGACCTGATGTTATTTAGATACATGTTTCTGTTTAAAATATTTTCAGGCAGAACAACTGTAAGTAATCCTATTGTACATTCAATCCAATCCCATTTTAATCCTGATTGGTCTTTCAACATGAAAATATAAACTCCACAAATAAAATTAACTTCATGATAAAAGAGCAGATGTACAATAATTAAAAGATCAATATAACATTTATAGTTATATTTCCATTATTAAAATCAAGATATAAAGTGCAAGATAGTTCAAATCAAGAATCTAGTTTCCCAATACAGTTCACAATTGACCCAGAACATATTTATAACCCTTGAAATTTACTTAATATTGGTAAAATGTTAATAAAAATCCTTGGTTTCAGAGGAGTTACTATTTTTTTTTCTTCACTTCCAACATGATTTTCTTTTAAAATGTCTAGTTTTTATTCTAAAACCTACAGTACAAGGCTAGTTTTTCTGCTGTTCAATGGCCACTTGTGAATATTTTAATTTTGTGAATGGTCTACTATTTTCTTGATTTTTGAGGGAGAGGAGGGTGGGGGGTTTTGGTTTTTTTTTTGTTTTGTTTTTGTATTATTATTATTTGGTTGATCCAAAAGATCAATACAATTTCCTGTAGAAGAATAATTTGCTAGAAGTAGCAAAGACAAGACTATTGTCACAGATAACACAATATGAATCAGAATATGTGACAGAATAATCAAACCTATCTGTTAAAAAAGCCAGTCGCATGAACACATAGGTGTCATTCTAGTATTTGCACTCAAGTCTTAAATTTAACCCTAAATGGCACTGCTTTTCTGCAACATGACATTGTCTGCTCAGTCTGATTAGTTCAGTATCCCTTCATTCCATATAGAGAATCCTTTTTGTCATATGGTTTTCCCATTCTTCTTTTATTCTATTACGTCAAAAAGAGAGGATCACCAGGACAGTCAACATGTTTTCTTCTAGATTAAGTCAGTGACTAATTCATTCAAGCTCATTTCACTTCTGTGTATGTGTGCCTTTCCTAGCCACTTTATTACATACTGAAGCTGGAGGCAAGTGTTTAAGGGATAAAGAAAATCTACTTCCTCTTTCCGTTGTGACAGTCAGAGCCACATCCCCAAATCTTCAGCATCACAAATAGCACACAATGCAAGGCCATCTGTCCTTGTGATCTGGCTTCATCCACTTTTAGGTGGAATAGTAGTAGGAGACAATAGTGAAAATCTAGATAATATAAATATGGAAGAATTGATTGCTGGTGAATCAATATTAAATTACCTTACGTGAACCTGTCCCCAAAAAAAAAAGCATTTGATCAGTTTCCAGTTTTTCCTTGCTAATGTGAAACCTTTGCACAGATCAGTAGAGTTTACTATTATCATTCTGTCCAGAAAGTATATGCAAAAACAAATTTGAGAGTCTTAGCAATAGTTTATGCTGATCAGCAGCATTAGTTCCTGACATTGTGGAAAATAACGTGTCAGCAGTTTTAAGGAAATGCTGAACACCATTGTTGTTTCTCAAACTGCGTAATTAGCAATTTGTGGCCATTGGTGCATCCCTATGCAGGAAATTTCAAATTACACGGACATGCCTCTGTGAAATTGGTATAAAAAGACTGCACTGAAGAGATGAGAGTATCTGTGGATTTTTTTAATAGAGTAGTCTCGATTTGGGATACAGGTAATTAAGACAATATTAATGTAGTATTGTGCTGAAGTCTTTTCTGGTCATCTGATATTTCCAACTACCTTGTTCATAAATTTCAGTCACAGTAAAAACATTACCTTGAAGAAATTTTGCAACAGATCAGTCAATATCTGACATATGAGACTGGCACTTTTTAAAATATTACTCTAGTCAAGTTATGTTTTATACTAGGCAATAGCCAGTAATACTAAAAACTAACAAGGTGTTTATCTTGTAGCCCAAATGGAAAATGCTGCTGATAGAAATTGCAGAGATTCAGAGAAGCCAATGAAGCTTGAGTCTCCTAATTGAAATTTGCAGATAGCTTGGATCAATTTATATATTTTTCTTTGAACATAACTTGTAGGAGCAGAGGTAATTGCCTTTTTCAAGAGCTTGGGCTCAAATGATGCCGTTACCAACATTTTAATCTAACTGTTCTGCTGCATTCAGGATGAATGTTATAATGGTTATTATTTAAATCATTAAACATCTTCTGTGGGGAAAGGGAGCTCCCCCCAGTCGCTACCTTCCCTCTCTGTGTGACATTGACCTCAAAACACTGTTTGCGGGTCACGATTGCATTGGCAAGTTCTTCTGATTCCTGTGATATTTTGGAGATCACCTTTGGGTCTTTTCCTTACTGTCCCCATGTGTATTCTTCTGAAATTGCCATTTTTTTCTACTTTGTGCCTATTTTGTATGGCTATAGAAATGTAATTTATATAGCTTTATAAACACTGATACGTATATAAATATATACACATATATACATATAGAAGATTATATAAAATATTCCTATATTGTATATATACTAATTTTATAAATACTCATAATTTATATGTACATTTATATAAATATTAATCTCTATTTATGCACATTTATATATAAATAAAGTGTGTATTCATATATTATACATATTTCTATATGTGTTTATATTTTATAATTCTACATATATTTATTTCTGAGCACTCCCTCATCCAAAGGAGGTAAGCATCCAATGTCAGAGCAGCCAGTGAAAATGTAGGTATGGTAATATAAAGCAACAGCTGTCAGCCAATCACAGGGCAGTACTCCATTTAACAAAATGGCAGCTCTCTGTTATAAACAGCAATAGCCTGTTCTAAAATGGTAGCCAAAACAAAATAGCGGCCCTTGTGTATGTAGAGGATGGACTATCCTGATCTGATGTACCTCCAGGTAAACCAGAAGGGGTGGCCAGTCCTGCCAGCCAAAAATCACATGACCAGAAGAGGGATGTAACTTCTGGAGGACATGGCTGCTGAGGCTGCTGGGAGAAGGTGAGATTTCTGCTGGTGACGGTGGAGGAGAAGCTAGTTCTTATCGTATGTGTCACATGAGTGGTCCCTGGACTACTCATAGAACTTTTGTTCAGCTTGAACCAGATCTACTAAATATACAGGATTTTGTTTCTTCTATTAATGTAAACTGAAAAGCTATGTTAATGTTTTTTTACCACTTTGGAAGAGGCAGGTTTAGTGCAATAGCTCACTGGAAATATTCTACTTTGCTCATGGAAGTGATTTACACTTTAAAAATGAAAATTTCTTGTCAATAATAAACTTTTCAATTACTACATATTTCATTGCAAAGATTTGAGCACTTGGATCATTTTACTCGCCAAAAGTATGTTTCAAGACATGGATGCTGTAAAGTGAAGACACAATCAAAAAATAAGTCTTTTCATTCAAATTAAATGTCACTTTCAATGGCATTTTAGAAGATGAGAAGGAAATAAAGATACAAAGAAACCTGAAAGAAATGAAGAATTTTAGACTTAAAAATAATAACTTCCTTGATACAAAATTACCAGAATATTTTTTTTTCATACTAAAATAATGGGATTTTGACTTACAATGTACATTACATATTTGTAATGAACTTAAACACTGAATAAAGAAGTATCATTACTCTTCCTACACCCATGAGTTTCTTTAAAAGTGAAATTAAATATAAACTATTGCTCATCTTCTTTATGAACACATTTTTTACTCAGTATGTCACTAAAAATGAAGATCTAGCTTTACGACAGTATTATAATTTCAGGTTTATTCTGCTTTAACTCATTAGCAATAAACATTTTCCCATTTTATAACACTAAATCATGAATCTGGCTTTATTCAGATTTTTTTGTAGCTATCCTCTCCCACTGACTGCCAACTAGTAAAGCTTCATGTTTTGGGGGTACCTACTTGTGGTTGGTTGAGCTTGGCTGAGCGCCAGGTGCCCACCAAGTTGCTCTATCATTCCCCCCACACTTCCCTCAGCACAACAAGGGAAGAGAGAATAAGGTAGGAAGAGCCCGTGAGTTACAATAAAGGTAGTTTAATAGAAAAAAGCAGAAAAGCAAGGCTGCATGCACAAAGCAAAGCAAAACAAAATTTTATTCTCTGCTCCCCATTAGCGGGTGCTGTCTGGCCTTTCCTGGGAAGCAGGGCTCCAGCACACTTAATGGTTGCTTGGAGGACAAGCGTCTTCTCAAACAGATGTCCCTCCCTCCTCCTCCTTTCTCTCCTTTTATACTTGAGCTGATGTCACACGGAGTGGAATATCTCTTTGGTCAGTTTGGGTCAGCTGTCCTGACTGCGTCCTCTCCCAAGATCTTGCCCACCCCATGTCACTGGGCAGGGGAGGGGCAGATATCAGAAAGCCAGCCTTGGTGCTGTACGAGAGCTGCTCAGCAGCAACCACAACACAGGCATCTTATCTACCTCCCAATAGAAAGCACAGCACCATAAGAGCTGCTATGGGGAACATTAACTCCATCTCTGCCAAACCAAATACACTACTAAAGCACAGAAATAGATATCGACCTGTCAATTACGTGTAGTTTAAAGGAAAAGATTGAAAGTACAAAGAGCTGTGACAGGGGATGATAACTGGGCACACAAAAATACTTCTGATCAGCTGGGCTTGGATTTTCGTTTGTGATTTTTAAGCAAACCATTACTCCATTACTTCAAAGCCATATATTTTTTATATATGGATAACATATATATCCCTATTATATCTAGCTCCTCTTTAGCATGGTTAAACTACATGTTTGTGATAGTTAAGTCAGCCATGGACTATGGCTTCTGTACTGAAAAGCAATGAAAACTTTTCTTCCAAGCTGATTGATAGGTGGAACAGGGAATTCTCAGTTAATGAGAATTGACCTGATTGATAGGCTGAAAACTGTAACTGGAAAGATCACACTTCTGGGCAGCAAAACAGAAGAGGACCCAATCATTCAGTGATCTTATTCTGTGATAAAGAGATTGTACAGATAATTTTTAGAAATATAAATGATATGGTTGCCTAAGTAGATGGTAAATACTTAAAGGTTCATGTCAGTTCTGTGTTCAAAGTTGACAAATCAAGGCGTCATTTTATAAGTATTAGAGAATGAATGAATAAATAAGGTATTGATGAAGATCAATCACAGGTAAAACAGAAAAAATAGTCAACTATTGGTCAAATGCTTATGTTGTTAGAGGTAGAACCTGAAGCGAAACAAAAACTAAATATTGAAATGATCTTTAGTAGTGACATCTTACTTTATTTAGGGTTTATCTACTACCACTATCTACTGGGCTTTGTGGGTTTTTTTGTTGTTTTTTTTTTCTTTTCTTTTTTCATCTATAAAAGAGTTCTTATGATCCTTAATAGGAAAAATCTATAAAAAATGTATGCACTAAAGTGTCCTGTATTATAGTTTATTTTATCTGTTACAGCGTAAATAAAGGATGAGCTTCTACTCTCACTATGCTCTACTTGTTGAGTAATTGCTGAAAATTGCCATTCTGTTCTCTGTACGAACTGAGATGAACTTTCAGATTGGAAGGTATTTAGAAATATTAGAATATTCTTGTGCTTGTCCTAAATCTGTTATAGCTAAAAGAGAAGTTATCTGGGATTTACAGGCTTTTGTTCAAAATTGTGATGCAAATAATAATAATGATAAACCCCTGAATCCAGTTCTATTCATTTCTGAATTTTTATTACACTGCTTCACTTGAAAATTCTGTAGACTTCAAGAACAGAGCTTCAAAAAACCCAGCTGTCCTTTTTCGAGTAAATTAGAAATTATCTTCTGTATTATATGGAAAGTGGTAAACATTGGGCACAATTTCTCATAACAAGTTTAGTTTGACATCTCAATCTTCTTTCTAATCAACTGAGGGAGATAGGCACTTTTAGGATATAAGTCATCTCATCTTCAGGTAAATATTTTAAAAGGTGATGAACCACACCTCAAAATGTCTATTTCTTCCGTTGACGGTGAAGGAGATTAGGATGAGAAGCTCAAATATAGGCAACCTAAATCACTGATTTTTAGCATGAAGCAAAATGACCTCACCACATGTGTCCTTCTGCTTAAGGCACTTGCTGAATACAATCATAAGATTGTGTTCTGGAGATAAAATATTTGTAGGTGTTGCTTTTTTTTTTTTTTTTTTTTGGTCAAGATAAGGGTAGATAATGTGGTTTTGTCTCTCAGGTTTTTGGCAGTAGTTCAGTACAAGGAAGTGATTCAATTCATTTTGCAGCTTATGGTCAAACCCATTTGTTCCTATTCACTGAGCTATAGGTTAATCAATTTATTTAGGAGCTAGGCATACTTCAGGTGAAAAAAGAAAAGCAGAATAAATACGGTGCTGTAGCTTAGGTGATAGGGCATCTTTTTAGCAGCTACGTGTATAGTCAAATGTACCAATAAACTTTTAGCATGAAAGAGCCATTATTGTCCCTTGTTTGGTGTAAGCTCAGGCAGGCTGTTCTGCAGAAGCAGAAATAAGCAGTGCCAAAGTTTATGTGCTAGAAACAGACATTTTTAAAAATTGTGTAATTTTAATGAAGTCTTAGGTATGTGTGACAAAGAGTTACTCAACTCTGTTGCACCTAAGCTATTCTAAACCTATCCTAAACATGTATTTAGAAAGATTTACGAATAATTTACTAGCAAATATTCTCAGGGACTTCAGAAATAACCAAGTATTGCAAAAGCTAGGCAAAATTTAAAATTGGCTCAAAAAAAATGGTACCCATTTCTAATTCTTGGGACTGGGTAGGTGGACCTGGCAGCAGTGCTCTGTTGATACTACTTGTTAAGAAATCAAAAAATATAATGAAGAAAGTAAAGATTTAGGTTAAAGAATCTCATTAGAATACTGATGGTGACTTTCTTATGTTTCTGCACTGACAAGTCAGATATCCAGGTGTACTCTTTCATTTGTTATGGACACAACTCCAAGAGGATTATTCAAAGGCAGACAATTTCAGGCTTAAAGAAGAAAGCAGGGAATCTAAGAAGCTTTGGTCTTCAAACAAAAAGAAAATAATCCTCCTTTATTTATGTTTATATCCTTTATTAAAATAGACAATTGACATAATATGGGAGTAGCAATATAAACTTATGAAGGATATGTGAAATAATTGCTTTTGAAATTAAATTATGCTTATGAGACGCAAATCATTCTGATTTACTATGAAATATCTTGATATGAGTGCATGGACTGCACAACAAGCAGATCTAGTTTCCGAATGATTAAATAATTTAAAAAATGGTAAGTGATTGTTAAAATAGCTTCTGAATCTGTCTGTGAGATGATATGGAACAGAATTCAATAGAACTGTCAGAAATCTAAACCAGCCAGTTTCTGCAGTATGGTACACATCATATATAGATTAACAAGATCTGCCCGGGAAGAAGTCTAGTTAAGCTAAAATTCAGGATTTGGCCAAGCCAATAGGTCTTACTTTTTCCTAGAAATAGTTAGCATGAATGTGGATCACGGCTAGAATCTCTACGTTTCCAAACTCCAGTGTATCATAGCTCAGTGAGGCACATAACCCCTAATGCTTCCTTTTATGACTTCATCATAGAAAGGTTAGAGTATGACATCACCTGGAATGAACACCTTTGTTACTGAGGCACTCTACAGGTGAAAGGTCTGGATCCAGTCTCTTCTAACCTGAGAATATAAACCTCAAGCTTTCAAAACCCAGAGTAAGTGGGTTGTTTATCAGACTACAGCATAAAGATTTTCCATAGACCAATAACAGCAAGTATCTGAGGTTATTTATGATCAGAATTGCTACATTTTGAAATAGTTTAGGCAGTGCTCTCTGATGTTGGGATATAATCTAAGAAGCAAGCCTATGTATCTATATGAGCAGGAAAATTTGTGAGTTGGCACAAACACAGATCACTCAGTGAAGGAGAGTGACTTTGACTATTGTCAATAATAATGGCTTATTAGGAGGGATTTATGGAGAATGCCTCTGACCTTTTATTAAGAAAATAAATAATAATTACATTTTACTCACCAAAAAAAATTGCAGATAGTTGCAGGTGCTGTAACTCTGTATATTGGGTTCCCAGGATTACAAGTGCTAAGACTATTGCTTGAAAATGCTTGCTGTATTGTAGCCAGAGAATTTAACATTTTTCAGTAATATTGACCCTGTCACGTAATTCAAATGTCAAGGGACTGTGTGGTTACTGTTGTACATTTGGTCATATTCACCAAGGGTGCCAGACTTCAGGCCTATTATATACTTTAACAGTGGACATGGAAAGTCACACACACAAAACTGAAAATCACTGGCATGAAAAAGCTTATTTATAAAAAAACAGTTACAGTTTCATCAACATTTTATTCAGAGTTAAAGTCAAAACAGAAAGTTGTGAAAGATAAAAAATGTAATTGATTATGATAATTTTTATATTTATTGCTCCATGCACACTATGACAGGATTGGGAAGGGGTCAGGGAGGAAGAGCAGAGCTTCTAAACACACATGCCATCTTAAGCCAGTTGTTGCTATGGTGATAACCCTTCTACTGCCAAAACAGCATCTGTTTGTCCCTTACGGTTGTGTGTCATACATTGCTCCTATTCAAGTTCTTACATTTTCTCAGGTTTTACTTTGAAATCGAGTTTGGAGTTACAAAAGCTACATCAATTTCTGCTTTTCTTAACTCGGCATTTCGTACTGATACCTGAACAACTTTTTATGGGAGTGAAGAAAAGGTTCTAGAGCCTTGAAGTGAACAGGATTTTAAAGTAAGTAACACAGGCTCAAAGGTAAGCAACTGGCAGCATAGTAAAGTTTCATGAAAATAATTCCTAAAGAATAAGCCTGCTACATACCTACATGTCTGATCTGCCTATTACTTCAAAAATTTCATAGTAATAAAATTATAAATATACTGAGGTATACTTTGAGAAGGGAAAGGTCCATATTATGAAACATCACTGTAAACTTTCAGATTAAATCTTGACCTACTGCTGGTTTCCTCTATAAAGAAATGGCAGCCTAAGATAAGCAGTTGTTGAAGTATTTGTTTTGCATTTCTCTTTTCTATTTCCCATTGCAATTTCCATTTTTACAATTCTTTAAAGTAAGCACAGCATATCTTCCCTTCAGTGATTAGAAGTGGCATGCTTCATGTTTACTGCTGCTGTGCTTTACAAGTTCTAACTCCTATGTCCTTCACTATTCTCCTTCCATAAAAAAGCAGCAAATATGAATCGTAAAAACTGTTATTAGTGAGGAAGCTAAAGGTTTCCGATACCATCAGTGCATTTTCAAAGCACTGGTGATTCTGATGACTTGGCTGCTAATCTCTAATTAGAAGCTTCCATAAGGAGATTCTGAATGCATTCTTCCAAAAGGAAGTCTTCCAATAATTTCAGTAAGATATTTTCAGTATGCAACTTTTGACAAAGTATATGACGAGCAATATTTTAAGAGGAACTTCTTAAATCTTTCCAGTGGAACTTCATTGAAAAAAAAATGGCTAGAAAAAGTCTCTCATTTTTTTTCAAATGTTTCAAAAAGATGAACAAAACCTAAAGGAATCCACTAACATACATGATTTTCATACATTTTAATTAACTGTTATTAATGAGCCAAATTCAGAAGAAATTTACAAAAAATTACATATGTTCTTTCAAACAGAGTTCAAAGAAACTGAAATAGTGGTGTGCAATAACCTAACAGAGCACTGGAACAGGCTGCCCAGGGGGGTTGTGGATTCTCCTTCTCTGGAGACATTCAAGACCCGCCTGGACACCTTCCTGTGTGATGTCATTTAGGTTCCTGCTCTGGCAGGGGGATTGGACTTGATGATCCTTTGAGGTCCCTTCCAATCCCTAACATTCTGTGATTCTGTGATTCTGTGAACACTGCTGATTCTAAGGTACATTTTATGTAGTTAATACTAAATATTAAAATTAGTAGATTATATTTTAACAATTTTTTTATTGTTATTATCTAGTATAAATGTAACAGTTACAATTGATGGTAAATTTGAGCTATACTACAGGTCCAATAAAGAACAGGAAAAAAAAAAAAAAAAGTACACAAGTATTGCCTGAAAAAAAGAAACTCTAGACTGTATTTCAAGTTCATGTGGAGTATCACTTATTTTCATTGTTTAAAGGAAGCTCCATTTGCCACATGGTGACTCTTTCAATTTGGGATTTATAAATTTTGCATACAGAAAAAAGCCTTCCTCAATTCCTTGTTTTTATTTGTTTTTGTACCAAAGTTGTCCATATTGAAATATCCTCACCATAACTTCCCCTAACTAGGAAATTAGGACACAGAAAAATATTAGAATATAAGAAAAATAATGAGCATTATTCAGATAGCAAAGGAATTCATGAGGACATGATTAGCAGAAGAAACTAAGGTAAGGGAGCTGTCCTGGTTTGAGTTGGAACAGAACTAATACTGTTCAGTGATTTTATTTTGCAGCCAAGTCTCTTCTAAGTAACTGCACTTTTTGAAATTAACAGCGTATTTTTGCAGACAATGTCTGCTCCTAACAGTAATAACACTTGGTGTTTAGAGTTACTACCAAAGATGGGTGCACAGAAAGGCTCTTGCTGATACTTCCTCCTGTGCAGACCAAGTTCACAGCTAAATCTCTTGTGCCGTATTGGGGGTACAGAAAACAAAAAGCCACATCTGCGAGGAGGAGCAGCCAAGACGGATGACTCTAAACTGACCAACAAGGTATTCCATCCTATATACGTCATATTCAGTATGTAGCTGAGGAATCACAAGGGTGACCTTCAATAGCTGATGTTCAAGGAGGACTCTGTCCATTCTGCCTTCAATCCTGATCTGTGCATTCCTGAATCCAGTTCCAGTATCCAGCTCCTGAATCCTGTTCACATCTGCCACTGAGTCCAGTCCAATGGAGAGATATAAGTTTCAGATATAATTAGACAAAAAAACCCAAACTTTAAAAGTAGGATATCTTATGAGGAATGAAGAAGAAAAAAAAAAATTGTAAGTAAATATAGGTACCATGAAAAACTGATAGAAGTTACAAAAATAGAGCACAAACAGAATAGAATATCAGTAGATCAGGAAGAAGCAAAAATAAAGAGTCAGGGTAGCGGTATAGTAATGCTATGCAAAGGTTATGATGACAGTTTCCTGTGTTGCAGGGGACATCAAAAAGAGTGGTGTTTTCCCCCAGCATCTATAGAAGACTGTGGCATACATATTTAAAATTCAGTTTAAAACCTGAAATGACAGTTCTGAAATTGGAACCAGAGAGTTTTCTTGTGTATTAAAAGAGAAAGGATAAATTCATTGTAGCATATGGTTTATGAAACAGAATTATATGCTTTAAAATCAAATCTCACTTTCCCCTCCTTCTCTAATCACATTTTTTATTAATCAGTAATATTTTTGTTGTAATGGTTCTTAGGTGTTCAGGGCTGTAACATTTCCTTAATATGGTTTTATAGCCCTTTATTGGAAAGTTTTTTATTTTTTTAAATAAAAATAAAATTAAGAGTGGAAATGGTTTTGCTTTTTTTTTTTTCTGCCATGCACCACACATGTGCAAGGCAAAATGCTGCATTTTCTTCAGCTGGGAAAAATGACAATTCACAAGTCCAGTCTTCCAAGATAGATCCAGAAACACAAGACAAGGGAGTATTCTTAGTATAAGTGTTCTCATAACCTATCAAAACCTCATTATGGTGTGTTCAGGATTGCAAGAGTCCCTGTCAGTGAAGGATAACTGGTACTGTAATGTCTGCCAATACACCTTTTTAGTTGTTGGAGCCTTTGGGGACATAAACTTTTACAATTTCTGTTTAAGTTGCTTGATCTGGTACCATGGTCAGAAACTTGGCTTTAAACAGTCACTGCACCAGTAGCATCAGTATCTGCTCTTCCTCTCAAGTCTTTTTTTGTCAGTGTCATATCATGAAGGAAAGGAGGAGCTTCATATAGTCTCACCAGTGAGACAGAGGTTAACATATCACAGCTTTTCTATGCCCAGGACATTGAGAAGAAGGTGGTCAACCAAGGCAGAAGGTGTTACAGCATACATGCAAGGCCGTAAATCAGTAAATAGTAGATTAGAGCAGTAGTGCATAACTCTTGTTCTGGACAAGACATTTTACTGATTTAGCCTGTTCATCAATTTAATTTTACTCCTTAAAAGAAACCAAATATCAAAAAAAAAAAAAAAAAACAAAAAAAAGAAAAAAGCCTGCAAATTATTTTTCTACAAAATCATATATAAATCCATACAATAATCATGACAATTTTAATGTCTATGGAAAAACAGTAGAAATTTTTCAAGTATTTTTTTCTGGCATTAAATCAAAATGCTACTGTTTTCATAGAAATGCTGTGTATTAAGTGTTAGAACTATATAAATGCACTGTTTGCTGATCTAGCCAACAAACTTGACAAAAAATACCAACTATGAAGGTTATATGTGCAGACACCTGTCCACCCTCACCTGGGATAGGCTGCTAAGTTATTTATCACAGGTCATCAAACCACCTTCAGGCAGCAATAGCTTTTTGTCTGCAGTTGAATTTAGTATGTATTACAGGAGGAGGAACGGAGGATACTCTTACAGTGAAAATGTGTTACTGGCATCTCTAATCAAAGATAGAGATACAAACATTGTTATTTTAGGGCCTTTGGCAGTTTTATGAGAATGAA
Organism: Baryphthengus martii; assembly: GCA_013396935.1. NCBI lineage: Eukaryota > Metazoa > Chordata > Aves > Coraciiformes > Momotidae > Baryphthengus > Baryphthengus martii. The sequence continues at coordinate 21,300 of VWZK01018184.1, read as the reverse complement.
TTACTTATCTCCATTTATATGACCTAGATTATATTTTGCATTTCAACACTAATCTAGGGTTTTTTTGCATTTCAGCTCCCATAGTATGAACATTTCCAGCTGGGCTCTGTCAGCCTCTGTTCCACCATAAATCATATCTGCCTTCTCATCCAAAGGTGCTAACTGATGAGGCAGAAATAACACAATCACAGCTGGCTTTGTGGCCTACTTACAGCACAGCTACAGCAGGAATGCAGATTGCCTCTCTGTTCTTCTGGATAAAGCCATAAAAAAAGTTATATCCCTTTCAACTTACTGTTTTGGAATCCCTCCAGCTCCTGGGACTATTCACTGAGTACAGAAAATAATGCTTACACTGCAAATAGTCACCAAGGTCTTAGCAATACTGGAAATTGGTCCAATGTCATAGCCATAAAGGACTAGTACACACATTTAAGAGAGTTCACTTTTCAACTGCTTGCTATTTGGGTTAATATTGAAAAACAAGATAGCACGTTATGTGGTTAAATTTAATGGCTTATTATGCTTTAAAATTAAACACCACATTTTAGGGTTTAAGCCAATAGCTATTAAAGATTGAAATGAAACCTGAAGGGATGAAAACATAAAATTACTGCTTACCTGTCTGTTGTTGAACTGATTAGTACGTTCCCTGTGTTCCTACGTTTTATAAATAATCTTTCTCTGGTATTGAAAGTGGCAAATTGAAGGAAAGGAGGCTTCTTTATCTTCTGTTGTTTCTTACTACTAAGCTTCAAGTTTATGTATGTCTTACCTTTAATTCTTTGCATTTTGAGCCAGTAAATTTTGTTACATTTCCTGCAGTCCTATATTTCTGTTTCTCAGTCTATTTTTAGAGAGAAGTTATGTAAAAGAGAATTTCTTTTTTTGTTGTGTTTTTGTGGAGGAAACTGTATTTTTAATGTACAATGAAAGACTGGTTAGAATTGAAGATGGAAATGAGTACAAATGACTATATACAGATATATATACAAAATGCATAGTACACAATTTGTATGTGTATGATAATGAAGGTGTAAATATGCAATGTATATATATGATTTTTTTTTTAAACAGCTTAACTACCTTACATCTCATTCTTTATTTTTTGAGAAAAACAGACTCATAAAACCTCCTTTGTAAGCACTTCTTGATACCACTTACCATTGTGGATATATAGATTCATAGCCTATAGGATGTGATTCTATATAAAAAAAGCTTGTCATAAAAGAGTTCGAGAAGCCCCTCCTGCTGAGTTGGGAGGTTCAGACTGGACTATCTCGCTTTCTAAACTTACTCTCAGAGAGGAGTCAAGGTGTGGTTGGGTTGAGTCTTAGTGCCCAACTGTAAAGAAGATTTCAGACCCCAGGTTTTGCTACAGAGTTGGTTTATATCAACGCAGACTGAGTGCCTACATAGAGGGACACCAAACTAAGAAATCCCTGGAAAATTATACCCTTGCAATCTAAGTTCCCCTTCCTTCACACAATGGTTCAGTCCAATAGTAATATCTGGGTCTGAGGTTTTCTTGTTCTTCATTGGATCCTTTTCTGTCTCCAAGCTGGTTGTTCTTTTTCATACCTCAAGGATGCAGCTTCTACTGATGGATGAGCTGCCCTATTTTTCACTGGATGCAGCAGTCTCGAGGCCTCCTTTCATATAACTGAGTATAAGTTCAGTGTAAGTTCACCACTTGTGGCCTAAGGCTTCAGTACATCTAGATACTCATGCTAAGCAAGTTACTCAGGTTAATCAAAGCAAAACAAGTTTCAGTTCAACCAAAGTACACAATTAACTCTCATATTCTACACAAAAATTGTTTAATGCTCAACACCATGTGGAAGAAAAATTGTAGGATTCTGTATTTATGAAGATTTTATGGAAAGTTAATTATTTTTTCTGAAATTTTTCTTGCCCTCAATCCTTTAATAAAGTTAAGAAAAGTAACACAGCAAAAACCAGTATGTTCAAGTATAGATCAGATTCAGTACAGGTTGCAGAAAGGTTGGTTGACCATGTTGGTTGGAATAATAGTAGTAGAACAACTTTTGGTATCTCAAAACTCAAGTGGTTAAGGATGAAGACTTCTTTGATCTTCACAGAGACAAAAAGCAAAAACAGAGTTCTATGTCTATCATGACTGAGTAGAAGACGAAAGTTTGGTGTGGCTATGAAAAAGAGACAAATCACTATCACATATCCAAGGCATGTAGTATGTCCAGCAGAGATGGATAAACATTAATATTATTGCATAAGGACTTAGTGAGACCTTATCTAGAACACTATGTACAATTTTGATTGTTTCTGATAAAGGAAGATTAATCCAGACTCAAACAAATGCAGAGAAAGGCTACTAGCATGATTGTTCGGTCCAGCAAAATTAAAACTCAGATAGGATATGACTGTTCAGTATAAATAAAGCTGATATTTGGAATGACTATCACATAGGAAATAATCTGTTTGAGCTAGGCGACAACGTTGACACAAGATCAAGTGCTGTAAATTATCCATTAATATACTTTACCTCTTGATGACAATCATTCTTGTTTCCTGTTTTGCTCCTGATTTTCTTCATAATCCAAATGTTTTATCACTTTCAGTTCCTTGCCAAGCATTTCAGAGAGGAAGAAGTAGGACTTTTGCAACTCCAGTTGTGTGTGATGATCTGTGGAGCAGAATCCTGCCAAGGCAGAATTTTAAATATAAATTATTTGGAATTGCTTGCTATGCTCTTCTCAGAGAAATGGTTTCTTGTAAGCAGTTAAATTATTATGTTGGCAAATGAGTTTGCTAAACTGAGCTATATCTAAAACTCGTAATTTTTGTTGCAGTGCTTCCCTTGATACCTGCATAAGAGCAAAACAAAGTTTTGCATGCCGTTGTGTTACTTTGCTGTGAGTAAACTTCTAAACTCATTAGATAAATTGGAAAACATGCAAGGGGTAAGTCTAATGTATCTCATTGAAAATATAGTAGCTGTAGACTTTTTCCTGATTTCTCAAGTGTAGGTTTTCTGCTTATTGCTTTTCTATTCTTTTGGAATTCAGAATTCCTAGCAGAAGTGTAAAAATACCACATTGTCTATTCACAGAATGAAAATGAGGTTTATTTTTAGTGGAAACCATAACTAACAAATTATATAACATATTTAAATAAAAAAAAAAATGAGAATGTGTCCAGTGGTAAAATTTCTTATTCTCTACTGAATTCCATTTGTGTTCTCTTTTCATTCAAAGGGGCAATGGTTTTAAACTAGAGCAGAGTAGATTTAGATTAGACATCGGGAAGAAGTTCTTTACTATGAGGGTGGTGAGACACTGGAACAGAATCTCAGTTGTGGACTCCTCATCCCTGGAAGTGTTTAAGACCATGCTGGATGAGGCTCTGAGCAACCTGATCAAGTGAGAAGTGCCCCTGGCCATGGCAGGGGGCTCAGAACTAGATGACCTTTAAGGTCTGTTCCAACTCAAGCCATTTTATGATTCTATGATGACTAAGATATTATTTTAGGCTGTAATATATTTTATCTTTCCTAATTCAATAGAGCTCCAATAATGCATTTACACACATTACTTGATCTGACTGGGATGGAGTTAATTGTCTTTGTAGCAGTATGTATGGTGCTATGTTTTGGATTTATGTCTAAAACAGTGTTGGTAACACACCAGAATTTTGGCAGTTCATGAGCAATCCCTGGAAGTGTTTAAGAATGTCGCTTGTACAAAAACATGAATGTCGCTTCCACTCTCCTCCTCTGCAGTGACTAAGTAGGCTGGAGGTGGACAAGAAACTGGAAAGGGGATCCAGCCATGACAGCTGACCTGAATTGACCAAAGAGATATTCCATACCATATCACATCATTCTTAGCAATAAAAGGGAAAGAGGAGGAAGAGAAGACATTTGTAGCTACCGCGTTTGCCTTCCCAAGTAACAATTCTGTGTGCTTTGGTCCTGCATTCCAGAAATTACCTAAACATTTGCCTGCCGATGAGAAGTAGTGAATTAATTATGTTTTGCTTTGCTTCCATGCACAGATTCTGCCTGAACTATTTAACTAGCTTTATCTCAATCCACAAGTCTCCTCACCTGCTTTCCATTATCTCGCCATCCCGTAGGAGAGGGAAGTGAGCTGTATGAAGGGCTATGTGGGTGTTTGGCTGTTGGCCATGGTCAGCTCCCCATCCCCATAAGGCAATAGGACCAATTGTCATCTCAACTGTCAGGAGAGTGCTTCAAAGAACAGCAGGGAAAAGAACTGGGTTATAAACTACTGAGTGTACCTATAAAAGGAAGGAAGACTTCCTGAAGCTCCTCTGTAATATAAGATACAAGAAGGTACAAAAAATTTCCTTTCTTACATTCAAAAACTATTTAGGCTACAACACTACCTCAGACGAGACAGTGACAATAACGTCAAGACTCCCTGTAGGTGAAATTTTATTTAAGACAAGGAGAGACATTTAAGAAGATAATGCAGAAAAGCAGAAAACTGTGAGATCCTTAAAAACCTCAACCCTCCATCATAAAATATCTTTCAATACTATAGTAGACAAGTCTTAGACTTTTCTACAATATTTATATATGTCCTTGATTACATATTATTTTCACTGACTCCGAGGGCTTCTTCAGCATAAATATTCTGGACTATTGTTCTACAATTACAACTGATAATATGAACTATTAAGAGACATACTTTATCACATCTTCTATGAAAGGCAAAAAAAATAAATCATTATGTCCACATAGTAAGTCAATATATGGTCAAATAAAGTGCTGTACTTCTTAAAATTTATTGAAGAAGATGAATGAAGTCACTGTGATAAGCCACTTCTTGCTATAAAGAGTGATGCAAAATTAAAGGGAAGAAGAAATGTCATTATGTAACCTGAAAAAATCAGAACTGTGACATCACTGAAACAGGTATTAAGGTTAAACAAATGAAACTTGCATCCACAGTGACATATATCAAAAACACAAGGAGACAGTTCAGAGGATGTGATCTCATTTATAATGGTCAGCAGAATAAGAAAGAATGTTCTGCGGTCATGGAGAAAAATATCTGAAGAACATCAGAAATAAATATCTTTCAGTTAATAAATAAGTAGAATATTCAGACAGTTCCTTTAATTCTTTACAGATATTTTGTTTAAATTTTACTTGTTGTCATTCATATTTAGTATCTTAGCTATCACTTACTACGTAATTGCACTGCAGAAAGAATTAAGTACATTTATGATTATTTTATTATAGGAGATTTTATTTCAAGGAAAAAGTAATTAATATGTGAAATGATCTTAACAGCAATGATGAGCAAAGAAGAGAGAGACTTCTGGATTAACTAGTGTTTCAGTCACCAGAAAATGGTTCCGTTAAGCCAATAGAATAAGGAGATTAACCACATAAATATAAGGAGGTGTATCTGAGACTTGCCGAAAAGCCAGATCTATTTTAATATTAAAGCCAGACCTATTTTAAATGGTACTATTTGGCTAGTAAACAACAAACAAGCAAACAAAACCAAAAAGCCCCACACAACAAAAAACAAACCACAGGCAGTAACATGTACTCTGTTGCTAGAAAGAATGTAACAATAGACACAACAGCAGACTATTCTGCACATCCACCTGGATTTTTTTCACTAGATCTATTTTTAACAATTTACTAAAGCTTGTAGCTTGCCATGTTTCCCATTCTAGGATTCATAGATAGACAAAAGAGTTCAACCTGTATTATTACAGACAGCTACAACATGAAGAACACCATGGAAGCAAGATTTGTGGTGGAAGCAAGAATTACTATAACTGTCAAATGAGACTTAGCTTTTTTTTTTTTTAATCAGATATTGTAATATGAATGAGATAACAGACAGAAATAAAATGATCTAGCTTAAATAATTTAGCTAGTCTGGCTGATTTTGAACAAAAGGAATTCAGAAGCAATTGTATGAGCAGCCCTGTTCTCTTCTGTAGAAAGATCTCGTCCTGCAGAATGTTTACATTTGTGTATTCTGTAGTCATAACTATAAAATCATCATTCAGCACTGTTTAGTGTGTTTGGTGTTGTCTTGGGTTTTTTTTGTTTGGTTGTGTTTTTTTGATTTGTTTTGTTTCGTGGTTTTTAAAAATCTAGAGCAGGTTTGCTAACCCCTGGGGCCTAACTTGAAAGTAGTTAGTTTAGTAAGAAGAAACACATGATTATTTGTCAAACTGTGACACATGCATTAGTAAATGAAATGAATAAACAATGTTCATTCAGTTGTACATATCCGTGCAATTTTTTTCCTCATAATTTCGGAACTCTTCCTTTCCTTTCCCTTTCCTGTTAAGCCTCCACCCCACAAAATAATGGGTGACTATGTCCTGCTAAATTTTGTCACTGCCTCATCCTGTCTGTACCCAAATTCTCCTCTATTTCTACCTTTCTAAATGAAAATGTTACTGACTATGATGTCCTCATATATTACATGAAGTGTGTATGCAATTGTCCACTAATCTATTTCAGTCAAAAAAAAAAAAAAGTCTGGATTAAATAATTTAGACAGTAGCTACTATGACTGATTCCAACTGAAATGAATTCAAGAGCAATTACATCATTTGCCCTACTGTAAAATCAGAGAAAGTGCTAATCTCCAACCCAAGGGTGCAACTATAACAATAGCTTTTCTCTATCATGCCTAAAATAAGAAGCCATGTTAAGGCAACTAGTGCCCTCTTTTCCAGTTAATGAAATGACCCACATTCTGAATAAAATAAAATACTCGCACACAGTCCAAATTGTGTCAGTTACTTTTGTTCATGGGCATATAAATCTGATTTATTTCTACAATCAGTGACTTTGGTTCAGTTCCCAGCAAACACAGGAAATTGTGATCTTTCAGTAATATGACACTAGGGAAAGTCTATTTCAAGGTGAAAAACTCCTCCGGGTGGGTTGCTGTCTTTCGTGTTCATTTGTGATCTGCAGGTGTTTGACAGGAAATGAGCATCATTGTGGCAGGACTATTTGTCTTTAAAAAATGTCACAAAGTGTTGCTGATGGAAAATTTAAAAAGCAGGGATCACGTCTGAGCGGCAGGGTAGTACTCAGCTTGCAGTATCTCTTTCTGTGTCTCAAGCTTGAAAACAACATTATTTTCACTTCTTGTTCTGTATGTTCTTGTGACAACTTTAAACATTTCAACATGCGAGTAGAGAATGAGTACAAAAAAAACCCCAACATACCAAACAAACCAACCAACAATTATTAACAGTTTATCTGCAAATATGACAGCAAAAAATAAATTATGTGTGGGTTTTTCACATTATTACTGCTTAATGTTGACATTGATTACTGGAGAAAGTTTAAGATATTTGAGAGGAGATTAGTTCTTTGGCTCTAAACAAAATATTGTGAAAGCATCCATGACACTATTTGTAACTATAGTGCAATTACATTTGCAATGTAATTTTTCTGTTGTTCTATAAAGTATTAATGATGATAGTGTTTATCATATTAAATAGGAAATTTATAAGACTATGTGCATCTCTAGAAAATGTTAAGAATATGAGATATTTTATTATCATAATAGCATTTCAGTTGATTTTTTATATATTCGTGGAAAAATGACCAGTTCTGAAACTCTAACTGTCACTATTAGAGGTTATTTTTTTAATTTAATTTTATTTTATTTTATTTTCTCAAAATTAAAGATTGCATGCACAAACACTGCAGGGAGTGAACTTATATCAAAAGAGAGGCTTCTGGGTTGCTGGGAAGCTAGGGCAGCTCATGTTTCTCCCTTTTATCAGCAGCACTCATTGAAGGGTATTCTCTCAGCCCTAAAAAAGAAGAGACCGTAATTTCTTACTTTTACATTTTGTAATCCATACTTCATTAGCACTGAAGGTAAACCTATTTATAATAAATGTTCCAGACTGGGATCTAGAGAAAAACAGGTGCAAGTTCTGTCAGTATGCAAATTGATATATGAACTGGAATATGTATACATGTATATATGTATGTACATATTAGATATGAGATAAGATAAATGCTATAGAATTACATTTAGTAAGCATACAATTTCTTCAAACAACTTTGCCTATAAATTTGTGCTTTGATGAGTCATTCTATTGTTCTGACATAACAAAACCAAGCAGCATTCATATTCGTAATAATAGACTTAACCAGTAAAATAAAATCAATCCACAGAAGTAGTCTTTCAAAGTATTAAAATAGCAACCCAAGATCACACACGGGAGATTGCTGTTTTAAGTATGATGATCAAAGCAATACTTTTTAGACTAAAATTCATGATCTTGCAAAAATAAATTGTGAATAACACTGACTTAGTGAGGCCATCTAGTTTGACCTTCTCTTGTTAAATATCAATGTCCAATTCCCTTTTATTTCTTTCTTCATATTTTAGGTACAAAATAGCCAGGTTAGAATCATGTGCTGGAAGAGGTAAGAACTTTAAGTTCAGAAAAAGTAAGAAACAGTAGCAAAATGCTGGAAAATAAAACTTATTGTTAGATACTTAGCATTCATATAGAGTAACATGAAAATGTAAAATTGTAGACGTGTAGCTTTTGGTGAAAACTAGGTTCTCTTGAGAACAAGTTGCTATGACTGATAGTGACTTGCAAATTGCAGTTGACTACATTCTCTGTTAATAAATAACATTTCTGCTGGGAAGCTATTATAATCTTACAAGAATCAGAGGTAATTCTCCTAATGCCTATTGTATGTGCCTGTGGCTCCTATGGTTAAATGAAAGTCTGTTCTTTTGAAGATTCTTGTTGAGAAGATATTAGAGAAGAAGGATTGTGAGAAATCACAGTGTCTTAGGAAAGTATCCAAGGTTATTCTTCTTTAATTATTGAAAAAAATGTTTTGAATTCTAATGCTACATAATAATAACTATAGAGAAGAAAAAATAAAATATTTGGAAAATAATGATTTAAAGAAATTAACATGCAGAATAATTTAATAAAATATATTTATATGCTTTTTACATATAGTCAGTGGAGAATATAGGATATAATTTGATTTCACAAATGTTTTGTTCATTAATTTAGAATATAAAAATAATATGAATTATCTGAAATATTGGGTGGGATTTTTGTGATTTTCTTCTCAACTTGATATGGTGAAATGATTGAGGGACACTAGCGTTTTGATCAACATGGCTACATGTACCTTTGAAGAGCTCTGCTTCAGTGATAATGCAGAAATACAAGATGTGGAGGTGGCTGTTCAGATTACCTTACATTAAATGAATGTTCTAAATTACTCTCTACAGAAATCTCAAAGCTCAGTGCTCAGCCCAGTCCTGTATAACATCTTTATCAACGATTTGAATGAGGGGATCAAGTGCACCCTCAGTAAGTTTGCAGACAACACAAAATTAAGCAGGAGTGTTGATCTACTTGAGGGTAGCAAGGCTCTGAAGTGAGATCTGGATAGGTTGGATCAATGGGTTAAGATCAATTTTACGAGATTTAATGAGGCCAAGTTCTGGGTCCTGCACTTCAGTTGCAACAATACCAGGCAGTGCTACAGGCTTGAGGAATAGTGGTTGGAAAACTATCTGGCAGAAAAGAACCTGGGGATGTTTGTTGACAGCTGACTGAACATAAGCCAGCACTGTGCCCAGGTGGCCAAGAAGGCCAACAGCATCCTGGCCTATGTCAGAAATGGTGTGGCCGGCAGGAGGAATGAAGTGATTGTCCCCCTGTACTCTGCACTGGTGAGACCACACCTTGAGTAGTGTGTCCAGTTTTGGGCACCACAGTGTAAGAAAGACATTGGGGTTATGGAGCAGGTACAGGGAAGGACAACAAAGCTGGTGAGGGGATTGGAGAATTTGTCTTATGAGGAGAGGCTGAGGGAGCTGGGATCATTTAGCTTGAAGATGTCCCCATGGCTGAGAGGAGATCTTATTGCTCTCTACAACTACCTGAAAGGGGGTTATAGTGAAGCTGGTGTTGGCCTCTTCTCCCTAGTAACTAACAACAGTACAAGAGAAAATAGCCACAGGTTGCACCAGGGGGAGTTCATATTAGATATTAGGAAGAATTTCTTTACTGGAAGAGTAGCATTGGAACAGGCTGCCCAGGATAGTAGTGTAGTCACTATCCCTGGAGGTGTTCAAAAAACGTGTGGATGTGGCACTTCGGAACATGGTCTAGTGGTCAGGGAGGTGGTCAGTAGGAGATTGGACTTGATGATCTTTGAGGTCTTTTCCAACCTTCATGATTCTATGACTCTCTTTTTCTCCACAATTGTCATGTATTTAAAGTTAACCTTTCTAAATACTGAACTCCTTTACGGTTCTTTCCAGGGAATTTCTAATTCACTGAGGGAAAACTTGAAAAGGCAGAGTGTAATTTTTATTAGTAAAACAGTGCAGCTACAATGCACAATAATTTCCACATTGGGACGACTTTTGGGCTATTGACAACAGTGGAACATGTTAAGTACCGAGCACTTCATAAAACGTGTGCCCTTGATTTCCAGAATAACAACAAACTTAAAAATACAGACTGAGATGAATGCCTGAAGCAGTGTTACTTACTAAGCTTTGCTTTTGTAATTAAAAATATGTTAAGCCTCATATCTAAGTTTTGCTTTTATTTTACGTATTTCTTAATAGTCATTAGATACACTGTAAGGAGGTGTATGAGAATTTTATTATTCACTAGGCATAGTAACAGTATAGACAGATCAGAGAAAAAAAGCCCCAGCTTTTGCTTCAGATCATTTAGATTTCACTTAAGCATCATAGAGTCTTGCATAAGATTATTCATTTTGCTACAGCAGAAACGAGAGATTGCTAATTCCTAAACAAAGCCTGGGATTAAACTACTTTTAACCAAAGATTTTTGTACAAGATGAAACCCCCAAATATGTTCCAGTGAGTTTGTGCAGGTGTTAATTTTTGGTGATATGTTTTGGTTTTGTTACCAGTTCCTTGGAGTAGGGGGATGATTGCTTTGAAACCCCTGGAGAGAACCAGATGACAGAGTTTCAGAAAACCTAAGAACCTTTCTAAACAAACATGTTCCCTGCAGAGAGAATCGGAGCTGTTGATCTTCTCAGCAAAAACACTACCTAAATGCAGCCACAGTTAATTACATACTGTTGACAAGAGACATCTAAAACACTGTGCATTTTATCATCATGCAACAGTATACAAATGACAGGTTTTGACAAGTATTTATTTGTTGTTTCCAGAATTTGCATTCACTATGACAAGCGTACTTTAAGTCATTATGCCTCAGTGCTGTTTAGTCAATCATCCTTTACTTTTGAAGTTAATTCTAGTTCAGATAAACATGCTCAGATCTGCAGCTTGTGTGATATCAATAGAGGTTTTAGGTCTTAGGCAGAACATTAACACAGTGGTTGTGCCTGAAGCTATCAAACACTTGATTAATGTTTTTACATCCATTAGAATAATAGAAATGGAAGATTTTGTTTTCATGGTATAAATTCACTCATTTGAGGAGAATTATGGAATTATGTAATTGCCCTTCTATGCCATACATGTGGTAATCTCTTCGTCTAATTTTTTTCAGAAGACTTCTAGGCATTTTGGGGTTTTACCCCCTAAGGAGTTTTTGCAACGTTTACTAACAATAAATAATATTGTCAGAAGTATTTCTAAGATTTTCTAAGAGCATTTCCTTCTATGCAGGTTCCTTTTTATTTTTATTTCTTCTTTCTTTTTTTTTTTTTTTTCTTTATTCTGATAATTTTAAAGTGAGGTTTGTGCAACTCTTATATGGGTGACACAGATAACTAAGGTTCTAATATCCATGACTGAATGACTAGTACTGGGCTAGAAAACTCAGGCTCCCCTATTTCTTTTTAATGCAGATACTCAGATAATCAGATAAAGGGGGAAAAGATAGAGGTAGAAGCAATGAAACACTGTGATCTTCCATGATTATACTTTACTGTATCACATTTAAAAGAAACAAGATAAAAGACACACACAGAGCTTAGTAATGTAGCATGTTATGCTAGTTGTTTGTAGACTTTCTTCACAAAATGATCTGTAATCTCACTTACCTGGGGGTTGTATTTGCTTAAGCACTAGTATTGGGTAGTGCAGTGACGTAAGAGAGGCTCTAAGGACAGACAGATAAATTTTTCAACTTACATGTTGTGAATGCATTTTTGTTTCACAATGTCATATACCTCTTAACACCATAATTTCTTTTAATGTGTTGCCTCTTTTGACATGCAGTTCCTTTGGAGGACTAAAGTCCTGCCTCTTTCCCTAAGGAAAACTGAAATGGGTACATTGAACTGATTTACTGAGCACCTAGTGATATTTTGCATTATGAAGTCATTGTGGAAAAAAGATAAAATCAAAAGCAAAGCAACTTGAAAAAATTAATATGGGTAAATATATATATATTTAATATATATATATTTAAAAGTAAATCCAGATGGATTCAGCATGGTAAGAATCACTTAGCAACAACATAAGCATAGGCATAGAAATCAGAGCAAAAGATATATCCCTTTTCCCTGTTATTGACAGCCTCAGAAATTCCCTCTGGAATGTAAACATGCTGTATAAAATGTCTGGAGTTCATATTTCTGCATTCATGTCTTTTAACTTAACCTTTTGTTGTTTTTTCACTATTTCTTCAGTATTATCTAAAACTAAATAACATATTTTGCCAGAGACCAAAAAAA
>VWZK01018181.1:139878-150541 GCA_013396935.1 Baryphthengus martii | reverse complement strand
TCATGGACTCAGCACTGTGTATTATTTCACTTTATTGTATGAAATTCTACACTCTCCTCTTGCAGAAACACTGTATGACTTTGCTATTTTTTTCCACTGAGGGGACAGAAAGAATTATAATCCCATGTAATCCTCTATTTTGAACACAGATAGGCAGTTTGATTAGATATCTTGATGAGAACTGAGTGAAGGGCAAGTGGGTACACAGCTTGTTTGCAGACAACATGACTCTGGCAGTTCTATGCATCCATTTTGGCTTATACTTTCTGTGGTTGGGATCTGGTCTGCCTGGATTACTGCTCTTGTATTTGTCAGAAGCCACAACTTCCATTTACAGCTTTGATTCCCAGTCAACTTAGTGTTACACGGCACAAGTGCTAACACTGTCTTTCGTTCTGCCTCTTCCACAGATCGCGAGAACCAGTCGATCCTGATCACGTACGTACATCCCCTGCTCGGGTCCCTGTGGGGCTGCCCGGTGCCAGGGGAACTCCTGCCTGACCACGCACTCTCTGCTTCTCTCTTTGGTTTGACAGCGGAGAATCCGGTGCAGGGAAGACTGTGAACACGAAGCGTGTCATCCAGTACTTTGCAACAATTGCAGCAAGTGGGGATAAGAAGAAGGAAGAACAGCCAGCAGGCAAAATGCAGGTGAGGTCCTAGGGTCACAAACCTGCACCTCTCCGATTTATTCATGAGCTGTATCATGACAGAAAGTTTTCTATTTTAGGGGACACTTGAGGATCAAATCATCAGCGCCAACCCACTGCTGGAGGCTTTTGGCAATGCCAAGACCGTGAGGAATGACAACTCCTCACGCTTTGTGAGTTGTTGCCTGGGACAAAACTGTTTTTTTTCTTGTCAGCACGCTGACTAATACTCCTGCAGACAGGATTGGAAAAGTAGACCTCAGTTTACTTTTCTGCTTCTTTCAGGGCAAATTCATCCGAATCCATTTTGGTGCCACAGGCAAACTGGCTTCTGCTGACATTGAAACATGTAAGACACTCTCCTGGCCTGAGTCTTTTCCTTCCAGCCTTCCTCAGTTCTTGTGCTAACTCTGTCCTACCATCCTTGCCAGATCTGCTGGAGAAGTCCAGAGTCACTTTCCAGCTCAAGGCAGAAAGAAGCTACCACATCTTTTATCAGATCATGTCCAACAAGAAGCCAGAGCTAATTGGTGGGAAAATTTCACTGACTTCTCCAGACAAAGGTCATGGAACAAGACTGAATTTCTTTACGTGCCAATGACATTTGCTCTCTATGCTTTGTGTCTTTCTTTTCAGAGATGTTACTGATCACCACCAATCCGTATGACTATCTGTACGTGAGTCAGGGTGAGATCACAGTTCCCAGCATTAATGACCAGGAAGAGCTGATGGCCACGGACGTAAGTGAAGCATCAGAAGTTTTCTTAGGCGGACTCTGACCTTTACCGGGCATGGTATTTACTCTAATGATTCTTCTGCTAGAGCGCCATTGACATCCTGGGCTTCACTCCTGATGAGAAGACAGCCATTTACAAGCTGACAGGGGCTGTCATGCACTACGGCAACCTGAAGTTTAAGCAGAAGCAGCGTGAGGAGCAGGCAGAGCCAGACGGCACAGAAGGTACCAGCACGATCTATATCAGAGCACAGTATACGCCAGTAACACTCACTCATCCAGGCAGGATCCAGGGTCGGAATCATTGACTCAACTGCTCATTTCCCCAGACACTAGTATTGTAGAATGCAAGTGTATGGATAAATATAAGGTCCAGTGAATCCTAAAGTGCACACCGTCAATAGTTCTGGTGTTCGCTGTCAGCACTGTGAAAAAAAGACAGGCAGCAATTTGGAAAGTAATGAAAGAGTATGTGCAGTGCTCCAGTGCTTGTATTTAGTAGTCTAGATTCAGGGAAAATGAGAGCTGGAAAAGACCTCTGTGTGTGATATTTCTGCTTGGGGAGAATGATGTCCCAGTATGACAGTTGTATGAGATAGATAGCCTATTTAAAATCTTGGCATAATACTGACCTCATTCTGTCTCTCTTGTTAGAGTTTCACTGGCTCCAATCCTCAATACAGCGTATTTTGGTACCAATGAGTTTCATTCTCCACATATTCATAAACTGTCACTTGTTTGACCTGTCGTTTTCATGGCCCTTTGCCCTTTTGTCTCCCAGTCATTTGTTTCAAAATTTGCATGTTTTTTGTAAGGGCATTTAGGAGAATCTTTACATTTGATTGGTGAATGGAGTTAAATCCAGCTAGCGGCCAGTCACAAGTGGTGTTCCCCGGGGCTCAGTATTGGGACCGTTTCTGTTCGACATTTTATCGATGATTTGAATGAGGGGATCAAATGCACCCTCAGTAAGTTTGTAGATGACATGAAATTAGGTGGGAATGTTGATCTGCTTGAGGGTAGGGAGGACTTGATGATCTTGAAGGTCTTTTCCAACCTGGATGACTCTGTGGTTCTGTGATTCTGTGATTTACGAATAATCTCAATTAAATGAGAAAAAAAATCAGTAAATCAAGAAAAATTTAAGTAGTTCAAAGTGTCTGGCTTTAAGTACATGTGGCTTCTGCAGAAATGACTCTGAACTACTAAACGATATGTCTACTGAAAACTTAATATTCGATCTTGTTGTATGCTTGTTTCCTTAGTTGCTGACAAGGCTGCCTACCTGATGGGTCTGAACTCAGCTGAGCTGCTCAAGGCCCTCTGCTATCCCCGAGTCAAGGTTGGGAATGAGTATGTGACCAAGGGTCAGACCGTGCAGCAGGTAACAAACAATTGGTAGAAAACAAATGACATGAATTAAAAACTTTGAGTTCTGTCTTTTCCCCTAGATAATAACTTTTACTTTCATTTAGGTATACAATTCAGTGGGTGCTCTGGCAAAATCTGTCTTTGAGAAGATGTTCCTGTGGATGGTCGTTCGCATCAACCAACAGCTGGATACGAAGCAGCCCAGACAGTACTTCATTGGTGTCCTGGACATTGCTGGCTTTGAGATCTTTGATGTAAGAGGAGGACCTTCATACAAGTTTCCTGGCAGCGGCTTTGAGAAACTGGAATTATTTTGTGTTTGGTTTTGTTTGTGGGTTTGCTTTTTTTTAATTACAGATTGGTTTTATTTATTAGAAAATCATGACACTCCTGTAGGAATGGCACTCTTCTGCTTCTCATAGCATGTATTATTCCAAAGGGGCGCAGATTTTACATAGATGTCTGTTGTTGCATGCAGAAGTAAAAATTGCATTGAAAACTAATATAAAAGTTTTGAATAACTGACAGATTTCTGAGGAGGTTAAAATATTCCATCTTGAAGGAAAAATTTGTTAATGCTGAAGCCATATTCCCTCTGAATGCTTGGGAATAGACAGACAGTATAGACAAATAGATGTAGCTTAAAAGATGGGCTTGGACTAAGCTCTTCAACCCTTGTCAGAGCTCAGAAATGTGTTGAGACAGAGTAAAGGGTAGATATGTTAGACAATGAGAGTGTCCAATACCATGCCTAGAAAATCAGGATCCTAATCAGGGAAAACTTAATGGGTTGAAAATAAAACCTCTTGGAAGATGGTAAGTTTTCTTAGAACTTAAATTCACAAGGAAGTAAATCTCTTCATTCTGCAGTTCAACAGCCTGGAGCAGCTGTGCATCAACTTCACCAACGAGAAACTGCAACAGTTCTTCAACCACCACATGTTCGTGCTGGAGCAGGAGGAGTACAAGAAGGAAGGGATTGAATGGGAGTTCATTGACTTTGGGATGGACCTGGCTGCCTGCATTGAGCTCATCGAGAAGGTGCTTGTGCCCTATACACTTATCAGTTTTCCAGATACAAAATGTAAAAGCAACCTTCAGTGCTGATATCAGATCACTCTAATGTGTGGCACTCAACACAACACATAATGTGGCCTTTTCTGGGATCCAGGCATTTCATATACATTTCATATATATTTTCACAGCCCATGGGATTCTGTCACATAGTATGTATGATTTACATAGGGCAAAAATCTCAGTCCTATTCACTGTTCTGGAAATCTTACTCAAATGTGTGTATTTTTTCTAATGCCTGCTGAGTGAGTAAATACACTGAGCAACTTCTATTTTAATATGTTTAACAACAGTATTTATCCTGTTTCCAAGAAAAGCATTTAGGAAGTGTAAACTCGTCTTTACATCTGAATGCTACTAATTTCATTCCTTTTACTTCCCATCTTCAACTAAAATGCACATAGTGAATTTCTACATGCTAGGTCTTTCTTACATCACAACCCTCAAACTTAGGAGTGAGCTTGATTTCATAGGACTGATGGCATATCCATTAACTAAATGCCCTTCCTAAAAAACCAGAAGATTATGCTTTCTGAGGAGGGTTTTTTGTAGAATTTTAATGTTCCATTCCTCTCTTAAATACATTCTGTCTACATCTTTTGCTTTCATACTTCCTTTCTTCACCTCTTCCTATTTCTCCCAGCCCATGGGCATCTTCT
Organism: Baryphthengus martii; assembly: GCA_013396935.1. Lineage (NCBI taxonomy): Eukaryota > Metazoa > Chordata > Aves > Coraciiformes > Momotidae > Baryphthengus > Baryphthengus martii. The sequence continues at coordinate 146,051 of VWZK01018181.1, read as the reverse complement.
CCATCCTGGAAGAGGAGTGCATGTTCCCCAAGGCAACTGACACCTCTTTCAAGAACAAGCTCTATGACCAGCATCTGGGCAAGTCCAACAACTTCCAGAAGCCTAAACCTGGCAAAGGCAAGGCTGAGGCCCACTTCTCCCTGGTGCACTACGCTGGCACGGTGGACTACAACATCTCTGGATGGCTGGAGAAGAACAAGGATCCCTTGAATGAAACTGTTGTGGGGCTGTACCAGAAATCGTCCCTGAAGACACTGGCCTTACTTTTTGCCTCTGTGGGTGGGGCAGAAGCAGGTGATTTATTTGAAACCCATTCTACTATAATTCACAGAAAAAAGGTTTAGCAATAATATTTTGTAATAATATTTACATTTCAAAAATTGAAACCCCCAAACCTCATTTAATTTTTGGAATTCAGTCTCTCAGACTAATAAACAATATTACATTTCCCTAGAGATCTTAATGTCTCTGGAAGTTTTAAGATCAGACAGCTCTACTACATTACCTGACAAAACAGATCTCTGCAATGTGGGGCATTCCCAAATACTTAAGGGAACATAATCAAATGTATCAGCATGCTGCTGAACTTATGCTTACCCTTAGATGTAAAGATACATAAAAACTGCATTTGGTGTATTCACTAGCAATTTATTGAATTCCTTAAATATCTTGCTATGCTACATTTTTATTTCCCGTTTGCATTTTCTTAGCTTCAGCCTGAAGTCGTTAGACTTCAATGTGCTATCACCTGAAACAGTCAAGTCTCCCATTGTAACTTAAAATAACAGATGTATTTGCAAAGATCAAATTATTGCATTTTCTATTTTTTTTTAAGAGGAACACACAAACCTCCAGATTCTAACCGTGTGCTTTTGTTGTTCATTTATTCTTTTTAAAAAAAAATACTATTGTTTAGAGAGTGGTGGCGGTGGCAAGAAGGGTGGCAAGAAGAAGGGTTCTTCTTTCCAGACTGTCTCAGCTCTTTTCCGGGTACTGTACAATAAGTTTTATAAATTTTACCACATTGAAAAAAAGAGCAAATTCAGTTCAGAAAAGCTCTAGATTGATCTAGTACACAAAATCTTTATGTTCAGAAAGTATAAAGGCAAGTGCTTCTGTCCTGCCTTTGGCTAGGATAGCATCATTTGTGACAAGAAACTGTGAGGGACACAGTCAGAATAGACAACTGAACAAGACACTGGGACATTCGGTACCGTACTGATGTCATCCCCACCATATAAAGGCGGGGTGTGTGTGTGGTTGTGGCTGTGGTGTGGGTGTGTGTGTGTTAGTTGGAAAAGTGCAGTGGTTTGGGGCAGAGCATTTGTTTGCAGGGCTGGGTGGGTGCTGCGTTATATATCACTCATTTTATATATTATTTCATTAGTATTATTGTTATTAGTATTGGGTTTTTTTCTTCTTGTGTTGTTCTAGTAAACTCTCCCTATCTCAATCGACAAGGTTTTGCCTTTTTCTCCCTATACTTTTCCCATCCCACCGGGCAGGGGAGTGTGGGAGGCAGTGAGTGAGCAGCTCCATGGTGGTCAGTTGCTGGCTGGGCTTAAACCACAACAGCTTCTTAATCAAAGAGTCTCATTAAATACTTGGAAGTATTCTTTCACAACTGCCCAAAAGTTATGTGAGAAAAAAATACTAACCATGGTTTTATTGTAGTGTTTTTACTCCACCTAGCATTGAGATTGTGTAAGTGGCATTTTTAAACCCAAGTCTTTGCTCTTGCTCTTAAGGAAAATTTAAACAAGCTGATGAGCAACCTGCGAAGCACACATCCCCATTTTGTGCGATGCCTTATTCCCAATGAAACAAAAACACCTGGTAAGTTGTTAAAGATGTGATAAATATATTCTTCCCTGTGCAGTACAAAGAAGTACTGATTCATTACGTCATTTCTTAGGTGCCATGGAACATGAGCTGGTGCTGCATCAGCTGCGGTGCAATGGTGTGCTGGAAGGCATCAGAATTTGTAGAAAAGGATTCCCCAGCAGAATACTCTATGCTGACTTTAAACAGAGGTTAGATTTCATGTAATCCACCGTCCACCATATCCATCAATGCCGAATAATTTCCATTTCCTAATTATTTTATCTACTGTGGGAGTTAAGGGGTTCATTGTACCTGCCTTTAGGCAGACAGAAGTCAATTGTCTATAGATAACAGGCATTTTCAAAGGGTAATTTTTATTCCTGTCCTTGACTCATATTCTAGGATAAAGCATTTTTTTAATTAACTATCCAGAAATGAAGTTGACTAATTTATTTAATTTCTGGGTCATAAAGTAGGATGCCTTGCAGCCATCAACTCAGAAATGTGAACAAAGAAACTACAAGATAGTCTAGATTAACTTGTTGGAAAACAAATAAAAAAATCTTGCTTCTTGTTCTATATCAGCTGGAAAGTACTGAGTGGCAGTGTGCTGCCACTATTTTAGGTGAAGAATTGCTTCTCCTCTCCATATATTTTGTTCTAAAGTACTCCTTTGCAGATAAGGCATTAGATAACAGGACATGTGAAATATGTCAGCACTTACCCATGGAAATAAGCACCCATTCTACATCAAAAATTTCTAGACTAAGTGCAAAATTTTTCCTAAAATCATATTTATGCATGAAAATGTAATTTCTAAACAATGTGACAGAGTTCAGATTTCTCTCTCTTCCACTACTGTTCCACCTTTAGATAATCTGAACCATGGCATAAGATGGTACAGGTTTGATTGAGCTTTCAGGAGCCAAGCTGCTTCATATTCTTGTTCTTACCACAGATACAAGGTGCTAAATGCCAGTGCCATCCCAGAGGGACAGTTCATTGACAGCAAGAAGGCTTCTGAGAAGCTTCTTGGATCCATCGATGTCGACCACACCCAGTACAAGTTTGGCCACACCAAGGTACAAAAGCTGCTTGACTCACTCACTCTGTGCCTGTGCTTTGCTCTACCTGACAGTGATGTGCTGCAATGTTCCCTTTCTCAAGGTGTTCTTCAAAGCTGGGCTGCTGGGACTCCTGGAGGAGATGCGGGATGAGAAGCTGGCACAGCTCATCACCCGCACACAGGCCATGTGCAGAGGTTACCTGATGAGAGTGGAGTTCAAGAAAATGATGGAAAGGAGGTAGATACACTTCTTTGGCCTGCTGGGCCAATCCTCATGAGGTACCAGTGACACAAAGAAAACTGAAAATAAGCTGCTTCTCACCAACTCTTAGTTATTTTTCATTAATTTGGTTTACAAATAAAAATGCATTTGGGAGCGTATCTTGGCAGTAGATGAAACAGTATAAAATCCCAATTTATGTAAAAAAAATGTTAACTTATATCATGCTTTGTACTGATTTTTGCTAAATTCAGTAAATGGCTACATTACACATATATCCAGAAAACAAATATCCAGTCTAAGCTAATCAAAGATGAGAAAGACATACTCCTAGCACAAGAGAAACATCCTCTTCCCTTGGATAGCTTTCATGAAAGGACCAAGTGAACTTCTGGAAGTATTCTGTTTCTTTGGCCATGAAAGTGAGCCAAATATCTGGACCTCAAAACTGTCCATACAGGTTTACACTCTACATCACACTGGGGAGTTTTCTTCCGAGAGAAATAATTTTTTTATGTATTAAGTATATTAAACATTATTAACAGATATATATTTAATAATATATAATAAATCTTTCAGGTGTGCACATATATATAATTATAACTACCAAGGATTATATGTAGAAAATCATGTTATACATATCAATATATACAATGAAATATATATTTTAGATTTAGAAATATGTAACAATGTATTTTTAATCACATTTCAGGGAGTCCATCTTCTGCATCCAGTACAACGTTCGGTCCTTCATGAATGTCAAGCACTGGCCCTGGATGAAGCTGTTCTTCAAGATCAAGCCCTTGCTGAAGAGCGCAGAGTCTGAGAAGGAGATGGCCAACATGAAGGAGGAGTTTGAGAAAACCAAGGAAGAGCTTGCCAAGTCTGAGGCAAAGAGGAAGGAGCTGGAGGAGAAAATGGTGAAACTGGTGCAGGAGAAAAATGACCTGCAGCTCCAAGTGCAGGCCGTGAGTATTGTGAACGTTTTTGGCTTGTAATGTCCTGTGTAAAATGATCTCAAATGTCTCAGTAACAGACATATTATCCCAAAATAGTATTTTTTTCTTTAAAAAAAGAAACACATATTTTATAAAATAGGAAGGAAAACCACATAATAAAGCCAAGGTGAAATCTACAAATATTAATAAATTTGCAATGAATCACCACAGATGGTTCCTTACGCTTTTAAATCAAGAAAGAAGTAATCAGCTTCCAGTTACTATATACTACAGTTTACAGTACGACATTTTAACTCATACATAGCTACTTAGAGCAGCAACTATCGGTTGTTTATAAAAATAATTTATTAATAACAAATCAATTGTTTATAAAACTTTATGCACTATATAATTTTGATATGCTTTCTTCTGATTGATTAAGGTAGTCTGGCGTTTCTATTAACACCTTTGATGTGGAGAATCCCAAGTGGAATCAGGTGGACTAGGTGGGGCTGTGTCAGGCATTTCTCTAGCATTTATGGTCACTGTCTCCCCAGGAAAAACAGCGATGAAAGTAGAGTCCTCCCTTTTGTCCCTGGAAATAAATAGACAGTAACGATAATCCCCTTAAAACTGTCAGCATTACCAGCAAGGATTAGGAATCATTTGACTCCATGTTGATGTCTACAGTTTAAAAGTCTGCATCTGAGCTACTGACCTCAGGTCCTCTTCAACTTCATCAATGAGAAACTCATTTAGAGTGTGATACAATTTTTCCAAAAATATAAAATATTTTTGTTGAACAGGCTCTTGATATCATGACAGATAGCTAAATCTAGGTGAGGCAAACTCAACCTAACTATGTTGCTGAGGTATAAAAAAATCTTCTGCCTGAACGGTATCGTTGCTCTTCACTAGGGAAAAAAAAGAGGAAAAGAAAAAAAAAGAGGAAAAGAAACAGCAATATATAGAAAATAAAGATTATTTCTTAGTAACTTACATGTTAGAGTGCATGTAAATTCAGGTAATTGAAACTGCCCAGGTAAACACCAGTCTGCCTTCCAAACTCTTCTTCTTGACCACTAGGACTAGAAATTTTGCCCAATTCGACTACTGTCTTTGAAACAGTGATCTTAACACAAAACTTTGCCAAAAATAAAAATTAAATTCATGTTTAGTAAATATTTTTGGGAAAGCTGCAATAAGATTTTCTCAGCTGAAAGCTGAACCTTTTAGCATTCGGGTTTTAAAACTACATACTAAAAAATAATCTTGTCTACGTGGTTCTTTGATTAAAACTCGATGCCAGTTTCCTGTTCAGTCAAATGCTACATCAGTCAAATGATGAAAAGATGCGAGGGAAATACTGCCGCATGTCATTTCAGACTCTACATTCACGTTAATGTTGGAGTTGCAGAAACAGTTAAAGAGCTTTTTAAAAAACGCTCAGAGCCTATATTTATAGTTTGATAATATATTCCTTTATTTTCTAGTCTAGAGGCAGTCCGAAACAAATAGATACTCTGAAAATAAAGTTTTAACTAACAAAGACGTTGTAAAGATGCTTTAATACTAAGTCCTTGTTTGAAAATCAGTAAGAAAAAAAATTATTTTACAATTATCATATTTAATTGAATCATGTGTAGGAAGCTGATGGTTTGGCTGATGCTGAGGAAAGATGTGACCAGCTCATCAAAACCAAAATCCAGCTGGAAGCCAAAATTAAGGAACTGACAGAGAGAGCAGAAGATGAAGAAGAGATGAATGCTGAGCTGACAGCCAAGAAGAGAAAACTGGAGGATGAATGTTCAGAGCTGAAGAAAGACATTGATGATCTTGAGTTAACACTGGCCAAGGTTGAGAAGGAAAAACATGCCACAGAAAACAAGGTATGAGGCAGAATCTGTCACTCACACTCCAGAAAAGGGCACTGTGCCGTGACAGGACTTCCACTTCTACTCTCTTTACTTACACTTGCGTCCTTCTTCTGAAAGGTGAAAAACCTCACAGAGGAGATGGCAGCCCTGGACGAGACCATCGCCAAGCTGACAAAAGAGAAGAAAGCCCTCCAAGAGGCCCATCAGCAGACACTGGATGACCTGCAGGCAGAAGAGGACAAAGTCAA
>VWZK01018181.1:70571-136732 GCA_013396935.1 Baryphthengus martii | reverse complement strand
CAGATTGCAGAGGGAGGAAAGGCGATTCATGAGCTGGAGAAAGTCAAGAAGCAGATTGAGCAGGAGAAATCTGAAATCCAGGCTGCTCTGGAGGAAGCTGAGGTACACAGCATTATTTAATACTCTCTTACTTGTCTTGGATCTCTGTCTTCTTATAAGCACCGTGAAGTCATTCCCAGGCACAAGAGGAAAAGAGTGTTTCTGTAAAAGTGCAGAGATACTTTCTAAAGATGGCACTTCTTTTTACTAGAGCTTCAGGTTCAACATTTGTGACATAAAAAGTATTCTGATTTTCACTTGTCCAGGCCTCCCTAGAACATGAAGAGGGGAAGATCCTACGACTCCAACTTGACCTCAACCAGGTTAAGTCTGAGATTGACAGGAAGATAGCAGAGAAAGATGAGGAGATTGAACAGCTGAAGAGAAACCACCTCCGAGTTGTGGAGTCCATGCAGAGCACCCTGGACGCTGAGATCCGGAGCAGGAATGAAGCCCTGCGGCTGAAGAAGAAGATGGAGGGAGACCTGAATGAAATGGAGATCCAGCTGAGCCATGCCAACCGCCAGGCTGCCGAGGCACAGAAGAACCTGAGAAACACACAGTCAGTCCTCAAGGTCTGATCAGCAGAGCTACAGGAAGAGAAATTACATCTGTGACATTTTTGGCACCTAAGCACACACTGTCACCTTATCTCTTTTACAGGACACCCAGATACACTTGGACGATGCTCTGAGGACACAGGAGGACCTGAAGGAGCAGGTGGCCATGGTGGAGCGCAGAGCAAACCTGCTGCAGGCTGAAGTAGAGGAGCTACGGGCAGCCCTGGAGCAGACGGAACGGTCGAGGAAATTGGCTGAGCAGGAGCTTCTGGATGCCAGTGAGCGTGTGCAGCTCCTCCACACTCAGGTAAGTTCTAGAGTAGAATGCAAGTGATATTTACAGTTCTTTGAGAACTGATGTGATCATTAAGCTTATTTCCTTTTTTAATGGCTGTATGTCTCTAAGTCTTGCACAATCTACCATTATCATTTATCATCAGTTCATGTTCATCAAAAATATTAATAAATCTAGAAATCTTTTTTCTAAAGATTTATACAATCTTTTTTCTAAAGATTGTATAAAGCCGTTAGATAAGCCACTTCATTATTCCTTGCACAGAACACCAGCTTGATCAACACCAAGAAGAAGCTGGAAACAGACATCGCCCAAATTCAGGGTGAAATGGAAGATACCATCCAGGAGGCCCGCAATGCTGAAGAGAAGGCCAAGAAGGCCATCACAGATGTGAGTCGGGGACTCCTTTCATCGCTGATGGTGGATGTATTCTCCCTCAAAATATCTCCAGCCCCAAAATGGCTTTGACCTTTTTCTCTCCTCAGGCAGCCATGATGGCAGAAGAGCTGAAGAAGGAGCAGGACACCAGTGCTCACCTGGAGAGGATGAAGAAGAACCTGGACCAGACAGTGAAGGACCTGCAGCACCGTCTGGATGAGGCCGAGCAGCTGGCTCTGAAGGGGGGCAAGAAGCAAATCCAGAAGCTGGAGGCCAGAGTGCGTAGGGCTGGTATTTGTGCCTGAGTGAACAAGTCACATAAGGAACCACCAGGGAAGCTGCAAAGTTGGGCTTCTCCTTGCAGGTGCGGGAGCGGGAAGGGGAGGTTGATGCTGAGCAGAAGCGCAGCGCTGAAGCCGTGAAGGGTGTGCGCAAGTACGAGAGGAGGGTGAAGGAGCTGACCTACCAGGTAAGCCGGGAGGCCTCCTAGAGCTCACAAACTCTTCTTACAGGAAGCCAAAACGTAGCTCTTCAGGATTTTTCCTTCTGTCCTGAGTCACACAGTTAAAAAGCAGACCAATGAGAACATCAGAAGATATCATGTTCCTGANCCAGGCTGCCGAGGCACAGAAGAACCTGAGGAACACACAGGGCATGCTCAAGGTCCGTTCAACAACTGAAGTTGCCTACAGAGAAATGTTTTAGCTGATATTTTCAGTACCAAACAGCTCTGAAACTGCTTATAATTTACTTCAATGGCTCTACAGGATACCCAGATACATTNTCTGTCATACTGGACAGCAATGGTCTATAAGGAATGTTATTGTCTCTTTCAAGTAAAGGGCATTTAAAGAGGAGGAGCAAAGAAACACTTCCCTTTCTTGTCTTTCTCTTTAGTCANGGTGGCCATGGTGGAGCGCAGAGCAAACCTCCTGCAGGCTGAAGTTGAGGAGCTACGGGCAGCACTAGAACAAACAGAGAGGTGTAGAAAGGTGGCAGAGCAGGAACTGATGGATGCCAGTGAGCGTGTGCAGCTTCTTCATACCCAGGTGAGGTCATTTGATGAGAAGTGGCGCTCTCGGTAAGTAGGAGAACACTTCTATGCTTTCATCCAGTCACCACTGGAGGCTCAGCTTTGAAAACAAGAATTATTTTTTCTGAAACAATCCTGATGATACTGAAAGAGATCTTTGCTGAAAAAGCACATACACTGGCTGTACTCTCAGGCTGCATTCGTTGAAACCCATGCTTCTACAGTCTTTGCATCCTAAAATAATACCCAGAGGAAAGACATTCAGTCACAGGGACCAGATTTTTCAGTCTCACATGCCAAATCGTCTGCCATCTGAGCAGTCAGGGCCTGAAACCCTGAACTACAGCAACATTCATTCCTTGATCACTTGAAATGTGCCATTAAGGAATCCTTGAATTTCTTCAAAAATGTGCTTGTCCACTCTTGCAAGAAAGTGGGGATGAACTCCTTGACCTTGATGTAGCCCGTGTCAAGTAGACTTTGACATGAGCTACACAACATAGCAGTCATCCAGCAGTCAAGTCTGGAAATCTATAGAGCACGTCTGATTTCAAATGCTGTAATGATTCTGAAAGGAATCCATCCTATTTATATTACAAATTTTTCTCTTTCAGTTGATGAGAGGATTACTCTTGTCTAACTGTGTTGAAGAGAAGGCATTTCACCGACTTCCCTCACTCTATTCTTATTACTTTCCTGTACCAGCCTTGGTGAATGAGATGTGGTACAGATTATGTTTCTAAGCATTGTTTTCCAAAGTAATAAAATTAATTATCGGGGGAAAAAAATAATGCATTGTTCCAAATAATGCTTCTAAGTGATAAGATTTTACAGAAAAATCTGTCATATTGATTTTTCACATAATTATGTCTGAAATATTCAATATCCTGTAATGTTCTTCATTTAAAATAATGAGCTAACAAAAACAAATGTCTGCTGCTTTTCAACAGAACACCAGCTTAATCAACACCAAGAAGAAGCTGGAAACAGACATCACCCAAATTCAGAGTGAAATGGAAGATACCATCCAGGAGGCCCGCAATGCTGAAGAGAAGGCCAAGAAGGCCATCACAGATGTGAGTCGGGGACTCCTTTCATCGCTGATGGTGGATGTATTCTCCCTCAAAATATCTCCAGCCCCAAAATGGCTTTGACCTTTTTCTCTCCTCAGGCAGCCATGATGGCAGAAGAGCTGAAGAAGGAGCAGGACACCAGTGCTCACCTGGAGAGGATGAAGAAGAACCTGGACCAGACAGTGAAGGACCTGCAGCACCGTCTGGATGAGGCCGAGCAGCTGGCTCTGAAGGGGGGCAAGAAGCAAATCCAGAAGCTGGAGGCCAGAGTGCGTAGGGCTGGTATTTGTGCCTGAGTGAACAAGTCACATAAGGAACCACCAGGGAAGCTGCAAAGTTGGGCTTCTCCTTGCAGGTGCGGGAGCTGGAAGCAGAGGTTGATGCTGAGCAGAAGCGCAGCGCTGAAGCCGTGAAGGGTGTGCGCAAGTACGAGAGGAGGGTGAAGGAGCTGACCTACCAGGTAAGCCGGGAGGCCTCCTAGAGCTCACAAACTCTTCTTACAGGAAGCCAAAACGTAGCTCTTCAGGATTTTTCCTTCTGTCCTGAGTCACACAGTTAAAAAGCAGACCAATGAGAACATCAGAAGATATCATGTTCCTGATCATGTCAGGAAGATCCAGCTTATTATCTCTGTCATACTGGACAGCAATGGTCTATAAGGAATGTTATTGTCTCTTTCAAGTAAAGGGCATTTAAAGAGGAGGAGCAAAGAAACACTTCCCTTTCTTGTCTTTCTCTTTAGTCAGAGGAAGACCGGAAGAATGTTCTCCGGCTCCAGGATCTGGTGGACAAGCTGCAAACGAAAGTGAAATCCTACAAGAGACAAGCTGAGGAGGCTGTAAGTATTGGTCTGTGCAGTTGGTCTCCACCCAGGTGGAGGTGGAATTCTGTGCTGGTGTTTTCCTCTGAAAAGTTCCGTTCAAACCCTTAATCTTTCTAGGTTTTTCTCACTGTGCTCTGGCTGAACAGCTCAGAGCTCTAGTGGGTTGTACGATACATTTCCTGTGAGCATTATCGCATCACTGGAAAGAGCAGCAAAGGCTCAAGACAACATCGAGGAAATAGATCTCTGCTTCCTTTCACTTTCTTTCTTTCATATTTCTGCCTAACAGGAAAAAAAAAGCTACCTTCAAAAATGTTATTACATAATGTTACAGCAATTATACAAATGCAAAATAATTTAATGGAAATAACTGCAATTATATAGAACTACTCAAAAATTCCAAAGCGCATTAGCAATTCATATCCAGAGAACAATACTAAACATTTTAAAACCTGTTTTATGTCTCTTCCTATCCCCAGGAGGAGCTGTCCAATGTCAATCTCACGAAGTTCCGCAAGATCCAGCACGAGCTGGAGGAAGCCGAGGAGCGGGCCGACATTGCAGAGTCGCAGGTCAACAAGCTCCGAGCAAAGAGCCGTGAAATTGGCAAGAAGGCAGAAAGCGAAGAGTGAATGCCTCCGGTGATGTGAAGTGAAAGAGAATTGCACAAAATGTGAAATTCTATCATTTTGCTTTTGTAATCACTGCTTAGTCCTTCATCAATTTCTAGATAATTAACGGCTAGATAATAAAAACTGTAGAGATTTTCCCATGGAAATAATGAGAAGTTCACTGTTGTATTTTAGGAGTTGTCTTGAATTCTTACAAGGTTTGCATTTTTCCTTTCTTATTTAAATTCATTCAATTATAAATCTTGCTTCAGGTATTTTCAGGATATCTCAGCCACTGTTAATCTGGTCTAATCAGACATCCTGCTTCATTCTCACCATGAATTTCATTTAAGGGTTGCTAAAGGGAGAAAATTATTTCTTCACAAGGGAATGTAATTAACCCTTATAACTTCTGCTTTAGGAATACAATAGATTTTAATTCAAAGTTTCTGTCCAAAGAATAAGAATTTATTGCATCTTCTGCTAATCTAGACTAATCATTGATTATTCTATTAAATCATGTGTTTTATTTGCACTAAGACTTTTTTTCAGGTTAAACGTCTTCAGTTCTTCAAGCCACTTTGAAACACAGTTTAGAGAACATTTAAACCTAAATTGAGATCTACTTTTAACTTCCGTTGATGACAGTGATGTGCAAATCATCATTCCAAGGCCAGTACAACCAGCCACCTCCTATAGTCCTTCGTTTTCTGTATCCTGTTACCAGAAGTCCCCTGAATCTTCTAAGCTGGTCAAGAAGCCACTTAGCTTCTATGTAGTATCCAGGGTAATCCAGATAACTTTGCCTAGGTTAGCCTCACTCAAAACGTAGATATTAACACACATCAGAGAATCCATGGTCATCTCTTTGAAAACAAGGAGAAATTGGTGTGACTTTCACTGTTATAATCGAATACTTAGGAGCACTTGTCCTCCCCCAGTCTGAGGAGCCTGAACCACTGACACCTTCTCATGATCGTGTCACATTCCACCTAGAAATAAGACAATTGGAGAAGCCAAATGAACCATCCTTGTTGAAGATGCACTGCTATGCCTTCAGGAAAAAAAAAAAATTATCTGCAATGAAAAATGTCCAAATGGTCTCTATAGGATAACAGATAAAATACTCAGCTGGGAAAAGGCTGACTACATTTGGTGGACCCATTGGCATTACTGAATGGCTGGCACTTCACTAGTGCTGCAAGGGCCTGACCTGCCCCTTTTTTTGATTGGTATGATGAACTTGATGACTTGTCAGAGTTCCCAAGCACCGAGAAAATTCAATTATCTTCATTTTGAGTTGATACATTCTTCTTCACCTCTCCCATCTTCTCAGATCTCACACCATCTTCTCCTTTTCGTACACCGATGTGAACTGGACAATGAGGCTTTGGTACTACCTTTGTACTTTGAAGAGGTCCAGAGCAGAAGGCTATGGTAACACAATGTAGTGTTACTTTCCTCTACAGTAGACTTCTGTTTGTAATTTCTTCATTTGCCGCCTTCTGACAGGATTGATCTAGCCCACAACGTACGTGCCGTTTGACATGAGATGCCACTGTCTCGGACCAATCTTACACCATTGTAACGAATCACAGAATCATTTCATTGGTTTTGTTGGAAAAGACCTTTAAGGTCATGAAGTCAAACCCAGCACCACCAGGTCACCACTAAATCATATCCTTTATCAACACATCTATATGTCTTTTAAACCACTTCAGGGGTGGGCACTCCACCACTCCCTGGGCAGACTGGGCCAGGGCTTGACAACTCTTTTGGGGCAGAAACTTTTTCTAATGTCTGTTGGAATCAGAAAGCACAAAACATTTGGAAGCAGAAAGCACAAACCATCAAAACTCATCACTGTTGATAAGCATCTAGTGTCTAAAGCAGACACTGAGGCAGGGTGGAGATCTGGTGGTCCATGTTGTGCTGACACTGAACGTGGAGTGAGACCAGGCGTGATCCAGACTCCCATTCTCCAGCTTATCTCAGTCGTTAACTGTTCTGGCAGAAGGGAATGTGGTGATGGCCCGTTCCCGGCAGAAATGATCAAGGCTGGAAAGCTCATCAAGAGATGTTCTGTGCATCTGCTAAGCACACTTAAAGGTTTTTCTACAGTCACATCCCCACACTTCACACATTGATAGAAAACTTTATGTGTTACTAGGAAACTGAAGTATAAATGTTGGCCCTTTATGGTCAAAGACCCAAATGGTCTTTGCCTGGCTGACTTCCACTGAAACTCTTCGGCTGTAGTTAGCAATCTTCCCTGACTGGTATGCTAGGCTGCAGAGACTGTGATTGACCGAGGAGCCGATCTCAACCCTAGAACAGCTGACACCAGCAATTTCTTGGAGCAAGACAGTCACAGGAATGAATCTCAAAACATCATGAATTGATCCTTTTGAAAAAGTGCTCTATCTTTCAGAATTATTTATCAGATCTTTGGAATATTGTAAGTGAAACTCCAGGACTAACCAGGGTGCTGGACTGAGAAATCCATACACAATATTGTGTACGTGAAGACTAGCATGTAAATTTGTTTTGCAAGAAGAACTGGTTTCTTTCAAAACACTGTTAGCCACCGTAAAGTCAGTCCTAACTATACTGACCATGAAGCAGGTAGAGACCAGAAAGCTAAGGCCAGGTTCTCTGCAAACCCCTTGTTGGAAGTTGAGTTACAAAGAGGTATTGACAATTGCAAACAAGTGTCCTCAACTTACAGATGAGTTTCTAATTTTACCAAGTCTGGTAACAGGGCTCCGGATCATGCAGGAACACTATGGGCCTTTGGGAGGGATGAAAGGTACAAATCAAGGGGTTTGTGCTTTTTGTCCTTTCCCTACCTCCTTTGTCTCTTCACCTTTTTAATTCTTTCTTTGAAATGAAACTTGTAAGTGCTGTAAATGTGGGGATATTGCGCGTGCAAACACGGTCACTAATGTGCAGGGTGTCGCGGTGCAGTTCCTCTGCCGTGTGTACACGTGTGCTCTGTGTGCATGTGGCTGCTGGGAATACTTCTGCAGCTTTGGTTCTGGTTCACCTGAGGGCACGGAGCTGCAGCAGTCTTGCCACTCGCAGGCTTTTTGATCCAGCATGTTGTATTTTCCTTTAAAATCCGGAGCTTGCTGAATTGCTGTCACGACAGTATTCAGGAGTTCCTTGAAAAGGCTTCAGCTGGGAAAAAGGGGAAGAGAGAGAAAAAGAATTGGTGCAGGGTCTTCTCTGTTAAATATGAAAGAAAGGGACAATACAGAGTTTTGTTTGTCTGTTTTAAAAACTGCAGAGTTACAACACACTTCACAAATGCCACCATTTCCTATATCCATCCTCTCAGATATTTTCGTAGCAAGGAGAGTAGCAGTGCTTCAGGTAGCTGGATTCAGCTTGGATCCACAAAGATGCAAGCTCCTTCTGACACACTGGCAATCATTACTCAGTACATTCATGACTTAAAATAATGATATCTGTTTCATAACCTGCTAGCAGGCTCTACAAAGAAAAGGATACCAAGGATATATGGGACGTTACTTAGGAGGGCTGTGAGGTTACGTGTGAGGACACAAGATGCACAGAGGCAGTACCAGAGGGCTTTGCTGGGCTCTAATGTTATATACACATAAATAGAGCTGCTGGAGAGAGCTTTCCCTCAACCTGTTCCTGGAACCTGCCTCACATCAAAAATCCTCGGACACTCGGTCACCGTCCCCAGGGACACTCACATGCCTACAGAAGTGATTATCAGGCTGTCCTTGTCCAGGATCACTTCTCAGAACTAACTCATATAACAACATAGACACACACTTGGCTTCTTTAAGAAAGGTGATATACCTTCTCACATGGATTTCAGATATTCATTAAGGCCATACCTGCTCGTTTTCCCACCTATTTCTGATTCTCCACTAGGTTTGTGGAATACGACTTTCCTTTATAAACACATTTATTTTTTTTTTCAGTATGTTATCTTTACTAGTGTGTCCCCAAATTCCACTCATGATTAGCTTCTACTCTTTTCACAGGGCCACAGTTCCCCAAAGTACCTTTTTAAAATCAACATTCTACTAGACAACTTCCAGATCTCCGAAAGTAAGGCAGTTTTAGCAAGAGCTCACACATCACAGACAGTAGTTCAGCTGTTACATCCCCATGACTTTTGGGAAATATTGTGTAAATCTCATCTGGTCTTGGTCACTTGTTACTATTAATTTTTGTCTATTTGGCAACAGGCAGAATGTACAATCATTGTCGTTTTATTAGCTGAACAATTCTGGCATGGAAGTCAAGTTTGGCTTTTTTTCCAAATGCTGGGTTTTTTTCTCTGCTGTGACTAGATAACATCCCAACTAAGCAAGATAATTTGCTTCTGTACAAGGAGAGGTACCGGTGTGAGACCAGCTCTAAGTGGGAGCCAACAATCCGTATTATTTCAATAACTCCTGCCTTTATTTATGCTTTTGCTGCCAGAATTGCCTGGGAAAAAAGGTAGTTAGTTACCTTCACAATGCCAAGGTACAAATGATAGCCCGGTAATGAATTGCTTTCTAGTTTGGTTGCCTCAGGAAGGGCAAAATAAAGTAGACAACCTGTCATTTAAAACGAAATAGCCCCATAGTTCACAGGGTAATATAGTCATTTTCAGTAACTTGCAAAGAATAGGGATTGCTGCCAACTCTACAACCGCTGAAGTAACCTGAAGATATGATCATATCACTGTTTTATGCTGGAAAAAAAGATAGAAACATAAGTTTAGGATAGAGATCACCTTTCCCCCCAAATGTACAATATATATCACCCTCCATTTTGCAGTGCTCAGTAGACAGCTGAAAGACATCTTCAATACTCAAGTTCCAGTATTACAACAGAAGCTCTTCTGGACTAAGAGTAGTTAACAGCTGTGAAGAAAGCTTGCAAATATATTTTTAGAAAGGAATCTCTCAAAGATTATCATTAATTCTATTTGGCCTTTGTGCAGTGTCAAACTTGTGCTCAGTGCAGCAGAAAATCAGCATGTAGTATCACACAGTTTTGACAAGTTTACATTAACTTTCTTTTCTTTACATAAATCATCTCTCAACTTTCCTTAGAAGAGCATGTCATTTAAAGTCAGGCTGAAAGATAAACTTTTAGTATGTATTTTCATAACTCAATATATTTGTTTCAGTTAAATGCAGGAGCCCTTGTTGAGTTCAAGAACATATGTGAAAATACATCTTTCCATGAATATACATTTCTTCTGTCATCACTGAGCTTAAAAATCATTCTCTCTAATCTGAGAAGAGATACGGAGGAATTTTCACTCTTTTGCCCATGGAATAGGAGACCGTACGCCAAAAACCTTTCAATAGACAGGACGTTACCAAAGGAAACTGTGGGGTTACCATGGCATTAAATTGCAGTGAATCACATTCTGTGTCTTGTGGATGGTTTTTCTTTTCCTCCATTTTTCCAGAACCAGTCCCACACAACTTTCCAAACACATAATTTAAAGCACAGGGAACAGTCTTTATCCCCTATTGAACACTAATAACGTCCATCATAAAGTATCTTTGTGACTTTCAAGACTTGCATGAACAGTCAAGGGCACAGCCCAAACTTACAGAATTACTGCTGCAGATTAATGATCTTAAGGGCCAGGCAAGTTGCACCACTGAAGATGCAATAGAAGAATCCTATGTGAAAGCTAAAGCCACAAAAAAAAAAAGCTATATTTTCAGAAGCTGTTTAAATCGATGGGAGACACCAAGAAGTTAGTTGCCTCTCTTCCCCTTTCAGTTTTCCTGGTGCACTACAACAACTGCAAAACAGTAACACGTTAAGATGAAGTGATAAAAAGTCTGAAAGGTGGATGGCATGAGGAAAGAATACGTATCTGCTTCAAGGCCTAGGAAAAGGGGGTTGGCCATGAAACATGAGAATAAGCTACACTTAGTTCAGATCAAAATGTTCCTCTGTCCAACTGGTGTCAGACAGTTGCAGATATAGCAACTTCTCAATCCGTGGTTTGGGGACTTAGTCCAGGCAGGCTTACTTCACTGGCCACCTGTACCAGGAAAATTATCTCTTCATGAGCATCCAATGGAAAAGCTACTGGGTAACTGTAATAGGATCAAAGCTGTTTAGTGTTACGAACAGGTGTGACGGTGCCTGCCACACTAAATGCAAGAAACTGAGGAGTCCTGCCAGAAGCACAGGAACAGAGACAATAAACACTCTTAGCCACAAAGGGCAAAGAATTTATAAGATGATCAAATGCACAAATTTTGCAGGTTGTGCTTTGCACGGTATCTAACCACTCAGCTACCAAGTCAAGCTTACATTTGCATTTTATATATTGTTTGACAATGCCAGAATGATGAGAACTCAGGAAGGTGTTGTTTGTGTGAGGATGCGCTGATCGCCCATCCTATGTAAACAGCAGAATTTACAGAATTTCACAAATAGCAGAACTTACAGAAGCTATGCAGATGAATCAGCTGGTGCAACACACGTTTAAAAACCGGCACAATAAATGTGGCACTTTCCTTGATAGATAAATTGCTGTAAATTACTCCAGCCATACTTATATTTTTGATAAACACACATCTGTGTATATTACGTGAAAATAAAGTAGTACGAACAACGCCACATTAATCAAGATAGACAACAGAGCAATATTATATCTACATAGATATAGACAGTACTTCTAGAATTTACCCGGTACAATCACCTGAATTGACTTAAAATGCGCTTTCGACAAATCTTCCCCGTACATTATGTTCTCTGCATCTTTACATGCAACTCATTTGGTTGTTGGTTTTTTTTTTCCATATGAAATAAACTTTGAAGGTTAAGTGCATCTGCCTAGAAGTGGAAATTTTTACTTGGCCACAAGAGAAGTCTTTTATACTGCATTTGCCCAAAGGAGACATTATTCCCCTACTCATTCAATGGGAAGCAAGGTAGATATCGAGACCTCTGAGTCATTTAGCTTCTCAGTGCCTTAGAGGAACACCCCAAAAAGTCAGCATGCTCAAGGACATACGTACAACCTTTCCTGGTCTTTGTATACTCTTGTTCTTTCAACGTAACCACCTTGCAGTTGGAGGAAAAAACACTTATTTGATGGTTATCAACAGGGGACACTCTCCTTTAGGAGTAACACTGATGTTCACATATATCCAGGAACCCGGAAGCCCTCTGAAAGGACAATGATATGCTCTTAAAAACAAAACGAAGCAGCAATTGTGGATACGCCTGTCTTATCCAGAAGATAATATTCCTCCTCATACAGCTCTCGAAATTTTTTATTGCTTCATAACATCTTGTGTAAGGTGGGTATCCCTAGAACATACGTTGTCTTCCCACACGCTCTCAGCGCCACCAGATTAGAGCTCCTGCAGGACCTGAGCAACTCTAACCTTGGGTCACAAGAGATACCAAGAAATGCTACCTTCCTGTGGCCATTTTGGAGGAATCCTTCTGCGCTCTGGCTTCTTCTCTCTCTCCTTGAGAAACTCTCCTGATTTCCCTGATCCTCATCCAAATTTTTGTAGCTAAGACAAAGATAGAGGAGACACACTGTGCCCTGAAGATGGTATGGACCTGTCACCACCATTCTAGTTTGATGGGAAAAATGGTATTTTCAGTATTCTAGAGGCATAATAAATGGTGTGCAGAGGTAGAGGGCTACCATACAGACATTTGGGGGTTCCTGTAGGAGGCAGTGTCAGATACCATTAATTGTGAGGAAAAGGGAATGAAATTTTGTCAAAATAAAAGAGATACTCCACTCCCTTTGGGTGAGTGGTATCTTGGGCACTCTGGTGTGGGAGGTTTCCCCTTTTATGAGTGAGGTTTGCCCATTTTGGTTTGTCATTCCTTAAACTTAGGAATCAGTTGTGTAGTAGTTATTTCCCAACAGACATCCAAATTTGTATTTAGTCAAAAGGTGTGCTGGCAACCCTGGTTGCAATAAACCCCATTTTTGGATAGCAGCTGCTGTTTGTTTTGTGGGGGCCTCCGTGACAGAGTTGGGTCTGTTCAGCCTGCAGAAGAAAAGGCTCTGGAGAGACCTTATAGCAGCCTTCCAGTACCTGAAGGGGGCCTACAGGAAAGCAGGAGAGGGATTTCTTATAAGGGCATGTGGTGACAGGACAAGGGAGAATGATTTTAAACTAGAGCAGGGTAGATTTAGATTAGACATTAGGAAGTTCTTTACTATGACGGTGAGAAGACCCTGGAAGGGGTTGCCCGGAGAAATTGTGGACACCTCATCCCTGGAAGTACTTAAGATCAAGCTGGATAAGGCTCTGAGCAACTTGGTCTAGTGGGAGGTGTCCCTGCCCATGGCAGGGGAGTTGGAACTAGATGATCTTTAAGGTGTCTTCCCACTCAAGCCATTTTATGATTGATTCTATGATTCTATAATTAAAATTCAAATATAAGCAGATATAGCAAATAATGAAAAATGCAGTCTGAAATACCGATGGGGGAGTACGAAGAACAGGTCTTGAGACTGCTAGAATTTAACAAGTGCCTGCAACCAACAGAGCTAATTTGAATTGTGATACATAGCAACTGGTCAAAGAAAAATATATTAACAACATTTTCTTCACATCTGAGTAGTTACGACTGTCATTTCATACAGTGTCTGTGCTCATACTTCAGGCCAGCCTGTAACAGCTCAGCAATAACTACGATCTAACAAAGTCCAAACAATGTAATAAAAGCATTGAAAACATATCAAAAAAGACTCAAGAAGAAAGAGAAAAGACCTAAACAGGCCATGTCTCAAGACTGCGTGTTGCAATGCCAGACTTGAAGGAGTCCATTTTCTGTAACAGAATCCATTATACCCTCTTAGATGCCTTTACTTCCTATACAGAGTACCTAAATAGTAGGCACCGTGAACACACTCCAAAACAAACAGCCGATGAGAATTGTGTAAATACACCAAGGACATTCCCTAGATTGAGCCAACATGAAGTGATGACAACAATGCATCTGAAAATCCTTCTCTTTCCGGGTAGGGACATGGGTCAATTCTCTAAAGAGGTGACAAGATTTCATGGCTTCTAAAGCTTAAATAGTTTTCTGACAAATGTTTCTTCTGCCTTCAAAGAAAAGATGAGGTAATGGTGACAAAACTAGTTTACTGCCTTGTTTTCTGTACAAAATAAGCTAATGGTAACAGCATTTATCCAAGCTGTGAGAGACTTGAAATCAACTCTTACTATCGCTTGAGAAATTCAGCTCCCAAGCTCTTAGCAATCTCACAGCATGTGCACAGGCCCATATGGGAATGGGTGAACATTCTCAACATTCCTCCTGAAGGTCTACTTTCCAAGAGAAAGTCTATAGGAGTGCTTAGAACACACAGGCAGAAAAAGCAGGGATGACTTCCTAACCTACTGGTTAGGAAATCCATTTGTCTAGCTCCACATGCTAAACTTTATTCAAAGGCCTCTTTGTATATTTGATAGGAAACAACCCCTGACAAAACTGCATAAATGGACACCTCCTTGCTGCTGATCCTACAGAGCTGTGGTTTTCTCTGGCTCTCTCAGAACACTTGGGTTTTTTCACTTGGTATCAGAGCAATTTCAAGAGAAAGGATGGAGAGTTTCATTCCTTTCTTTCCTCATTGTAACTGTCTTATAATTCAGCAATAAAACTGCAGACTAAATTAATAATAAGAAATGTGAAATTATGTCCATGCGAATAAATTAACTCCCACTTTTACACATAGAAATGGGTTCTAAGATGACTATGACTACTCAGAAGAGATCACACAGGTATGATAACTATAACTCTGAAAATATTAGCTTTTATGCTTGCTAATAGTTCAAAAAGGACAATCACTTATTAGGAAAGGAATAGAGCACAAAGAGAAATTATTATATGAGTCTATAAATGCATTATGTACTCACAGCTTGAATACTGTGTGCAGTTCTACCTACGGGTACCCCAAAAGGAGATGAATGAACTGGGGAAGGCTTCGAGAAAGAGAACAATAGTGAACAAAGCAATGCTAGCGCTTCTGAATTAGGAATTATGAGGG
Organism: Baryphthengus martii; assembly: GCA_013396935.1. NCBI lineage: Eukaryota > Metazoa > Chordata > Aves > Coraciiformes > Momotidae > Baryphthengus > Baryphthengus martii. Next base: position 121,878 of record VWZK01018181.1, on the reverse strand, counting down.
AGTATAAAAGCATGGGTGGGAAAAGAGAGTAAATAGAAAATAATATTTCACTGTAGATGACACCAATTAATTTTTCAGACAGATGCCTCAGAGAAAACAAAAGTGGTTGCTCTTTACACATGCAATTAACTTACTGACACAGGATGTTGTAAATGCTGTTTACAGAAGTATAAAAATGACTGAATAATTTCATAGAAGAAATCCACTGAGAACTATTTAACCTAAAGGCCTAACATCACAATCAGGGATTCCTTGAACCGTTAACTTTTGCAGGCTGGGAGAGCACTTTGGGAAAACAGAACTACATGTGTACTCTGTTCTTACATTCTTTCCTGCACATCTGTCCTGGCCTTGGCTGGAGAAAGAATAATGGGTTTGAGGGACGAAATATGTCTGTTCTTGTCTAAAGGATGTATGGATTGCAGCAGAGGAAGGAATTATATCTAGGCCTCTCATTGAAGAAGAGGAAGGCAGAAGGAAGAAAGCAACTGATTTTAGGAGTTCTAAATCCAACCTACTTTGGTGTGCAAGGCAATTTTGTGCTCTCTCCGATTGATATCTCATCCAGTGAGACAAAAGAATAGGGAACAGAAATAGGTGATACAATCCATACAACTAGAATTAGCCAACTGGCACAACAATTACTGTCAACTACATCCCATCCCTCAGTCAAAACTCTTAGAAAATGCTGATCTTCGTCCCTATGTGTCAATATTTTTGCAACCAACATCCCATAGCTGATGCTCAGACTCTATTGGCTCCAGCACCTGACACCACAGGTCAGGGGTGCCCCCCAGTATCTGGCACCAATTTTTACTCCCACATACAGAGAGGCCTCACCAGTACCTGGCACTTAGTCCATGCATGCACACAGGTACATAAGGTATAGAGTGAAATTACACAAACAGATAGCAAAGAAAAGATTTGATACGAAGATGTTAGAAGACAAGACAGAATGTGGTAATCAGCTGCAGGGCTCAGCCAGACAAACGCACCGACTGGTCCCATGTTACATGCACCACTCCCTTTTAAACCTTTTTCTGTTTACCCCTTTCTTCGCTCCTTCCCACTCCCCGATCCCCTGCATATCCCCTCATGTGTTTGTAGAGCTCTGTCAGTTCCTGCACCCACCCCAACCATGTCTGGGATCTCCCCTGGTTCACAATGTTATGAGTTCTGAAGTCCAAGTTGATCTTCCTGGAAGTGGCACCTGTAGCTTCTTGATAGCCCATCAGTTAGTGTCACTGGTGAGGTTTGCTTCTTCTCATTGTCTCCACGTTTGTTTTGTCAGGTCTGTGTCTCCATATATTGTTTCTGGTTCCCCCTTTTGCCTTAGCTTCCTAACTGACAAGGTCCCTGATCTGGTAACCTTGCTGGAATAAACATTTCCACACTCTCACATGCCTTCATCAAGAAGTGTGACTGACCAGATTTAGTTCCCATCGCCTCCTCCCTTACCATTTGTCAGTCAGGTTTGTGTCCTGGTATGTTCTTGTTTATGGCTTCACCCCTTTCTTCCTGTTCCTTGTGGTGTCAAAAAAAGGTCCTCAAACAAGCACTCTTAAAGGAGCAGACACTCTCCTTCTGTACACCCTCACAGAGCAAGTCAAAGTTATTGTGACTCAATATTCAGCCTTCTCCATGACATTCTCTGCAGGACAACGGAGTGGCACAGGAGCCAGGCTCCTTCCCACATGCTGAGACCTTCAGTATGCTGCGGACGTCAGATATTGTAAACCTATGGGTCAGGTCTGCAAGCTTGTCTTGTGGTCCATAAGCTGGCAGTTGTTTTACTCTGTCCCAAGCTTGAGGCTGGCTTCAGGCCTGCCAGCACCCCATACAGTGGCATAAAGAAATTTAATGAGTGAAAAATTCTGTCTCGGGAAGTTTTCCTCCTCTATCAGCATGTGTAGATAAAAAGAGAGGACAGGATGGGATCCGTCAAAATCATAGACCATAAATAAATAATTGTGCACAATTAGAAAAAAAAAAAATTCTTGTTGGTTAATGGAAGCTCTTGAAGTCAGAAGCCAAGTGTTGCCTTATTTGGCATTATCAGAGCTGTCTGGATTTCTCCATCCTCCATCTTGGCACAGAGCGATGTGAAAAGAACAGGTCAGTGCAGCTGACTCCATACAACCTTAAACCAATCCCATCTCTCAGTAATTAGCAGAGAGATCAGCGCTTCAACACATTTACAACTAAAGAGTAAATTATTATTGACCAAAAATAGAGCGCATAAATGTTATGTGGGCAGGAGATTACATATAAACAGCTACAGTTGAAGGCAACCTTATTCTATGTTACCTCAGCATCTCACGGTAAGTCTCAGCTTCTTGTTTTGTACTCTGACCATGACATGTCCACAGCTTTGCAAAGAGGTGGAATATTTAGGGACATTTTTTATCATTCCCCACTTCTAACATTCCACATCATACTTTACTTGCAATGTCAAGGCTATACAACCCAAACCACTCACTCCAGTGTGGTGGCACAAGCAGCAGAAGACCCATGCCATTCCTTGGAGGGGCCTTTTACAAACTTTGCTACCTCCAAGTCCTGTGAAAAGCAAAGGAAAGCTAACTCTAAAGGCATTTGAAATTGACTGGGGAAATATATGTAATGTAGTTATCTTTTCTTAGACGTTAGAGTTGTTTTCAGTGGATCACGGTAACGTGGAGAGGAACAGAAGATTTTCTGTGAGATTTGGCTCTAGCTCAGGAGTTGTAAGGCTCTGTGTACAGTTCAGCTGTTGGGAGAGACTACAAAAGTTGCATAAATGTTTGATAGAGCATATGCACAAGACAATGGACTGCTTTTGATTTAACTCTCTCTGTCCTTTCTCTAACCATTCCACAGAGATACTGAAAGCTGATTCCTCCTGGGCTCTCTCTGAAGGTAAGGGTTTAACAAATAACATATAGTTTTGCTAATAGATGCTGAACAATGAGTGAATCTTATACAGACAACGGCAAAGGCAGGTGGCAGATCACAAACCTGGTAGAACCAGGTTCAGTGAAAATTACATATGCTATTTTCATCAACATAAGAATATTTACAGTTCTTGGTAGGAAATACTCTGCTTATCAGGAAAGCAAAGAGACATACTCCAGCTTAGCCAAAAGGACGAGAAACAGTGACAGTAATGCCTTTTTGTGGTGTAACCTGGGATTCTGGGATTTATAGATGATTAAAATTGACCTCCTGCCATCGGCGTAACTACTGCAAGCTTTACACTGATGTTGTGTTCAAAGAGGAAGCTCAAAATACAATTCAAGAAGAGTTCAATCTTCTCCTGTCTTAAGTTAGTTTCCTCTAGAAACATTAGGTCTGGAACATTATATGCTGATTTTGGCTTATCACATAGGTCTTGAAACCAGAACAAAGTTCAGGGAGATCTTGTCTCCTGTCTGATAAACAGATCTGTTTATGCACAAAGAGCTACCCTCACTTAGAACTTAACTTGCACCATTCCCTTCAAGGTTTCCTGGGGAAGCGTAGTGATCAAGTGACTAAGAGAGTTTTCCAGAGCAACAGAAGGAACCCTCCACACATGTGTCTTCTATTCTAATCCCAAAAAACTCTCACTGAAATTGGAAATTGGAGCTGAAAGAGATGGAAGTACAGGTTATTCTCCCAGAGAATGCCGCCTTCTCTGTTCCTAAGTGCATGAAGATCTAATTTCCTGTCAAAGACATTCAGTGGTTTAACAGACTGTGCCCCTTGAGAAATTTTCTGATAAGCCATTAGCATTTTCTGATGCTCTGCGAACCTTTTCATGGACACTGTGAAATATTTTCTCTCTTTCTTTCACGTTTCCTGAGCAACTCAGAGGCAGGATCACATACGCAAAAATGTTGGACTCTGTATACATAGAATAATATTTTCACAATAAGTTAAAGTTTCTAGATTCTGTGCTTTGAGATTTCTGGGTATTAAAGGCTCTTGAGAGATGCAGTCCCTCAAAGCCCTGCGATCTGCTATCCCATAGCAGATGATAGGTTTTTCTGAGAGACATCAGCGCTTCTACAGCAAAGTGTCCAAAAGCAGCACTGCAAATGCCTGTCAGCATTTTTGTGTGTGAAAAGAAAACATTCGATGTTGATTCTTTCAGGACCATGATGCCTTGGAAGTACATATTTGAGTTATTAAATTCTATTCCTTCTTCTTCTATAGTACCACAGTGTATTAGATACTGCATGAAGTAGCAGGAGTTTAGAATGTATATTTCTAGCGAGCCTGTATATTAGCTTGCCTGTGGAAGAACATTCTGTTTATGCCAGTTCCTGCCTACGTTATTTCTGCCTGGGTTATTTCCAGATACTCTTGAATTATCCATGTCAGTCCTCCTGACCGTAGCAAGCAATAGCATTTATTTATGTTGAAGAATTTTTAGTAGATATCGCTAAAAATGGAAAATAAAACTGAACATAAAGAAGTTTTCTGAAATATTTCTACGAGACAAATCCCTATTCGAATGTCTGGTACATACTTGTACACATTAATCATCTTTTAGCCGCACATAACCAGGAATACTCTATATAATATGTTAAAATTAAAAAGTACTTTGTCATTGAAATTCTTTGAAATGTTATATCAAGTCCTTATTTACCTAGATAATATTACACTATTACTACCTACAACATACATTATAATCCTTTATTAGCTAATTTTACCACAGATCTGAAAAGTTGTTCTGTATTTGGTTCATATGATAAACAGGTTTAGTATTAGATAGGTGATGACTGACCCTCACGATCAGTTCCATTGCTTGGTATAGACAGAAATTAGTTGAGCTTTCCCTCTGTATGAAAAAATAGAAAACAGAAGAGTGCCAAGAACAGCTCCACACAGAAATTATGTGTGAGAGCCAATTTGCTTCATTTATGGATCGTACTCGTCTAAATTTTTAGATGTCTAATGAAACAACCTACCTGAGTAGCTATGTGTGTGTCTCTGAGAACTATATGGCCGTGCAGTTGTGTGAACATCAGGTGAAGACACATCAGGAAAGGCTTTTGAAGACTTCTAGCTTGATACCCTCTCTGTTCTCACCTGGGCACACAGATAGCTTTTTAGCGATATGTCTTAAAGACAATACACCTCTGCCTACCAAAGGCACTTTCTTTATTAGGACTTCTTCAGTGGAGACTTAAAATTGAAGCAGAGGTTAAGTGCCTGACATTGATCAGTCCTCGTCTTGCTTTTAGTCACTGAGCATGATCACTTTCTGGATAAATACATATTACAAATGTACAAGCTCTCTGAAACTTTTCTGAATTCCTCCAGGGCAACTCCAGCCATGAGTTCAGATGCAGAGATGGCAATCTTTGGAGAAGCTGCTCCATATTTACGGAAGTCTGAGAAGGAGAGAATTGAGGCCCAGAATCGCCCATTTGACGCTAAGGCAGCCTGCTTTGTAGTGGATGAAAAGCAAATGTATGTGAAAGGTACCATACAAAACAGAGAAGGTGGCAAAGTCACAGTTAAAACATATGATGATACAGTAAGTAATACCAACTGTTACTGACACATGATCATCCAGTTCAGGCAGTTCCCTGGCTTAGATTTCTTCTCCTATTGTTCCCTTCTGCTTTTGTCAGACTGTGACTGTAAAGGATGATGAAGTCTTTCCCATGAACCCTCCCAAATTTGATAAAATCGAGGACATGGCCATGATGACCCACCTCCACGAACCCGCTGTGCTGTACAACCTCAAAGAGCGTTACGCAGCCTGGATGATCTACGTAAGTAGCAGCAGCAGTCTCCCTTTGGGAGCCTGGCAGACACCGCTCTGCCGGGCTAAGCGGAAGCCAACGTGCTGTCTCCCTTCCTCGCAGACCTACTCGGGTCTCTTCTGCGTCACTGTCAACCCCTACAAGTGGCTGCCGGTGTACAACCCGGAGGTGGTGGCTGGCTATCGAGGCAAGAAGCGCCAGGAGGCCCCTCCACACATCTTCTCCATCTCTGACAACGCCTATCAGTCCATGCTGACTGGTGAGTCATTTGGCAAGACTGGGAAGTCTTGATATTCGTAGGGCTGGCTGCTTGGTCAAGAAACACTTGACAGTTCAGGCATCTTAGGTTCTGTTCTACTCACTGCCTGATGGCAAAAGCTGCCATGGCCCTACGGCACAACTCAAGATTAGACTGCCTGTTTCATCTTCACCTTCTCTGTGCTGTCAGGTAATGAAAGAAAGGCAGTAGCTACCTATACATCTTTGTGCTCACTCTCCTAGTAAGGAATTTAAAAAAAAACAGTAAAGAAGGGACATAGCAGAGAATCTAATGCTGATTAAAAAATATTTAAACCAAGGTCTATACATAAAAGAAAACAAATAGTAAGTGGAAAGCCTTATAAAGAACCATTGCTTAGAGATAGATTTTGGGTTTTCCCATCCCTCTGTGCATAAAAATATCCATATGCAGACTAAAGTGGAATTTCCCTTCTCTGGTTGCAAAGTCATAAATACAGTTACAATACAGTTCCTTCCCTTGAAGTCAGTTAGTTATGTCTGAGAACAGAAGCCCTTCACATCTTATTTGATCAGCTCTTTCTGTGACTTTGTTTTCAGATCGTAACAATCAGTCAATCCTTATCACGTGAGTATATTTTGGTATTAGTGACAAAGCTGACAAAGAAGTAAAAATGCTTCCTGTTCCTGTAACAATTAATATTTTCATCACAGCGGAGAATCTGGTGCAGGGAAGACTGTGAACACAAAGCGTGTCATCCAGTACTTTGCAACAATTGCAGTTACTGGTGAGAAGAAGAAAGACCAACAGCCTGGCAAATTGCAGGTATGTCATTGGCTCTCGTTTCTAGTGTTTGCCCAAGACTGTGGGTGGCTGTGCTATCAAAAGGCAGAAAGCGTAATTCAACTGAGGAGACAGTCAGAATACACACCTATGCCTGGGTACCTTACCTACGAGGTAACCCTGTTACCCTGCCTCGAACCCTGGTGGGACTCAAAGAAACATTTTCCTAATGTAGGAAGGCCCAAACCTCTACAGTATCCATTTACACAGGGGAAGTCTTCACCACGGTTGTGTTGACTGTCCATGTATCTATCCGTTCTGTCCATGTATCTCTCCATCGGTATCCTATGAGATCGGCCATATCTACAGCACCCGAGCGGCTGCAAGCGTGAAGAGAGTAGTTGGTTCCCACTGGCACAAGATTGTGCTATTCCTATCCCTTGGTTCATTCCTTCTGACAGGGGAAATACAGGAACTCTGGACTCCAGAGTGGTTGTGCAGAAGTTAAGAGTCATTTCAAATGAATCACGTAGTAGTTTCCACTGGCTTGTTCTGCTGCTTGTGATCAATGTAATAGCCCTAAGGGGCAGCATAAGAAAAGAGACAGATTTGGGACAGTGGGGACCACTTGCTTGACAGTTAGAAAGTAACCTCAGAAAGGTTCGAGGGAAGAAAGCACATGCCCTGATACTCCTTTCTGCTGAGCAGACCGGCTGCTGCAAAGTGAGCCCACTGGTGCAAAGTGTGGGTTTCATTCCCTAGCACAGAGCAAGCAACAAACATCCTAGTGGCACAAGTGTGTGTCACCACAGTCTGTGAGATGGTATGTGCATTAAAGCAGATGACACGTGTCAGCATGTTATTTGAGTGCTCAAGGGCACATTAGAACCTAAGGAGATTCCAAGACTGCATATTCTTTTTGCCCTCAGAGGCAGGTGTCTATGATTGATGGGTTGTTATGGCCAAGGCAAGATCAACACAAGCACTCTTTCCATCAACACCATTTCAGAATCTCCTGGGCTCAGCTTTCACCAGCTGTTCACTATGCTGAGCTTGGTCTCAGAAAAACTTGAAGACAGCTGAGAGATGTACTGATCATGTTTGATATAAGGAAAATCACCTGGCTCTCAGATAGACAACCACCTGTTCTGCCCTCTTCTGAGTTTATTCACAGAATGCTCTTTTTTTTTAGTATCCACAATCTCTATAACACTAGCATGTGCGTCTTCATAAGAACATTAAATAAAACACTCAGGTTATAGCTCTGTCTAGCCAAGCATCTTATCTCCAATGCATGCTGAAATCAGATGTCAGGCAAGAGTATATGAATAAGAGAAGCATGTAACAGCATTTCCCCAGAACACTGTCTGCACTTTGTCACCCAGCCTGTAGACAGGACTCCGGAATTAACCTGTGTCAAGAATTGTCATGTCTTCTTCCATGATCTTCTCCATGCACTATGCTCTCTTGTGAGTTCTCTGGTCACAGCTGTGCACTAAAACAAAGTTTCGTGTTGGTGTAGTCAGCTGCACTGACACACACTTCTCTTCTCTTCTCTTCTCTTCTCTTCTCTTCTCTTCTCTTCTCTTCTCTTCTCTTCTCTTCTCTTCTCTTCTCTTCTCTTCTCTTCTCTTCTCTTCTCTTCTCTCTTTTCTCTTCTCTCTTCTCAGTTCATTTAGAAAGCTGAAAGCCACACGTGAGATGCCATTATTCTAGAAATTTGGAATTTTTTTATATAGAGCTTAATATGCTACTGTGTTGCCTTAATTTTATCGGGCCCATCTTCAAGGTAGACTAAAAAAACCGAATTTAAAGCTATTGTGCCATCTGCAGACAGTGCTGGGAATAGCAATCCCTCTCCACTGCAAGACGTTGAAGGCGACACTGAACACCGCGTACAAACCGGCACAGCAACTTCAGCTGTGCTGCTCATCTTTCATCTGGATAAAAACTGATACTCATTCTTTGTTTTCCATCTCTGTCTTGGAAATTATCTCTGGCAACACTTTCACGGTCTGACTACGTAGGGACCAATCATGACCTTGCTAGAAGCCTTCAGAAAACCTTTGTGTTATCATTCCAAAAAAATCACATGGTGACTCTGCTTCCTGGAGCATATTACACAGAAAAGGAGAGACATAATGTCACAGAAGCTTCTTCTCTCCAGTAGTTTTGCAGTTGACAAGTGATAAAATCCAGTATCAAAACCTTACATGCTGATCATTCCTTCTGCAGTCGTGTCTCAAAAAACCTCAGAGTTTCTGTCCTCTGCTGTTTTAAGTTTGGTGTTTGAGTCTCAGGCTTTGTCCACGTCCCACTCTTCGAATCGTATCTGGAGATGTACTTCTGTATTCTGCAAGGCTGCTGGCTGTTTGAATGAAAACGCAAAACTTTGCATTCTCTCTTGCTAGGTGCTTCATACTAAAGGATGTACCTCTCTGTGTGTTGTTATGGGCTTGAATAACCATGAGAAAAAAAATCCCAGTTTTCACTTTTTCTTTAGCCGTCATGGCCTTTGTGAATGGGTGTGTGGAAGCATCTCTCATACAGATTTCAAACTCCCTGAGCTCCGCTAGAGTGACTGCATTTATGATACCAAATACATGATAGCAGGTACAAGAAGGAAACAAACTATAAAACTGTCTTTCAGCACTTTTCCCTTTGAAGCCCATGACAATCTTCACAAGTGACGGCAGACAAGTGCTTAAAAACTCTGCTAAATTTTAGGTTAAAATCACATATGAAGCATATGAATTATCTATTTGAAGTATGTCCTTTGCAGCATTTGTTATTAAGCAGTAGTGAAGCTAGATAAGAAGCATTTTCTCCTGTGACTAGGGAACTCTGGAGGATCAGATCATTCAGGCCAACCCACTGCTAGAGGCCTTCGGCAACGCAAAGACCGTGAGGAATGACAACTCCTCACGCTTTGTGAGTTCATTTCAGATTTGTTGGAATGCAGACATCTAATACACGTCTCATTTACTGACTGCTATAACCAACGGGTTGATCTGTACTGCCTGATAGGGAAAATTCATCCGGATTCACTTCGGAACAACTGGCAAGCTGGCCTCTGCGGACATAGAAACCTGTGAGTTGGAGCAAGTCAGAGCATTTGGAATCGATGGATTTATGACGTCAAGTTTACCAGGAGCCTAATGGCATCTCTCTTTTGGTTAGATCTTCTAGAGAAATCCAGAGTGACTTTCCAGCTGGCCAGTGAAAGAAGCTATCATATTTTTTACCAGATAATGTCCAACAAGAAGCCAGAGCTCATTGGTGAGTGCCAGTGATTCTGGGCTTGGCTCAGCAAGTGCTTTCTCTTTCCGCCGTGACCTGTCTCGATGCTACCAAAGGTGCCCTGTATACCTGCAGATCTCCTCCTTATCTCCACCAACCCCTACGACTTCCCCTACGTGAGCCAAGGCGAAGTCACCGTTGCCAGTATCGACGACAGCGAGGAGCNGCGGCAGCACGCCTGCCTACAGACAGCACCTTGCGCTTCAGCCCTTGTGCTTCTCTGACCTTCCCCGACTTGCCCGCTGCCTCCGCAGAGCGCCGTGGACATCCTGGGCTTCAGCCCCGATGAAAAGGTGGGGATGTACAAGCTGACGGGGGCCGTCATGCATTACGGGAACATGAAGTTCAAGCAGAAGCAGCGGGAGGAGCAGGCGGAGCCGGACAGCACAGAAGGTAGTGTTAACTGCAGAGTTTGCTTGTGAACAGCAGCAGGGGACGAGTTAGCAACCCTGTCCCATAAAGTGTCCGACACTTTGAGAATGATTTTCCCTTCCAGAAACTAAATTTTTAAAGTTTGTTGCAAGTGCCACCAAGTCAATGGCTTAATTCCTCCACAATAAAACATTAATATAAAGCATTGGTGCAGCCCTCCAGGCATGGAACAGGAGTGTGCTGCGGCTGAGACGCTTCCTGTGTTGGGGGAAAAACATTCTCCACGGGACTGGAGAGGATCTTCTCTTGACAACAGGAGTATTTGAGTAGTGCTAACAGTACGATCCTTGTAACAGAAACACTCTAGAGGACCAGGACACCTTTCTTTGTCTCTTTTGAACTCATTTGCTGTCTCTGCTCCTAGTGGCTGACAAAGCTGCCTACTTGATGGGTCTGAATTCTGCTGATTTGCTCAAGGCTTTATGCTACCCCAGGGTAAAAGTTGGGAATGAATATGTAACTAAAGGACAAAATGTCCAACAGGTACCTAGACAGTTTATAAGCTTTTCATTTTGTTCAGATAGGTCTTTCAACTCTAAAGCTAACTCAAGTTTCATTACTGCTATGGCCGTGTTTCTTACAGGTATACAATTCAGTGGGTGCCTTGGCTAAATCAGTCTATGAGAAGATGTTCCTATGGATGGTTATTCGAATCAACCAACAGCTGGACACCAAGCAGCCCAGACAGCATTTCATTGGTGTCCTGGACATTGCTGGCTTTGAAATTTTTGACGTGAGTTACAGTAGGCATGCTTGCCCATTGATGACTGTTCCAAACTAACTGGCATTTTCTTTAAATATATTTTGAATTGGCAGTTCAACAGCCTGGAGCAGCTGTGCATCAACTTCACCAACGAGAAACTGCAACAGTTCTTCAACCACCACATGTTCGTGCTGGAGCAGGAGGAGTACAAGAAGGAAGGGATTGAATGGGAGTTCATTGACTTTGGGATGGACCTGGCTGCCTGCATTGAGCTCATCGAGAAGGTAGAGGAAATATTTTCGTTTTAGGAGAGGACATTTCTGTCATGGTCATTTCTTTTAGTCCAGTCATTCTTAATAAATTGACACACCACTGTTGAATGACCCTCTCACATAAGAAGAGGCATGTTATAAAGCCAAAGCTTTTGGAATGACAGGCTGCCTCTGCACAAACAATGATTTCCTCAACAACAGGGCTGGAGTGGAAGGGTGAGGGGAGCACACGACGTTAATTTGGTGCCTTTAATAAGACTGCCTTTAAGAGTAAGGTGAAACTCAAGTCTCACTCTTTGAAGTAATGGATAGAATTACGTTCTTGGTTCTAGCAAGACAAGTCATTCTGGCCCCTGTGTCACTGTCCAATGCTACTGCACTGGAAATCTTAATGGGAATTAATCCCTCACTGCAACATCACAAGCCAGTGTCCAGTGGTTGTGCACCGCACTTACAACGTCACGTGCAAACCCAATATGCACATACTCAAATAACTTCCTTGTCAGGAGCTCACAGGTATCTGCTCCCAGCACTACCATTCACACCCAATTCACTGCTTAATATTCATACCCATGGGTTATGCCTTTGCACGAGTCTCACGTTTCTTCCTGTCCCCCCACATAGCAGCATCTACAGGCAGCGCTACCATTCACCCCTAGTGCCTGTTACCCGTTGCTATATTTAACGCTCAAATCACCGTTAACATAAAAAAATCACTGTTCCACGTCCACACATTTTGTGTCCCACATCTATGCAATGGAGAGCATTAGAGCCAGAAGAATCAGAACACCTACACTGATCTAATGCTGTAGTCTCTTTTTGCAATGACAAATAAGGAGGAGACATTTTTGGAATGCAAATCATCTTATAAAGTATGTTCTGTTAGTGATTCTGTGAAACGTCTTTATAATGCTTCCATTACAGAAGAGTAGTCTGGACAGCTAACAGATCTAGACACCTACAGTTTTTAGAGACACCTCCAGTTAGGCAAGATGAGTGCTAACCCCAGAGCTCTCGCACAGCCACACCTAGAAGACAAAATCTTCATTCAAAACACTGCATTCTTCTGCTCTGGAAGATCCCTGATTCCAGCTCTGGCAGCTGTCTAGCTGAAATCAGATGTAACCATCTAATGGAATCTTACTACATTATAAAAAACAAGCAACAACCAACATTCATGCAAAGAAGGAACTCTGGAAATTTTCTCCAGGCCAACGAAGTGCAGGTCACATCAGTCTCTCCAGCAAAATCAGAAGACATGTGCTTATCTTCACTACCAGAAGATAGCTAATGTAGCTCAGATGAAATCTCTGATGTCACGGAGAATGTGCCTGCATCTCTGTATTGAAATACTTCCGATTTTAAATACAATTCTGAGACAAATTAAAAGTCTATGGGTATTCTGAAGTCCCAGATTATTCCCATTTACACTCCGTATAAGGTAAGGAAAATCCGATCCATTCAGGCACATTCGCTGGACACAGGAGTTGTTAAATTTTAACCGGCTATGCATATTACTGAGTGGCCATCAAATTACGTTTTCATTGACCATTGCAACCTGATGGCTTGTAACGGACACACATAACAGCATCAGTCCCACAAACAGGATGCTGAAACCTACCTCCTAACAATGTAGTGTAAAGATGATTGAAACAATTGATTACAATACCTATCTATATACAGCCATTCATTCCAAGATGCACGTAATCAGTAGTGTCAAATTGCCGTGTTCATGGGTTGCTCACACCCGTTGTTTGTGCACCACAGTGACACAGCACAGACTAATTAGAGTTTGCCTGATTATTACTGTAACTAATGATTTATTAAGAACTTGTGCAGTGCAAATTGCAGTCACTGAAACAAGGCGCAAATCATATGTAACATTTTATTTACTTTTCCTCTCCCCACTATTTGCTTTCTTTATGTATTCATATTTCTCCCAGCCCATGGGCATCTTCTCCATCCTGGAAGAGGAGTGCATGTTCCCCAAGGCAACTGACACCTCTTTCAAGAACAAGCTCTATGACCAGCACCTGGGCAAGTCCAACAACTTCCAGAAGCCCAAGCCTGTCAAAGGCAAGGCTGAGGCCCATTTCTCCCTGGTGCACTACGCTGGCACGGTGGACTACAACATCTCCGGCTGGCTCGACAAGAACAAGGATCCCTTGAATGAAACTGTTGTGGGGCTGTACCAGAAATCGTCCTTGAAGCTGCTGTCTTTCCTTTTCTCCAGCTATGCTGGTGCAGAAACAAGTAAGTGCTTTTTCAGTGATGAGGGCTAAGGCAAGAATCAACTGATGTCTCCTTCTGCTTCTCCTCCCTATGGAATACTCCAGACTCTCTATCATCCCCTAACGTGACCTTGTTCTTGTGCGCACCCAGATACGCCAAAACTAAGACGCAAACACACAGAACTGCTGAAAATAACCACATTCATGTGGTGCAGAGAAATAAAACTCAGCAAATCCAAAACAAAGTGACAGGAGGCGTATGTTTCCTGACTTACTGCATTATGAATCATGTGCATGCTTACTCATCCTCTAGATGACTGCCAAATATACGTGCAAAGTGCAAGCACTTAATAGTCTTTGGGGACAGAGTTTTGTTTGTTGAGGTGAACTGGATGAACTAAGAGACCATGGAACTATTTCAAATCCAGCTGAGCAGTCCTCAGGTTGCAAGGGGAAATGAAAGAGACAGAGAGTATAATTCTGAAGTCCTCTAAGGGCAGCAGAAAGTAATCCAGTCTCTTGCCCCTTTTATAGTGGCTGAAGAGCTGAAGACCGTCAAGTTGGACAGTCAGTAGGTCTGCCTTACCAAAAATGGCCACGCAGATTTCTACAAAAACGTCCAATATTCTGGCAGCCTGGATGCTGGCCAAAAAGAACTGGCCGCATACAGTAGTAGTAGACAGCTCAGCCATCAGGCACATGAACAGCAGGGTTTGAGGCTCAAGAGAGTACCGCATGAGGACTTCCCTGCCATTCAGTTTGGCTGACATGACAATGAGTCTCAGCAAGCTCCCAGGAAATATTGGGGATGAGTTGGTCAGGTATCATCAATAAGAGGAAGGAGAGAAGGAAAGGTTGTTGGGATAATATTTTGGATAAGGTGTGAAGTTCAGAGCACAAAAACTCCATTTAAGCCTCAATTTAATTGGCTTCAACAGTGTAGCAAATATGAAAACATACTGAACTGCTTGCACTTGTATTCCTGAGACTATAATTTGCTTCCTGTCTTGGGGCTGTCATAACTCAGAACACTGGATTAGGAAATTTTTCTAGAAAGGACTTCACTGCACTGATAAAGGAATGTCTACTGCTGAGCCACATTCTTGTGGCCTTTCACCTGACTTGAAATAAAAAACAACCCAAATATAGAGGCTGTATCTATAAGTAAAAGCAATGTGACTAGTAGTACAGAGTACAGTTGTGAAACACGTCACGCCACAATGTTCCATACCACCAAAGCCATATACCTTACGATGCAATCTAAATCATGCATCTAAGACCAAACATACCATATACTGATCAAGTGCTACCAGAAGTTCACTAAAAAAACTCTCATGCAGGAATGGATCAGTATTTAAAGCTACCCATTAATTATTTTATTGGTCCATGACCAAAGAAAGAAAGAAAGGTGAGGCCTATAAAACGTACTGCTTAATCTAACTGTTCACCTCTTATCTGCTTCTTTGAAGGTGATAGTGGTGGTGGCAAGAAAGGTGCTAAGAAGAAGGGAGGCTCTTTCCAGACAGTGTCTGCTGTGTTCAGGGTATGTGAATTTCCTTTTAAATGAGCCACGTTTCTACAAAAATGATCCGAACGCTGGACACCGCTCCTATGAAGAAAGGCTGAGAGAGTTGATGCTCCAGAGAGACCTTATTGTGGCCTTTTAATATATAAAGGGGTCTTATCAGAAAGATGGAGAAAGACTTTTTACCAAGGCCTGTAGTGACAGAACAAGAGGCAATAGTTTTAAACAGAAAGAAGGTAGGCTTAGGTTGGACATAAGGAAGAATTCTTTTCACAATGAGGGTGGTGAAGCAATGCAACAAGTTGCCCAGAGAAGCTGTGAATAGTCCCATCATTGGAAGTGTTCCAGGTCAGGTTGGATGGGTTTGGAGCAACCTGATCTAGTGAAAGACGTCCCTGTCCATGGCAAAGGTGTCGGACTCAATGATCTTCAGAGGCCCATTCCCATCCAAATCATTCTGTGATTCTATAACTCCTTGACACTTGAGTAAGAATACAAAAGCTTTGTAGCTCAAAGCTCAAATCCATGTTTTGTTATATCCCAGGAAAATCTAAACAAGCTGATGACTAATCTGAGAAGTACGCATCCTCACTTTGTGCGTTGCCTGATTCCTAATGAGACCAAGACACCTGGTAAGTCTGTCATTATACTCTTAAGAAATAGGACTGGCAGGAATCAGCCTGCTCAGGTTCTACATCGTCTCCTTCCGGAACAGCTCCTGTTGCATGTGAAGTCCTTGTGGGGGGCTGCCTGCGGGACAGTGCCCAGCAAACCTTCTTGTATTGTTTACTGTGACTGTAAAATTATGAGCATTACATGGTCCACAACCCTTACCCATCTTTGCTTAATGTGTGCACAGAGCTGAAGATGACAGAGATGGGAATGATTACTGCTGAGGAAATTGTCTGTTGTGGGTAACGGCACTAGCAAATCCCTAAAAAATTTTTAAGGAGTTCCTAAAAGTTTTAAGGAGCACTGTGTCATTCAGAACTGTTGGGTTCAGCTCAAGGCCACCTAGCAATTTCCAAATATTCACTGTTAGGATCTGATTCACTGATTGACAGTTGGAGGACTGTCAAAGAAATTATATCTTGTTTGCAGAATTCCGCTTACAAGCTGCCGGGTGCTGCTGGCACTTTGAAAGCATTTTGATATAAAGTTACTTTTTTCCCTTTTATTTAATTAAATATTAAACTCCCACAAAGAGGTTTGACTCTGAGAACAGTCAAGTTTGGGAGTATTTTCATATGGCCACTAAATCAAAAGTACCTAGGGAGAGACTTGCCTATATGGGTTTTAGGAGTCTAATCATTATGAAGTCTGATGCTGGTAGAATAATAAGATAGATACTGGTAGAATGTAGTGGATGCAACAGGAGTACCAAGAAACAGGATCTTACAATCTGTTTAATCTACTCAGGAAACATTTCTTATCTTTCTTGTTTATGTCTCTGTGAAGACATAAACAAGAAAGATGACTGATGACTGGAAGAAAGCCAATGTCACTTCAGTCTTCAAAAAGGGCAAGAAGGAAGACCCAGGCAACTAAAAACCAGTCAGCCTCACCTCCATCCCTGGAAAGGTGATGGAGCAGCTCATTCTGGAGGCCATTTCTAAACATATGAAAAGAAGGTTATCAGGAATAGTCAACATGGATTTACTAAGGGGAAATCTTGCTTGACTAATCTGATATCCTTCTGTGAAGGCGTGACCAAACACGTAGATAAAGGGAGAGCAGTGGATGTCATATACCTTGACTTCAGTAAGGCTTTTGATATTGTGTCCCATAACATCCTCATAGAAACACTCAAGAAATGTGGGATAGATGATTGCACTGTGAGGTGGATTGAAATCTGGCTCAAAAACGGAGTTCAGAGAGTTATGATCAGCAGTGCAGAGTCAAGGTGGAGGCCCGTGGCCAGTGATGTTCCCCAGGGATGAGTACTGGGTCCAGTTTTGTTCAATATCTTCATCAGCGACCTGGATGAGGGGATAGAGTGTATCCTCAGCAAGTTTGCTGACGATACAAAACTGGGAGGGGTGGCTGACACACCAGAAGGCTGTGCTGCCATCCAACGAGATCTAGACAGGCTGGAGAGCTGGGCAAAGGTGAATCTCATGAAGTTCAATAAGGTCAAGTGTAGAGTCCTGCATCTGGGGAGGAATAACACCAGGCACTATTACAGATTAGGAGTCGTCCTGCTGGAAGGCCGCTCCATGGAGAAAGACCTTGGAGTCCTAGTGGATAGTAAGTTCTCCATGGGACAGCAATGTGCCCTTGTGGCCAAGAGGGCCAATAGTGTCCTGGGGTGTACTAAGAAGAGTGTGTCCAGCAGGCCTAGGAAGGTTCTCCTCCCCCTGTACTCTGCCCTGGTGAGACCACACCTGGAATAGTGTACCCAGTTTTGGGATCCTCAGTTCAAGAGAGATAGGGATCTACTGGAAAGAGTTTAACATAGGGCTACAAGGATGATTAAGGGACTTGAACATCTCTCCTGTAAGGAAAGGCTGAGAGAAGTGGGGCTATTTAGTCTGGAGAACAGAAGGCTGAGAGAGGATCTTATTAATGCCTATAAATATCTAAGGGCCGGGAGCCAAGTGGAAGGGGCCAGTCTCTTTTCTGTGGTGCCCAGTAGTAGGACAAGAAATAACGGGTACAAGCTAGAACATAGGAGGTCCCACCTCAACATGAGGAGAAACTCCTTTACAGTGAGGGTGACGAAGCCTGGAACAGGCTGCCCAGAGAGGTAGTGGAGTCTCCTTCTCTGAAGACTTTCAAAGCCCGCTTGGATGCATTCCCATGTGGCCTGCCCTAGGAGATCCTGCTCTGGCAGGGGGTTGGACTAGATGATCTTTAGAGGTCCCTTCCAACCCCTAAGATTCTATGATTACCACAAGCAGGATTTAAGCAACACACATATGTATGATGTTCACATTTCAGCTACTCATCTACACACCTTTTATATTCAGTGGAGAGAAGCTGGCATTTTAAGGTATGACTCATCTGGCCCTTTTACACATCTATCTTAGAATGAGATGAATCACATCACATCACATGAATCACAGAAGAAACTGTTTCCCTCCACTGACTATAACTGAAGACCAAATGGAAATGTCCATACTTCATATCCTAAAGTGAAGAAAGAATTTCACTGGGTTCTTGACAGTCGAGAAGGTGTAAGGCGAGAATTAAGGAAACCTATTAAAAGAGTATTTCAATTAATGATTTTGCCAGATATGGCTGTCATTTTAATGTTCAGTTGGTTGTTTAGACAGAGATGACCCTGAGAGAATCTTGAGTTTTGCCTTTTAAGTGAAAAGTAGTACTGCGAAGAAGAAATTGGACATCTGATTTTTAGCTGGTTTTAGACTGCTTATACTCAACTTTTCTAACAATTCCTTTAGGTACACATTTATTAATTACACTGAAAAGACAAAGTTAAGGGTACAGATGACTCTGTAATAATTAATGTCTCTGGACATAATGGAAATTTCTCCATGACAAAGTGATTCCAAGAGGGTTTTATTCTGCCAGTTTTTCTTTTTTTTTTTTTTTAATAATACTTGTGAAGAAGACTTAGAAATACAGTTTATTATAGATATAGATATTTTAGGAGAAGAAAGATAATTCCTCCAATTTAAACAACTGTCTTCTACATGCAGACTGAGAGCTTTAAGCAATCTGCTTATCCACTCCTTTGTTGGAATCTCTCTAATCTAATCAAGTTTGATTACAGTCAGTATTTGCATGGCAGAGCCAAGGTAAAAGACACAAAAGGCTGATATTCTAGATGGTACTACACTCTACATTGTGCCTCCTCTACCTACATCCAATAATGATGCTGATTCTGTTGAAGATTTTTCAGCTGGGTCTCCTAAAACACTCTTCTGCCATTTCAGAGTACTGCAGCCTCATGCCTTTTGGCCATTGGCAACTCACAAGCGCTGCCAGCCCCAGCATTCTTAGTAAAGCTCAGTTCACTGCAGCAGCTCTCTGCAACTTGTATGAATTGAAGGCATGTTCTGTCTTCACTTCCTGCATCTTTAATCAAGAACTGGTTGAATTTTATAAAAAAAAAATAAAAAAAATGCTAGAATGCTAATACGTATGGAGATTATCTGGAAGAGAAGGAGAGTCATGATGGATGTATTTTGTTTAAGGTGAAATGGACCATTACTTGGTGATGCATCAGCTACGGTGCAATGGGGTTCTAGAAGGCATCCGAATTTGTAGAAAGGGGTTTCCAAGCAGAATCCTTTATGCGGACTTTAAACAACGGTAGGTCTTCAGTTATTACTGTCTGTTAACATAAGGGCTCACTAAAACCACAACCCAGGTGACAAGTCTAGTGACATGATGGAGAGACACCCTCTGGATCAGATTAGATCAGTGGCATTTGAGGGAACCAAGCCACTAACACTGTCTTAGGTCACTCCAGTCTTTCTCTCTTTGATCATACCAGAGATTTCTTGACTCATCAGAACCAGTGTAATTTCTAAACTGTAGTCAATGCCTGAATGAGATTCAAAGAGATGCAAAATGCTCATAGTGGAACGAATTAAGTGGTTTTACAGACAGCTCTTGGTACATCTCCCAGAGTACTGATACAAACCCAATACATGTCAGTGCAGTCTCCTTACACTGCACTGACTAAGCATTCAAAAACACAAGGCTTTGCTGGTGCTCTGTCACTGGCCTGCATCCTGTGCCTTGTTTTCCTCATCTTTAAAACTGAGACAATTAAACTGGTTCGTGTGAGCTAAGTTGCTGTAAAGTGCTAAATCAGAACTGTCTGCTGCCATTGGTATGATAAAGACCCAAGACCTCTCTGAAAATGTCCTGCAACTTGATTTCAGCAAAGCATTAGCCGGCCTCCGTTGTCAAAATCACCATCTGATGTGACAGATAAAGGAATCTATCCATAATGACCACGGTCCAGAATCACAAAGTGCTTTACAGTTCAAAGGAAATGTGCTAAAGTTCAGGAGGAACTGCAGTGGAAACCTTAACTAGAGAATAATTTCACTGCACCATTATCATTGTATTGATTTTACATATCCTCTTTCAAGGTAGACTTGAGAATAAGAAATGCTCCAGTGTACAGTCACACATCTTCACCAATGTATCTGAATAAACCCCTTTCGAAGGATTAGGTGGTCCTCTCCATGACACAGGATTATCTCAGTCATTAAGTTACCTTCAAAATCTGAAGACTGCTGTTAGCATTTATAGACTACTTTGCCATTTTTTGTCAAAACTCAAGGATTCGGTACAGCTCATAGAGGCGGTGAGTCGTGCAAGATCTGTAACTTCCTTTGGAATACAGCAGATTTTTGCAAGTAGTTTTAATTAATTTCAGCTTTAGTTTGAGTAGCTTTCCTCTGATCAATAAAGCAAGATGAAAAGAGGTTGACATGTTCTCGCTATGTTCTTCCTAATTGCTGGACCCGCAGACACTCTTAAGTGTGCAGATTAATTTTGTATGTAACAACGTAGTGTGTTGTTACACAGCCAAGAGATTCCTCTCAAGAGTAGATGTGTCCCCTTGTCATCACGTTCTGTTCAGCAAAGACTGCCTAGATTTCAGATGGCATGTTCACCCACTTTCAGATAGCACAGCTTCCATATATTTTATAATATACAGTGGTTCCTATTTTCCTCCTGTTTGCAACCAGTCCTTGCAACCTGTCTTACCACAGGTACAAGATTCTTAATGCCTCAGCCATCCCAGAAGGCCAATTCATTGACAGCAAAAAGGCTTCAGAAAAGCTTCTTTCCTCCATTGATGTTGACCACAACCAATACAAATTTGGGCACACCAAGGTAAAGCTCTTGTGAAAGAGTGAGCATAGTTAACGGTAAAGAATTGTGTTTGTTGAAAGTGTTTCTTGCATATGAAATCAGCCTTCGCAATGATTAGCAACAAAGCACATCACTAGCAAGGAAGGGTACAGAAAACTCAGGCTCTGGGGGTATCTGTGAGTAGCACTATCAGCCCTGGGAACACCACATTGCCAGAATGACCCAGAGTGGCTGCAACTAGAACTTTCTCCTGTCGATTGAACTCATTTATATCAGTGCATCTTAGGAAGCCTCAGACAAGCTTGGATAGTCAGGCTTTTCTGGGGATTTAGGCACACACACAAGTTTAACTTTCATATTTAAAGCAGTGTTAGGTGGGACAGTGATTCTCTGATCAGCACAACCAAGACAGTAGCATCTCTGGACAAAACCCCAATCACCTCCACTACTGAACAGCCATTACCATCCATGCTTCTCAAGCCATCTCCAAGACAGGTTACACAGCAAATCTTGAGCCTGACATAGAAGTCTACAGTACAACAAAGAGACAGAGTAGGATGCTGTACTAAGCTGAAAGTTAACTCTTTGTTTTAATAAGTGCTGATGAGCTAGATCTTTCCTAACCTAAAGAAGGCATCAAACAACACTACAAGAATGTGATTAGATCATACATAGAGGGACTTGTCATGAGTCACAGGACTACCGAGGATATGAATACTGACACAAATTATTTCTAGCTGTTAAACCTTTACTCTTGCAGGCATTTTTCTAATACTGTCTTGTACTACCCTGCATCAGCTGCCACGGGTTGTGTACCTGCCTAAGTCTCAAACTATTCAACCCTCTTTTATGTTCTAGGTGTTCTTCAAGGCAGGTCTCCTGGGGCTTCTAGAAGAGATGAGAGATGAGAAGCTTGTGAGCCTCATCACTCATACACAAGCTATGTGCAGAGGGTACCTCATGAGAACTGAATTTAAAAAGATGAATGCAAGAAGGTAATACAAGACAATACTAACAATCATACTGTGTCAGACCAAAAGTCCAGCCATTCAGTGTACTGTCTCAGGCACAAAACTGTTCTTGGGAAAGACCTTAGAAAGACTAGGGGAAACAAAGCATGCACAAATAGCCTCCCAAATTCTGGCAGTGGCTATTGAGCAATTGGACCATGCAGCTGGGCCATAATATTTAGCATTTAACAATGAACCTTTTCTCCAGGAATGCACTTAACGATTTTCGGCCTTTAAAGAACCCAGTGACAGAGACAGAAAACTGAACAAGTGCTAAGGTTTGTTTGTTTTGAACATGTCTGATCATTTGGACCACATTGGTTTTGTAAGGAATGGTATATAATCACTCTCTGCTTTCCTCTGCAACTTTCTTTCATGGCTCCATCATCTCAGATGAACAATTCTAGCTTGTAGAGGGAAGATACTCCATACTTTTGACCATCCCAGACACCCTTCCCATTTCAGCTCTCTCCCTTTGAGATGGGATAACTTATGCCCAATTTAGAGTGTAGGAGGGGCAGCACTGGGTAAGCCAAGCAAACTTTCTCAAATGTTGTTGACAAATGAAAGCCATAGGGTAAGCAAGAATTGCATAAATGTATAAGATGCTCTGCCAAGCAGCTGCTTTTATTTGTAATACTCTGCAGTATATATTTAGCTCAGAGGCTTCCTGGGCCAGGGAGAGTTTCTAAGAATTCAATAACTATGACTGGATTTCTCTGAAAGGAATTGTCTAATCTCCCCTTGAACTATAGGCCTAAACAACACCCTTTTGCCTTCAACACCATAAAAAGATTTCATTTTTATTTTCAGTTTCCGTCTTAGTAATTTCTAATGTGGTATTTGCTATTTTGAATGACCCAAAAAGCATCTATCTGTGGTTTCCACAATGGGCAGTAATTCCTATATTTGTAATCTCAGCAACAGTACTTCAAACAATCTCAGTTTTCACCTGGTATTCACCTGAGCACTTGCACTTTCCTTTGAGACCGAGAAAGTCTCAGAGATTCCCAGGCAATGCTCGAGAAAAGTTTGTCTGTTTTGGAGTATTTCTCTCTCTTATATCCAGACATGGTTATTTCTTCTGCTACTGAACCAGCAATTCTGCCACCAAGGGCCTAGAATCGAGTCTTTAATAAAAGCAGGAGAGGTGAAGAAAAAAGTCTCATGCAAAAGTTCCCTGAGAAAAATGTTGATGCTATATGGCCAATAATCAGATCCCGTTTCCAACCCAAGTCTCGCCAGCCTCATAAATTGTGTTTTTCATGTGTTTTCAGAGAATCCATTTATATCATCCAATACAACGTTAGATCCTTCATGAACGTCAAGCACTGGCCCTGGATGAAGTTGTACTTCAAGATGAAGCCTTTGCTGAAGAGTGCAGAATCTGAAAAGGAGATAGCAAACATGAAGGAGGAGTTTGAGAAAACCAAGGAAGAGCTTGCCAAGTCTGAGGCAAAAAGAAAAGAGCTGGAGGAGAAAATGGTGACCCTGTTGCAAGAGAAAAACGATCTGCAGCTTCAGGTTCAAACTGTGAGTAACCTCCATTTTCAGATTCACCCCCACTTCCTCTGATGAGGTTGCTCTTTCCCTTCTCTTTTCCATTACCTTTATAAACAGACATGTTAACAGGGCCAGATTCCCCACTGCTTTGTATCTAGTCTTGTCATTTAGACCTAAGCATAGTAGAAAGCACATATAAAACATTACCACCAGTAGAAACACAGGAAATTCTGACCAGGCTCCCATCTAAACTTCCCACATCACCATTAAGCTATCACCGGTGGAAGAATCAGACATTCCACAGTATATGCAATGTGCTTCTAACTTCGATTCTGGATGAAATCCTCACGATCGAATCATTGCATAGGAAATTGTGCCCTAAGTTGGGTAAGCTATTTCCTGGAGATGGTGCCTGAACAACATATGTTGCCTTTTGTCATTTTTATGATAAAGACAATGTGCCTTCAATATGTTCTGACAGGAGAGTGAAAATCTAGCTGATGCTGAAGAGAGATGTGAAGGACTTATCAAAAGTAAGATCCAGCTGGAAGCTAAAATCAAAGAACTAAGTGAAAGAATGGAGGATGAAGAGGAGATGAATGCTGAACTGACAGCAAAGAAGAGGAAACTTGAAGATGAGTGCTCTGAGCTGAAGAAAGATATCGATGATCTTGAACTGACTCTGGCCAAAGTGGAAAAGGAGAAGCATGCAACAGAGAATAAGGTGATAGAGGAATAAGGGAATTATTCTTCCCCAGATAGTTTTCAGTTTTGTGGAAAGTTGAGGTAATTCCTAAGTGCTTCTGAATGGAAGTGAGAGGTGCTCAAGGGACAGGAGACAGGTATTGCCACTTAATCACACGTGACAGAATTTTTTTTTTTTGTTAAAAATATAACTTCATCTTAGGAAAAATATATTTTATGTGACAGTTCAGAAAGAGTTAAGAGGTGCTTGATAGAGAATGTCCATATTTGGCTATTTGCAGTCATAAGGAACCAGTCTATTTATGGAGGAGTAGTATGCTTGTGAGTAGCTCAGCACAAAACAGCTATGCTGGTCCTTTCTCACATGCACTGAGGAGAACGGAACTTGCAGATGGCAAATGTTTTCTTAAAATTCTCTTAAATATAAGAAACCCAGGCCACAGCTAGGATGAACATCCTTTCCTTCCATTTATTTGATGATACGATGAGAGTTCTTCCTGACATCTGAGGTTCAGACTGTCAGTGTAGCAAGGAGGGTCTACATCAGGTGGTCCTTAACTCATTTATCTCTTAGTAAAAGCACAGGTATCTTCACATATGTCTCAACAATCAGTGTGAAGACAGAATTAAGATATATAACCTATACATATGTCAGAATTCAAAAGCCCACAATGTTCAGTGCTGCTGTGGAAACAATACCAGCAGAGATGTAATCACAATGTTGAGGTTCCCTTTGCTGCCAACACTGAGAACAATACTGGATCCTAAGTCTGCAGTTACAGATACAAATAGTTATAGAAAATCTAGTTGGTGCTGGATATTAGGATGAGTGTCTTATCAGATATTGCCATGTAACTAAAGCACTTAGCAGAGCAGCCTTCCCTTATCTCTACTGTCAGGCTTTCCCATCCAAATGATTGGGAAAATGAGAAGCAGGCTAATGCACAGTGCCTGATATGTTTGAGAGAAGGTTGCTGGTGTGCAATGCTCCACTGAAGTACAAGGAATAAGTCTGCAAGATAAAACTAGCAGAGCTGGTTATGTCCAGCAGCCCAATTAGAAGCTTCTGCCCTAAATTCATGATCACCTGTTCCAAAGATACAGAGTTCTATGTCGTGTTATCACGTTCCATTCATTTTAATGGAAAACTTAATGTATCTTTGGCTATGCTTGGCACCGGATAATATCTTTAAGAATCTCACTTGCCAAGAATGTACAGCTGTTTGCCTAGCAAATATATCACATGCAGGGAATACATTTTCTGAGCAAGAGCAACTCAGAGGCCTTTTGTAAATCCCAGTGGCAAAAGCTTGCAGAGGCAATTGAAAATCCAGCACATATTCCGCTCTAGAATTCAGCAGGATAGGGCTGGTAGTGAAAAAAAACAGCTAAAGCAAGAATTCCTATCATTGCAAGGCCAGGGAGGTGTGATTGTCAGGCATGATGCTTATTGCTGCCCTCATCATGAGTAATACAGACTTTCTCTGGAGAGCATTTTGACTACATCCATGCAAGATTTCTCAAGGGTGCACTCCCTGTGTTCTCAGTCTGTCATATCTCAAGGCACCCCCTGACAGTGTGGATGCTTGCTGTCTAACAGGTTAAGAATCTTACCGAAGAGATGGCAGCTCTAGAAGAAAATATTTCTAAACTCACTAAGGAGAAAAAAGCCCTCCAGGAAGCCCACCAGCAGACACTGGATGACTTGCAAGTTGAGGAAGACAAAGTCAGCACACTCACCAAAACCAAGACTAAACTGGAGCAGCAAGTTGATGACGTAAGAAAAAGGTTTTGGGTTGTGTAGGTAAATGCTCTGGTAGTCTCAGAAGAGACTAGAAATCTGTAGTTGGGAGTACAGGCAACTCCTAAACCAGCCAAGTCAACTCTGATAATTTCAGCTAATAAATCTTTGCCAGATAACAGGGTAATCCAGAATCCAGTGTATCTTTCATCTATCCCTGCCTATTTAAACCCAGTTCATCACTGGCTACTTCAGCATTGCACACTTTTGTGCCATGCCTTAAGCCATTAGCTGGAGCTAAAGTGTATCTGTGGCAGTTTGAAGTTTGCTGCAGAGTCATTGGAGGTTTCTTACTGTGTAGTGTGGATATACTCTGGGAAGTTAGGTACACTGGGAATTTGTCAATATTTAGCAGTCTATATGCTAAGAACTGCAGGCACTGGAAAAATTTAATTTTTCAAAACCTTGCATTTGAACTGTGCACAGCCCAGCTGTGGACACCTTAGTAACTGAAACCAAATCA
Organism: Baryphthengus martii; assembly: GCA_013396935.1. Classification (NCBI taxonomy): domain Eukaryota; kingdom Metazoa; phylum Chordata; class Aves; order Coraciiformes; family Momotidae; genus Baryphthengus; species Baryphthengus martii. The sequence continues at coordinate 95,372 of VWZK01018181.1, read as the reverse complement.
TAATGGCAGCTCTGATCTTGCAGTGAGAGCGTAGCACAGGAGGAGATGAGAAGTATATACAGGATCTGTTTGTTTTCTGTATTTCTCTATTGATTTCCAACTCTAGGCAGAATTTAAAATCAAGAATAATTATGGTCAAAGCATAATTTATGTGTTTCAAAGTATGTTTTATGTGCTTTAGCTTGAAGGATCTCTGGAACAAGAGAAGAAACTGAGAATGGACCTTGAGAGAGCAAAGAGAAAACTGGAGGGAGATCTGAAAATGTCTCAGGATTCCATCATGGATCTGGAAAATGATAAGCAACAGATGGATGACAGGATAAAAAAGTATTGCACTGATTTTTATGATTCAAACTCTAAAATTCAGATTTTATCTTAACCTTACTGAATTTGCATTCTTGTTCTTTAACAGAAAGGATTTTGAAATTAGCCAATTGCAAAGTAAAATTGAAGATGAGCAGGCTCAAAGTTCTCAGCTGCAAAAGAAAATTAAGGAGCTTCAGGTAAACTCTAAGAATTATTGATATTTTTAGTAGCTGAGCATAAGTTCCTTAGAATTAATTTATATTTATTTTTAGAATGTTCCACAAAAATATTTTCCTACACATGAATAAAACAATTAACATGGACTCTAGCTGCTGTTCCCATCTCAGGGAACTTTTACAGAAACTCTGGCCTCTAATCATACATAACTATGGAAGAAATTTCTTAAGTGAAGTTTGCTGCAGGCTTTGAAAACAGAGCAGATACTAAGTTATCATAGTAGTGAAGCCACTGAAAATTACTTTTCTAAGAAAAGAATAAAATGTGACATCATCTGTCACGATAAGGACAGAGATCATTTTCTAAATGCAGAACCAGGAAGACAGTTCTCTCCAGTGCCGTTATCCCATGGTTGCTAATCTTAAGGTTCGTTCCATCTTGTTTGCTGGTGGAGAAAGGACACTGTATTGTTTTGGCCAGACCTTTGGGAAGTTTCTAACAAACACACACTCCTTTACATTTTCCAGTGACATAGAAGCGTAGAATGGGTTGAGTTGGAAGGAACCTTAAAGATCATCTAGTTCCAACCCCCCTGCCATGGGCAGGGACAACTCCCACTAGACCAAGTTGCTCAGAGCCTTATCCAGCTTGGTCTTAAGTACTTCCAGGGATGAGGTGTCCACAACTTCTCTGGGCAACCCTTTCCAGTGTCTCATCACCCTCATAGTAAAGAACTTCTTCCTAATGTCTAATCTAAATCTCTCCTGCTCTAGTTTAAAACCACTGACCCTTGTCCTATCACCACATGCCCTTATAAAAAGTCCCTCTCCAGATTTCCTGTAGGCCCCCTTCAGATACTGGAAGGCTGCTATAAGGTCTCCCCAGAGCTTTCTCTTCTCCAGGCTGAACAGACCCAACTCCCTCAGCCTGTCCACATAGGAGAGGTGCTCCAGCCCTCTGATCATCTGTGGCCCTTCTCTGGACCCTCTTCAACAGATCCATGTCTTTCTTGTGTTGGTGGCTCCAGAGCTGGACACAGTTCTCCAGGTGGGATCTCATAAGAGCAGAGTAGAGGGTCAGAATCGTTTCTCTTGACCTGCTGGCCATGCATTTTTTGATGGAACCCAGGATGCAATTGGCTTTTTGGGCTGCCAGTGCACATTGCCAGCTCATATTCAGTGCTTCATCAACCAGCATCCTCAAGTCCTTCTCTGCAGGGCTGCTCTCAATCCACTTGTCACCCAGCCTGTATTTCTGCTTGGGATTGCTCTGCCCAAGTGCAGGACCTTGCACTTGGCCTTGTTGAACTTTGTGAGTTTGGCATGGGCCCACCTCTCCAGACTATCCAGGTCCCTCTGAATGGCATCCCTTCCCTCCAGCGTGTCAACTGCACCACACAGCTTTGTGGTGTCACCAGCAAACTTGCTGGGGGTGCACTCAACCCCACTGTCCATGTCACCAACACAGATGTTAAACAGCACCGGTCCCAGTACTGATCCCTGAGAGACTCCACTCATCTCAGGTCTCCATTTGGACACTGAGCCATTGATCACAACTCTTTGAGAGTGGCCATCCGGCCAATTCCTGATCCACTGAGTGATCCATCCATCGAATCCATGTCCTTCCAGTTTAGAGACCAGGATGTCACGAGGGACAGCGTCGAACGCTTTGCACAGGTTGAGGAAGATGACATTAGTTGCTCTTCCCTTATCCATTGATGCCGTGACCCCATTATAAAAAGCCACCAAGTTTGTTAGGCAATATTTGCCCTTGGTGAAGCCATGCTGGTTGCTACCAACCACCTCCTCATTTTCCATGTGTCCTAGTGGAGTCTTCAGGAGGATCCGCTCCATTATCTTGCTACACACTGAGGTGAGACTGACTGGTCTGTAGTTTTGCGGTCTTCCTTATCTCCCTTTTTGAAAATGGGGGTTATGTTTCCCCTTTTTCAGTCAGTGGGAACTTCACCAGACCTCCATGACTTTTCAAATATAATGGAAAGTAGCTTTGCAACTTTGTCTGCCAGTTCTCTCAGAACCCATGGATGGATCTCATCTGTTCCCATGGACTTGTGGACTTTCAGGTTCATTAGATGGTCTCAAACCTGGTCTTCTCTTACACTGGGCGGATCTTCCTTCTCCCAGTCACTGCCTTTGGCTTCAGCAATTTGGATGGCGTGGCTAGAGCCCTTGCCAGTGAAGACTGAGGCAAAGAAGTCATTGAGTCTTCTCCATATTCCTCAAGAACAGGTCTTCTTCCTTCTGGAGAGGGCCCACATCTTCTCTAGCTTTCCTTTTATCTTTGACATATCTATAGAAGTTTTTCTGGTTGCCCTTGATATCCCTGGCCAGATTTAATTCTACTTGTGCTTTAGCTTTTCTAACCTGATCCCTGGCTACTTGGACAACTTCTTTGTAGTCTTCAACAACCACTCTCTGTGCTGACATAAATGGATGTGAATATTTGCTCTTTATTACTTATTGATAATGTCAAATCTGTCTATTCAGAAGTCCATCTAACCAATTAACTTTCACAGGCTCGAATAGAGGAATTGGAGGAGGAAATTGAGGCTGAACGTGCAATTCGTGCAAAGACAGAAAAGCAGCGAGTTGACCTGTCACGGGAGCTAGAAGAGATCAGCGGGCGCCTGGAAGAAGCAGGAGGGGCCACCGCAGCTCAGATCGAGATGAACAAGAAGCGCGAGGCGGAATTTCAGAAGATGCGCCGTGACCTCGAAGAGGCCACGCTGCAGCACGAAGCCACGGCTGCCGCCCTGCGGAAGAAGCACGCGGACAGCACCGCTGAGCTTGGGGAGCAGATCGACAACCTGCAGCGAGTGAAGCAGAAGCTGGAGAAGGAGAAGAGTGAGCTGAAGATGGAGATTGACGACTTGGCCAGTAACATGGAGTCTGTCTCCAAAGCCAAGGTTGCTGCACAGGAAGAAACACTTCTCATCACATTGTTCTTTTGAACAATTCGATGAGATGAAGGATATGCTTTCTATCTCTTAACAGAGCAATCTGGAAAAGATGTGCCGAGCTCTGGAAGACCAGTTCAGTGAAGTCAGAACCAAAGATGATGAACATATGCGATTAATTAATGATCTGAACATGCAGAAAACACGTCTACAGACTGAGAACGGTGTGTCCCTAGATGAAATGTAATAGTCTTGTGCCAAGTGCTTAAATGTGCCATCTGAATGTCTGTGTATTTTATCATATATTCGTCACTGGGTGATCTGAAGAAAAATCAGACTGTAGAATTTCCTCCTGGTGGCAGTCATAGAAACTCCACCCAAGGAAACATAAATCCAAACCAAAAGAAGCATTGTCAATGAAAATGAATGTGTGAGTTTGTGGTCAGTTCATCCCCCTTCCTTTAATGCCAGCACAAGATTTCTCTTTCATAGCTTTTTCCTACTGGTGAGAATGAAATTACTACTCTCCATTTTACCACGTTGTATCTTGTCATCACTTTCCCTATGGCTAGCTCTTCTCATTTGTGTGTTTTATGCCTCATATCTCTGTCTAAAAAACAGAAATGTTTTCTTGTTAGGTGAACTTACTCGGCAACTGGAGGAGAAGGAGTCCTTGATTTCTCAGTTGACTCGAGGCAAACATGCTTTCACTCAGCAGACTGAAGAGCTGAAGAGGCAACTAGAGGAAGAAAATAAGGTGACTTGTTTTAATTTATACCGACAAATCATATAAGAAATCAATGAGCTAAAACAGTAAATGAGATTTCTCCTCAGAGAAAGATGGAGACATTAGATCAGTTAAATTTTTGAACTTTGCCTTGGAGTATAACACAGAGAAGAGACATTAGAAACTACATAAGGAAAACAGTTTTAGTCCTTCTCATCATTATTTCTGGAGTTCAAAAACATGAGAGAAGTGAATGAAAATGGCTCTGTGTGCATATCTTACTGCTACAGGAAATCCCTGAGGCAAAGAAAACAGCAGAAGTCAAAACCAGGAAAGAGAGCAGGAATGCAGATGTACCCAGCGTTTGCTATGACAGAAGTTTAGAGTTTCTTCCACCTTCAGATAAACACCAGATTCCACTTGAAAAGCTTATGGGAAAACTTTTTGAGGAATAATTCCCACCTTGCCTGTTGCTGGATTTCTTGTGTCTTTGCCTGAAGCACTTGGTGCAGATGTGTTCTGAGAGGCAGGATCTTAGATAAGATGGACAGGTGCCTGATCTTGTTCAACAAGACTGAAACACAGAGTCTCTAATGTTACTCACTTTGTTCCTTCTATTACTCTAGCAACTGTTGCACATGAGCAGTGAGATGTGGAGTTTTTATCAAAATGCAGTAAAAAAATCCAGTCACAGATTGTTAATGTCTTGACAATTTGTATAATTTTAACTACCCAGGCCAAGAACGCCCTGGCCCACGCCCTGCAGTCTGCTCGCCACGACTGTGACTTGCTCCGGGAACAATACGAGGAGGAGCAGGAAGCCAAGGGGGAGCTGCAGCGCTCCCTGTCCAAGGCCAACAGCGAAGTGGCCCAGTGGAGAACCAAATATGAGACGGACGCTATTCAGCGCACGGAGGAGCTGGAGGAGGCCAAGTACGTGAAGGGATGGTCTAGAGCAAGTAGAAGGATAATAAAGTATAAATGTGAGAAGGAACTGAAGGAAATCAGGATAGGCTTCTAGTGGGACTAGGCAGAGCAGTGTGCTTTGTAATGTGCTAAAAGTAAAAAGGGGAGTGAGTAGAGGTTTAAAGGGCGGGAAGGAGTAGAGGCTTGGGAGTGTCTGCAGAAAGGAATATTCCAGTGCATTAACTATGGAAATAATCATAGTAGCTAAAAAATCACATTCTTTGCCAATATTGAAAGTATGTTTCTGTTTCCTCTCCACATTGGAATAGTCTCCCCCTTGGGTGAGTATTCTCCCAGCCTATGCACCACTCCAGCTCGCTGTGTCATCCTAGGCCTCTATTGATGGTCTCTGTTCTCACCATCACAGCTTTTTATGTTGCTGTCTCTGCCCATCTCTCCCATGCCAAACTCCCTTCTCGTCCATTTTCTGAGAACATCAGAATTTTCCTTCTCTCAGTGCTGATTGTCTCATCCTGCAGAAAGAAGCTTGCTCAGCGGCTGCAGGAGTCAGAGGAGCAGATTGAGGCCGTCAACTCAAAGTGCGCTTCGCTGGAGAAGACAAAGCAGAGGCTGCAGGGGGAAGTGGATGACCTCATGATTGACGTGGAGAGGTCAAATGCAGCCTGTGCAGCATTTGATAAAAAGCAGAAGAATTTTGACAAGGTTCATTCAAAGAGCCTGCCAGATCTGAACATTGTTAGACATTTGATAGACCAGGCCAAATTCTAAAATCATGAAAGTTCTGCATTCACACTAAGATAAATTACATTTTACCCTAACCAAAGCTATGGTAAGGAGCACATAACAGGATATATAGTAATGATAATGTCACAGTGTGAGTAACCCCAGACGACCACAGCAAACAATAAAGTAGCCTTCTGATAGTTTTTAAAAGCATGAAATCTTCACAAGGGAGATTGGGAGGATCCATATCTGGTCTTTGATCAAGCAGACTGGGCAAATGTTCACATGCAAGCTAACAAGCCCTGACTTTTGCCTGATATTAGTCTGCTAGCCTTGTATTTGGGTTAGGTAGAGCCTCAGACTCCTTTACACAGTTCCAGCCTTCACTGGCTTTAACAACATTTAAAAGAATCAACGCTGTTTGACTGAGTGATGTCGCACAGCCCTCTGCCTTGGCCCAGCCTTGTGTGAGTGAATTAGGTGAAAGTGCTAAAAGACTTGAGGGCCTGCATCAAACTCAGGAGGCTATCAGTAGAATATGATCTTTCTTGGTGGGCTGAGTGCAAGATGACTGGGTCCTACAATAGTGAACGTTGCACAGCCTCATTCAGACTAACTGCATTGTGTCCAGGATGGTGCCAAATGAAATTCCAGCCTGAGAGCTTGGGGCATGCACTAGTGCTGGCTGAAGAGGATAATTGAAGTACCTTCCACCAAAACAGCCAGAGCATGTATCGCAGGGAGTTGATTGTCAACAGGCTCTGCTCTGTTCTCTGAAAGGTCCAAAACAAAAGATTGTAAGACAGGCCATGCCACTGGGCTTCTTGTCCTATAAATGTGCAGTGACTAGAGTTGCAGAATGGGTCATTCTTACGTTCCTGTTACTCCAGGTCCTGGCTGAATGGAAGCAGAAATACCAGGAGAGTCAGTCTGAGCTGGAAGCTGCCCAGAAGGAGTCTCGCTCTCTTAGCACTGAGATCTTCCGGATGAAGAATGCCTATGAAGAAATGCTTGACCAGGCTGAGACTGTCAGACGGGAGAATAAGAACCTCCAACGTAAGTTCAGATCTCTGTCACGCTTCCATGTTTCTGGGCTACCAGAGCACTGCCTCCTAGACTGAAGAGATGGGCTAAGGTGAACCTAATGAAGTTCAATAAGGGCAAGTGTAGAGTCCTTCACCTGGGGAGGAATAACACCATGCAGCAGGACAAGTTAGGAGTTGACCTGCTGCAAAGCAGCTCCATGGAGAAGGAGATTGGAGTCCTGGTGGACAATAAGTTATCCCTGGGACAGCAGTGTGCCCTTGTGGCCAAGAAGGCCAATGATATCCTGGGGTGCATTACAAAGAGTGTGTCCAGCAGATCAAGGGATGATCTTGACTGATGGTGTAGAACTCAATCTGGCCACTGTTGTAAAGGATAAAAAAAAGGTTTTTACAAATATATCAACAACAAAAAGAGAGCCAAGGGGAATCTCCACCCATTACTGGATGCAGAGGGGAACATTGCCACCAAGGATGAGGAAAAGGCTGAGATACTGAATGTCTTGTTTGCCTCAGTCTTCAATAGTCAGACCAGTTATCCTCAGGTTATTCAGCACCCTGAGCGAAAAAACAGGGCTGGAGAGCAGAACAAACCTCCCATAATCCAGGAAGAAGCAGTTAGTGACTTGTTACGTCAACTGGACACTCACAAGTCTATGGGGCCGGACGGGATCCTCTGGAGAGTGCTGAGTGAGCTGGTGCAGAGGAGCCTGCCAAGCCACTATCATTTATCAACAGTCCTGGGTAACAGAGGAGGTCTCAGATGACTGGAGGCTTGCCAATGTGCCGCCCATCTACAGTAAGGGCTGGAGGAATGATCCAGGGAACTACAGGCCTGTCAGCCTGACCTTGGTACCAGAAAAGATTATGGAGCGGTTTGGCTTGGTGGCGCTCACACAGCACGTAGAAGACAACCGAGGGATCAGGCCCAGACAAAATGGGCAGGTCCTGCTTAACAAACCTGATCTCCTAAATACCTCCTCACTGCTACATGACATTACATCTCTATCTCTTCCATCACTCCCATTACCAAACACCAGTTGTGGGTGTTATTATCTAAGATTACTTGAGTGTGTGGTTTCTGTGTTGCAGAGGAAATTTCTGATCTGACTGAGCAGATTGCTGAATCTGGAAAAGCTAATCATGGACTGGAGAAAGCGAAGAAACAAATCGAACAAGAAAAGTGTGACCTTCAAGCAGCATTAGAAGAAGCAGAGGCAAGTGTCCTCAATAAGGGGGCTTGTTTTTAGAGAGATTATGAATGGAGAAAATGTGGAGATTATATATTCCTGTTTATCCTGATGCTGTCACAAAGGTGCAGTACGAGTGCCGATCTGCTCCTCTCCCATACCAATGTGACATTCCTTGCTGTGCTACCATGTGCAAAAAAAAAAAATAAAAAAAATCAGTCCCAGACTAAAACTGAGCTCATTTCGCACCCCCTGTTTGAATTTCCTCCTGTGAAAGGCTGGAAGCAGGTGATTTGTATTTCAAAACTCTGACAATTTTTGCTTTCTAGTCAATTAATCAAGGATGTTTTCAGAGCAAGTCTAATACATATTAAAGGTCTTCTCCATGTCACCTCCTGTTCAAAGAAAGCTGACTGTTGAAGAGAATTAAGACTTTATTTATTCAGTTCCCACACTTCCAATGAATAGGAGTCAGTAAGACATTCAAAGAGGAGTCAGTTCACAGGACATGGCTTTTGATGAACATGGAGAGGTTACTGGGGATCAGCTGAATCTTGGAGGGGCCACTGGTACATTGACATGCTTTGCTGACACAGGCTGCACACCAGGTCCTACAATTCCATGATTTCTCAGTCTTCCTTACTGTCTTTGGCTATCCCTCAGGTCTTCATAACTTTAAACCTTACTTTTTTCCCAATCCATGCCAGATCGGTGTTCCTTCAGTTCCCTGTTGTCTGGGTTCTGCCTTTTGTTCCCTGTCTGCCCTGAGTGTCTCTTGGAAAATATTTTATTACTTCTGTATGACCACATCTGATCCTCCACAGAATGTCTTTGAGAGCATTTCATGGAGCTGCCCATGGTATACCTGGAGTGTAGTTCAAACACAGAGACACAGAATTAACTTAGGTTGGAAAGGATCTCTGGAGGTCTTTTGTCCAACCTCCTGCTCAAAGCAGGGCTAATTTCAAAGTTACATTAGGTTGCTCAAAACCTTGTCTAATTGGTCTTCGTAATTTCCAAAGACGGAGATTTCATGGTATTTCTGGACAACTTTTTCCAGTGCAACATTATTATCTCAGGAGAATATTTTTATCCTGACTACATAATTAGGATTTCCCTTGTATTAATTTTTGATTGTTGCCTTTTGTCTTTTTGCTGTCCACCACCAAGAAGAGCCTCACCTCACTCTCTAACTCTCTTTAAGTAGAGAAAGGAGTAAAAGACAATTAACACATCTCCAATCTTCAGAACTTCCTAGATGGGTGGGCAGTAGGAGCAAGAGTCATAGTGGTCATGCAAATCTGTCTGCTCTAATTTACGGATCTAAATGTCATCAGTCTAATCCTGAATTTGTCACCATAGGCTCATTCTAGAACCAAAAAGGAGAAATAGGTATCTCTGGAGGGTCTGTCCTTAAAAGGGATGCCAAGGCCACATGAACCGTTTCATTCTCTACATAGGCTTATTTCTGTCTGCTTATTTTCTGTCCTGAGACCCAGACTCAGGCTTTTAACTCTTAGACATCTAAAACTAGATGATAGAGGGAACAGAACAGAGTGAAAAGGCTGTATGGAAGGGGAACATGCCCACACAGTCACTGAGGTGGGACTAAGTGCAGAGCACCTAAGCAGAATTCAGCACAGAGATGCAAGAGAAGACAAGCTTCTTCAGAGCGTGAGCCTTGGCTGGCCTCTTTTATGCTGTCACAGGTTTTATCTCTGTAGTGTTAACATAGCTCTCAGTGCAACAAACCTTGTGTACTGGAGGCATTTTCCTCAGGAGTCTTACTCCTAAATTACTGATTAATATCCAGCTGAGGCATAATGACTCGTGTACAGGAATAGTAGTCCACAGCAGTCAGCTTTCTCAGTGCTAAGGCCTTTCCTAAAGGTGCACAGTAAGGAAAATGTATCTGCGTTACTGGCTACAAATTCTGTGTGGGCATTTCCCAGTAATGTGCACTGCAGAGACTAATGATACTATTTCAACCCTTCCAGGGCTCTTTAGAACATGAAGAGGGAAAAATCTTACGTGTTCAGCTGGAGCTGAACCAGATGAAGTCAGATGTTGATAGAAGGAGTGCAGAGAAAGATGAGGAAATTCAACAGCTGAAGAGGAATCACCAGAGGGTATTAGAGTCTATGCAGACCACACTGGATGCTGAGATCAGAAGCAGAAATGATGCTTTGAGGCTGAAAAAGAAGATGGAGGGAGACCTGAATGACATGGAAATACAGCTGAGCCATGCCAACTGTCAGGTAGCGGAAACACAGAAGCACCTCAAAGCTGTGCAAGGGCAACTCAAGGTAGGGACCCCAATGGCTACTGTCCTACGGGTCTTACCCATTTTGCTTGCTCCTGACTCTCATGGTTCTTTCACCTTCAAAGGATTCTCAGCTCCATTTGGATGATGCTTTGAGAGAGAACGATGACCTGAAGGAGCAGCTTGCTATTGTAGAGCGTAGGAACAATCTGATGACCACAGAAATGGAGGAGATGCGAGCTGCTATGGAGCAGACAGAGCGAGCACGGAAAGTTTCTGAGCAAGAGCTGACAGATGCCAGCGAGCGAGTGCAGCTTCTCCATTCGCAGGTATTTGGTATCTCCTTTACAACAGGCGTGGGGGAATGGCATAACATAGGGTGAGAATGACCTGTCTTTGGACTGTCTCAACAGAACACAAGCCTTCTCAACACCAAGAAGAGACTGGAAGTAGACATTACACATTTACAGAATGAAGTTGAAGACAGCATTCAGGAAGCCAGAAATGCAGAGGAGAAAGCAAAGAAAGCGATCACAGATGTGAGTCCTCTTGCTTGCCTCTCTCCATTTTATACTCCTGCCATCACTTTTACACTTCAAAAAGGTAGCAATCAGGTGGAGGAGAACCAATTTCTCAACATAGGAACAGAAAATATTGGTGACGCACAATCCTTCCCACGTGAGCCTCATACAACCTCTATCCTACTGCTTGCCACAGAAGACTCCTTCAGTCTAGGTCCTCTACTCGTGTCCTGCTAGCATTGAGGAGGCATCCTGTCTCCCCTTCCTCATATCCATGCTCATTTTTGCTTCCAGAGTAAATGTAATAGATGAGATAGAACAGATGGTGGCAAAACTGTAACAGGAAAAGAGTAGTCTGAACCAAGTCCCGATGATACATAGCACAGAAAAGCAGTATTAAGACTAAAATCCTATATACTTCTCTACAAATGCTAGACATCTAAGAAATAAAAAGAGAGAACAGAAATGTTTAAATTAAACAAGGCTACAGTTCCACAGCATCAGAAGAAACTAATCTTACAAGTATCTAGGAAAGTTATACAGAAATGAAACAGAAAATGGTTATGCTATTGCATCAAATCATTGTGCACCTAGGCACATGCCCGTGGCAGTGCTGCAGGGCCCCCTCTGCCCTGTCACATGGTGACAGCTATCCATTCCTGGTTCTGAACATCTCAGCAGGCACAAGCTTTTCACTGTAGTTCGAGACACTCAGGGTGATTTCATTGGCATATAACATAAGTGTGCACTACAACCAGGCAGCCATGATGGCAGAAGAGCTGAAGAAGGAGCAGGACACCAGCGCCCACCTGGAGAGGATGAAGAAGAACCTGGACCAGACAGTGAAGGACCTGCAGCACCGTCTGGATGAAGCCGAGCAGCTGGCACTGAAGGGTGGAAAGAAGCAACTCCAGAAACTGGAGACGAGGGTATGGTGAAGATCAGAGTAGGCTAAGGTCCTGTTCTTGAGTGGGCCCTTGATTGCTGGAACCTGTTGGGAAAGTTACAACAGGGACAACTCCAGGTATCTCCAGCAGATTTGATGAGAGTTACACTGGGAAGTCAAACATTGCACTGTGGGTGAAGAACTTAAGAATGACCTCATAAAAACTGAGTGGGCAAAAATGGTGGCAGATGAACATCAAGATAGATATATACAGTAATTTATCTAGGGAAAAATAGTTTAAAACATACTTGGGGATGAACTTGGAACTGGCAATTACAGCTTAGCCAGGAAATCTCTGTCTCATTCATTATAAGCCTCAGAAACTGTTTGTGCAATGTGCAGTAGGGGCAAAATCCCAAAAAAAGAAAAAATGTTGAGCTTCATTAGGAAAGGAGCTGCAAACAAGACAGGGAGCATCACTTGCACTATATTAAATGTATTGTGTGCAGTTCTGGTCTCACCAACTCAAGAAGGATCTGACAATTAGAGAAGCATCCAGGGAATGGCAGTTAAGTGGGTGGAGCTTTACGAGGAGAGACAAACAAGCCTAGGACTCTTCCATTTGGAGAGGAGATGGCTGGGGGAGATAGGACCAGAGTTTACAGAATCATGATGGCAGTGACCAAGATGCATTCTGAATGGTTAGTCATCAAAATGTACAATATGAGAAGTAAGAACACATGATGAAGATCCGGACATTTTCACTTGGAGATCAGTTAAAAAGAAATAAAAGGAAGTACTTGACAGAGTGAGCAGTGGAATTCTGGAATCTGCTTCCATGGGAGCTGGTAGAAGGTTCAAAAAGGGATTCAAAATTAGAATGTTTGTAGACATATATAAAGGAATAGGCATAGACATGCCACCTTATACTTCTTATCTAATGACTGTGGAGGGTGAAGTGTGAGGTGAGCAGATAGCAGCCAGGTTTCTGTGCTGTCCCTAAATAGTATATGCTGCTTCCACTCCCAGAGGCAGAGCACTGGGCTCAATGGACCCTTTGCCTGACCCACTTGCTGGGCTCTTCATCTGTTCCTGTTCCAAAATATAGTGCAACCGACTAGGAATTAAGTGCTCTTGGCTATGAAAGGAAATAGCCACACAGAAATAAAGACATTGGTGTCCAGGTTTGGCTTATATGCACTGCAGAACAGGCATGAAGCTATGGGAGGTTGTTAAGGACTATTCATGAGGATGAGCTGGATTTGAAAATTACTAATATAACAGATGTTCCATAGTGACCTGGTGGACATTGACAGAACCCTCCCTTCCCTTGTTCAATTTCCTCTTCTCTGACAGGTTTAAGGTTAATTTTTGTTATAAATGCCGCAAGTACGCACAGCCAAGTTCCTGGAGTCACCATCCCTGGAGGTGTTAAAAAAAACATGTAGATGTGACACTTCAGGGCACTGTTAAGTGATCATGATAGCGCTGGCTTGACAGTCAGACTTGATGACCTTCGAGGTCTTTTCCAGTCTTTATGATTCTATGATTCACACATTATGTCATTACAAATATACCATGGTGAGCAGTTTTATCTAGTCTACCTCAAGACGCAGCTGCAAGAAGCTGCCCTTCACTGCCCCTTTCTCTGCAGCCTTAGTCTGCAGAACCCTGATTCCCACGATCCTACAGCAGGATCAGCAGCCATCCTTGGCAGCTTGCTGTCTTCACTATGATACTGTCTTTCAGATCAATGAGTTAGAAAATGAGCTTCATGCTGAGCAGAAACGAGGAATAGAATCACTGAAAGGTGCTCGCAAGTATGAACGAAGGCTGAAGGAGCTCACTTACCAGGTATTTCAAATCCTTTGCCCTCTTATGTGCATCACCTTGGTCCATCTTCCAAGGCTGATTTAATTTTCACCTCCCACAGTCTGAAGAGGATAAGAAGAATATTCTCCGGCTCCAGGACCTGGTGGACAAGTTGCAGTTAAAAGTGAAAGCGTACAAGAAACAGGCTGAAGAAGCTGTGAGTGCAGGACTCTTTTTAAACCTTTGTGAAGACTTCCAAAAGGTCTGGGCTCCCAGGTTCATTAAAATAATTGAATACTCAGCTTACAACAGAGCAGGCACAGCTGTAATTATCCTGGAGATGTACTTTTGGAGCCACACTAGCCAATTTTCCCAGCTGGAACTGAGCAGGACTAATCGTTCTGTCCCCAGCTGAATGCTCGTGCTGTTGACGGTACTAGAGAGAAATGCAAGGGGTGCTGGCCACGCAGGAGTGTAGCTGTGAGGCTGGCCAGGAGGTGATGTTACCGTGGTGCAGCCATAGGGTGTTTGGTTAATGGTAACACGGCAATGTCAGTCTGCGTCCGTGTCACTGATGGCACTGCGTGACTTACAGGAAGAACAGGCAAACGTTCATCTCTCACGATGCCGCAAGACCCAGCACGAGCTGGAAGAGGCTGAAGAGCGAGCCGACATTGCTGAATGTCAGGTTAACAAGTTGCGGGCCAAAAGTCGTGACACTGGAGGACAGGTGAGTTGGAGGGCTGCAAAAAGGACCGTTCCTGTGCAGCAAGTGCCACAAAGATTTCTGCCCAAACACCTGGAACCCCAGCTGTGTTTCTTCCACTCTGGAATGCCCTCATAAAGGAAGGCCAGAAATAGGCACTTATTCAAAACTGGTGGGTTTTGAAAGTCCTTTTCTTGCCTCCCAAGAGACAGACCAGGTATGAGTGACTCTAAGAATCCAGGCCTTTCAGCAGACTTGGGAGATACTGGTTCTTTGCCAGTAACATGGCAGAACACTTGCAGTAGCCACAGGCCTGAAGCAACCCCAGAAGTAATTCAATTGCTCCAATAACCTCTACATTGTCTTGCTTTTTTTTATATTTAGAAATCAGAAGAATGAGGTCCCTGACCAGAGCTGCAGCAGGCTCCCTTACAATACAGCCTTCTGTGCATCCAGCAGAGATATTCATTACTTGCTTCAAGTAGCTAGATGTGCACATAACTGATCTTTGACCTGGTCATATTTAGCCAACTGCAAGGAGAAACTGTGAGAAATAAAAATAAACCTGAGTGATGCTCTGGTGACTGTAAGGGCTATCAGTTTGTTTTGAGATTGACAGTGAGTGTTGGTGAATGGATGTAGCAGGTACAGCAGCGGTTCCCAAAGTCTAGGTTACATCACATACGTGGAAAAGGGGTCCTTGAGCAACCAGAACACACTATTCAGTTGTTCTCCCTGGTTTTCATGTTTGAGAGAAGCTAATAGTTAAATAGGAAAAATAGGGACAAGACCTCTTTTAAGGCTGTAATCGTACCTGTGAACTGCTCCACTCTTCTGCCTTCTGTAATACATGACGTATCTCCGTGGAGACAGGGAGAGCATTTCCTCCAGACAGTGCATGTGTATGGGGATCTGCCACCAGTGGAAAGAATGGGTTGGCATCAGCGCCCTACACTATGTGGATGTGTGCCTGGGATGTGGGATGTGTTGTGTTTGTAGGAGGAAGGGAAAAGGAGTGACTCTTGCTCCATGCCGTGTGTGTATGTGTGTGTTTGTGTGTGTATGTGTGTGTTTGTGCCTGCGTGGATCTGCTCCATGCAGTTTGGGTGGCTGGGGATCTGCTCCTCGCCTGGGGTAGGGGGAGGAGAAGGGCAGATTTGCTCTGTGCAGTGGGGGTGGGTGCGAGTGTGTATGCGTGTGTCGGCGGAATCCCTGCCCCGGCGCACTCTGCCAGCTCCGTCACGTTCCCCTCTGCGACGCCGGTGTCCGGGCTCTTGTCCCCGAGCACCGCTCCGAGCCGCTGTGTTTCGAGCCCTCCCTGGCGAGCAGGGCCCTCGTGTGCGAAGGGAAGGGACGCTCTGGCGGCACTTGGCGAAGCACACGAGGCGTTGCTGAGCTGCTCGTCATTGTCTAAGTGAAAAAAAAATTTCGGAAAAGCAAAAATGTTCTGAAGCACATCAACAGCTTCAAATTTCTGATTTTAAAATGCCTGGATGGCCACTGCCTGTAGGAGCCGATTGTGCCAGGTGGTCCTGTTCAACCAGGCAGTTTGTCCAAGTGACAGTCAGTGGCTCTGGCAGCTTTCCTCGGTCTTGTTTTGGTTTTCAGGTACAATTCCCATAGCCATGCATCAGCTTGTCACACCTGTCAAGGTTCCTGCCTCCTCTTTATGTTCAGTACTCAGTGGCCTGCTGTTTGTGTCCCCTTGACGGTCTTTCATTCCGTGTCATTCCTTTCTTGTCTTGTGTATTCATCTGTGTCAGTTGTGTTCGGTTTGGGTTTCTGTCATCCTTCTCCTGGCTTTCTACCCTGTCGTCACTGCTGGCTGTAACCCACGTGCCTTCTGACCGGTCATCCTCCCTTTCACATTTTAGGGTTCTTTGTGCCAGTCATAATTCTCTGATGTTCTGTCTGCAGATGCCCCATTTGCCATCGCTGCCTGTCAAGCTGACAAAAATGATCTTACTGTTTCTTTTCCTCTGCTCCAGGGCTACTTGCCATCATTTGCTCTAGCTTGCATATTCTTAGCATGACATTTTGTGTTGTCAGAGGTGAATGTGGACAGCTAGTGCAGTAACAAACACAGTATTCTGTGACTTGAACTGTCATCGCGTCCAGCCCTCCCTAAACTGGCAGGTCCTGCCCGCACTCTCACGTGACACGATACCATTTTCATTGCACAGCTGTGCACATTAGGACCGCCTCTGCCCCGACCAACAAACAGTGCTGTGATAAGCACAACGCTACCAGACAAATCAGTAGATTAGCAGGGTTTAACCTTTTGTTAAGTACAAACCTGTTCTCAATACTCTTATTTGTACATAAAGGAAGAGAAAGGGAAAGAATGAGAAACAGCTCCTGCATGGGAGTTTTGTTCTGCAGGAGTGGGTTTTATGGCTGTTTTTCCTTTAATATGATGATGGCTGCAAACATATTTATAAAAGTGGAAGAAAAGCCTTTGTCTGAAAATTTCTTTGCATTCCCAGAAGCTTCTACATGTGCTTTGTAGTTGTCATGAGATCTGTAGAGCCTTCTGAGACCTTTGCTTGTCCCAGTAGACCAGTAAGGGAGACGTAATGAAATGCCCAGATGCGTGTGCTTTACCCATGAACCAGCACTGGCATTTTCTTGGCATCCTGGCCAGCAGGAGGGATCATTTGGTGTGATCATGTGTCTCTCCGCAGAAGTATTTCAGTAAAGCAGCCTGTTAGGTGCTTAGGCTATACATTAGCATCACTGGTTTCCTTTTGTGACCACAGAACATGTCACCTTGCTCACTCAAGACAGCTCTGGGGAAGAGGGAGAAGAGACAGGATGAAGGTTAAATCCCGTCTAAATCTGTGCTATTTTCCAGCTCTGCACAGGGGCAGAGTGCACGGTGATGGTTTGAAAAATGCCAGGCGAAAGGCTTGAATAAACCAGCCATACCTTTAAGTTAGCTATAAAAGTGAAGATGACAGCAAACATCTGTGTCATCTGCTCTTCAAAAATTGCTCACTGTTCAATTGAGTATCTCCTCACAAAGAGAGACTGAGAAGACAGGAGAGAGGCAATGAGCCTCCAGAGGCTGTTAAGAACTGGAACACAGGTCTATGCTGAGGACTTCCAGTGGGCAACTTTAGATTGTTCTGAGATTTTTGTATTTCTGTATCTCTCTGCTTAGTTCTTGCCACTAAATTTATAAGATATGCAGATGTGTATTAGCATTCTGAAGAGAAGCAGATGTTTTCTGGAAAACAGGAGATGGAATGAGGGGAGAAAAAAACTCCCCCCCCCTTCAAAGTCCCTGAAGTTGGAAGGAAATTGAAATAAGATAACTGCCAGATTTTCCAAATAAATGTTAGTTATTTATTTAAGAACAAGAAGTGTACTATTTTTCATTTAGTTGAGCCAGATGTAGTATGAGATATACTTAGGAAATAAGAAAGGACAGCCTATTTCAGTATGAAGAGAGCTGGAGCTGTGCCATACATCCATGTATACTAAGAAAAACTCTTACTACTTTGCCTATCTGTGAAGTTAGAAGGATAATTAAAATGCTGATTTAAAACCACACCATGTACACACAAAGCTCATCCCTTCTAGGCATGGTGCCTGCTCCTCCTTTGAGGTCCTGGGGGAATGGATGGAAGTAGGATTCATTCCAGTGGCCTACAAGATTCTCTTTCAAGCCTGCAGGGCCTTTTGCTAGGAAAAGGGTAAACTGTGCTGAGAGTTACAGCCTCTTTGTTTGTATCTGTGACCACCATCAGACCTTATACAGTTCTAAAATCTTTCTGCAGAAAACTGAGACTTCTCAAGTATGAAACTGGGCTCCCACGTGCCACCATTGCTCCTTACTTGTGTTAGCAGACTAAGCACAAGACTCAGCTTTTGACTTTTTTTAATCATGTGATAAATTTGGGCTAATTCACCTCACATATTTGTTCTAATTCTATGAAATAATAAATCATCTTTACATTTTCAACCTGGAACAAAACAACCCCATGCATCAGTGCAGATTGGGGATTAACTGCTAGGGTGCAGCCCTGCAGAAAAGGCCTTGGGATTCCGGTGGGAAACAAATCGAACCTGCGTCAGCAGTGCTCTCTTGCAGTAATAAAGCCAACCAGTCATGGGATTGCATTAGTAAGTAGCCAGTAAGTAGCCAGCAGGTGGAGGGATGTGGTTTATTCCCTCTGCCTTGCATTAATGAGGCTGCATCTGCAATACTGTGTTCAGTTTTGGGAACCACTACCCTATCACCCTATTATACTGGAGAGGATCCAGGATTGGTCCACCAGAGCATGTGCCATATGAAGGATATGCAAAGGGTATTAGATTTTTTTGGCCTAGAGAAGAGAATGCTAGTGGGTGATCTAACTGCAGATTAACACTGCTGAAAAGCGAGTTGTGAATTAAGATTTCCTTTCTTTCAGCTATTTCCTAAGTACCCAAAGCTTGCTAGATATATGATGTGAAGATCGTTGTGATTTTTGGATACCAATATGGATCGCTGCCACGGTTAGTCCCTACGGCCAACTTCACAGCCTTTTGGGCAGCTTCAGGCCCAGGTATAGCTTTCAGGGTGCCTGGAAAAGTGACCCTACTTTTTCTCAGTCACCCATTGCGGTTGGCAGAGATGCAGACTAGCTTGAAAATATAAGGGAAAGGGCTGTAAAGAGTCATTTGTGAGGTCTGAGAAGAATGTGGGAGGTGGAAGAGTCACTAGGTGGATCCTCTTTGGAAAAGGAAGTGAGGAAAAAGCTGGCTGCAGTGAGCAGTACTGTGCTGGGTCTTTGTCAGAAGCAAGCGGTGGGCTTGCAGTGCCCGTTTGCAGACACAGTTTACTGCCAACCTGGTGTTTGTAAATGTGTGTCAGCAACATCAGATTTTAAAGATTAAAGCTGTCAAGGGAAAACTGATGCTGTTTCCAAGAGTTTATGGGATTGAACCCTCGTCTTCAATACTCGTCAGGATGAACATAGTTCTTGCCTAATTCTTAGAGACTTTCCTGTATGAGTCATTATTCATGAAAGAATAGCAGCTTTATACACAGATGGTTGCAGAACAGAGACACCATTGAGAGGACAAGACTGAGACATCTATGTCCACAGATACAGGCACACACATATACACAGATCAACAACTTTATCCACAGAAAGCAGTCAGTCCTGCTCAGTGTGTTCAGGCAGAGTCTCTGCTCTTTCATGACATAAGAAATCCCTGATGGAATTCAAGTAATGAGCAATTCATGCTGAAGAGGGAAGCTTAGTGTCAGTGAAATATCAATGTCCAAACTAGCACACCCAGAGGGAGTTTGGCTGGAAGACTGCCTGGATGGATTGCTCTTCTTAACTGGACAGCAGCCCAGTTCTCCATGGGATCAAAAGAAAAGATCAGATGCTCTAGGACCCAGCAAGCTGTTGTAGATAATCTGGCAAGTCCAGATCCCACTACTAAGACTGATACTAGGCCAGAGAGAAGGAGGTTTGAAGGAAGGTTTAAGTGCTTTCATCAGAGACCTCTTGGGATGTTTTCCTGCTTTTTCAATGCCTCTCCAAGTGATCTTGGGCAATTCCCTTAAGACTCATAAAGTAAGTGATTCATGTAGGTTCATGCCAACATCTCCACACGCAGGTAACTTTCAGTTCAGGTTTGGACATCAGTGCAACTATAACAGTATAAAGGTTACTCTTGGCATGTTGTGCCTATGATTGTGAGCCAGCATTGCCTCAGACAAAACAGGCAAGGAATAGGTTACAAAATATAATGCCTGCACTGGAAACCCTTGTTACAGAATTTTACGGATGGCAAAAATTTGCATGAGCTCAAAAAATAACTGCCCTACATAATGAGCTATTAAATACAAGAAACCACATCTAACTAGGGAAGAGCTGAGCTATCATTTGCTGGAAATCAAGAGGATTTTCTACAGAAATGTATCTCTGCACCTGTCCTTTTTCATAGACTTCTGCTATGAGATATTGCTGGAAACAGGATAATAAGCCAGACAGACCTGTGGTCTGATCCAGAACTATTTGTCTTATACTGTTGTATAACTCTTAGAAAACCCAAATGGCCACAGCTTGCTTGTTATTGATACTGAAACTATATCATTTATAGATAATGCCTTTCTTCCTTTCAATGGCATTTCAATTTCATTTAGCATGAAATAGTTAAACTGTCCTCTTCTTTGTGAGCATCCTGACCACCAGGAATTGCCCTGGATACATCCTGCATATTTAATTTGCACCAAGAGGAATAGCAGTGGGATGAACTGAGGGAAGCTCTCTCCTCACATTCTGCAGCCAACTGATGGCAGCACACTGGTGTGACTTAGGATTCTGGAGCCCCCAGGAAGACAGAAATGAATACTGAACTGCTGGAGAGAAGGTACAGCACCACCATTTCAAACAAGGGCTTTGTGACTACTAGGTGCTGTTGACACCTAAATCTGAGACAAAGAGTCAGAGTTTTGAGTCACGTTTATATGACCAAATAGGTGCCATGTAACAGGGTGTGACCTGCCCCACCTCTCAATAGGAAATATGTTGACTGGAAGTAGGTTGATGTTATCGAAACAGTTTGTTATTCTCAGTCTGCTTCCAAGAAAGAAGGTGAATTAAAGAAGTCAGTTCTCCAGGTGAATTATCCTGGCAGGCAAATCCAGTTTAGTCTCAGGTGAATCACCATAAGCTGTTTGTTCATGTAATATCACTGTCCATTTATAGACAGAAGACTACGTGTGTTTATGTCTGACTCTAAAATAGTAGGTACAGCTCTGGGCACTGTTGCGACAAAGATGACTAGACTTGCCCTGGAACACCACTACAGTTTACAATGAGAACAGCCAGGCAGGGCACTGCACATCTGATCTTATTTTCAGAATTGACCTTGTACAAGGGGAGTTCCAAGGTCAGCAGAGCCACAAGAAACACTGCTAAAGGCAGAAATCAAGGGTAAAGCCATTCTGTATCATTAAGTGCATTATTTTAGTTATGTTTGAATCACATATTTGATCATATGAACATGACTCATAATTCTGAGTCCTCTTCTTGGAATGTTTGAGGTCCTGGATGCCTAAATTACCAAGTGTGCTACTAAGGAACATCTAGCTTAAACAATCCCTAAACTGCAGTTTGGTGAACAGTGGGAGAGTATTCAAAGGAAGCACTGCTGTGTGTTGTCCTGCTCTTTCACTCCATCCTATGCATTCTCATTGAGCTGCTGTCAGAAAGAAGACTGTAGACTAGAGGAAATTTTGTTCTGAGCTCCAGTATCTGTTCTTAGATGTATCTGTATTCTGTCTTGGCTGTTCAAAACATTGAGAATGATCCTTCCATCAAAAGCTATAGCTTTTAAACATTTTAACAACTGGAAGTATCTTTTGCATACAGGCTCAGAACAGTTCCTCTCCAACAACAGAACTAATTTCGGCTCTTCATTTAGACTTCGAAACTCATTTAAAGATCCAGTGCTACATGTGGTTTCTTTTTAGTCTCTTTTTTTCCTGTTTTTTTTTGCCTCAGGAGATCTCCTGGTGTTGCTGTGCCTTGCAAACAGGTACGGCAAATCAATTATTCATGTGAATCTCCAGTCCATCATGACTAAAATACTCTCCCATGCATCTATGCCAACCCTTTCTCATTTTGAGCTCTGTAGGATCTTTTCAGTGAAGACAGCAGGAGTGATTTAGCTCTTTTTCATGGGCTAGACAGATTGTCAGATGTTGTTCGAATCAAAAAAAAAAGACAATGACCATGCTGCTTCTACAGCTATCAGATATGAACTTTATTCTGTTACTCCAAAGGTGTTCTTAGGTCCCTCTTCAATGAATCTGCCCATCTGCATAGAGCTTGTCTTAGTGGTGTCATTTTAAGATCCAGGTACAATCTGCAGAATCATGGAATAAATTCTCTTTGTCTGGGTAACCATAAATGAGGCTCTCTGCAGTGTTACATGAAGTTAGCTCTTTCTCATTCACAAATAGCATCTCAGTGATACTAAAGTTTGTTAAAAAGTTAGATGTCTAAGACTGAGCTCTTCACCCTAGATTCTTTGGTAGCAGACAAGGAGAAACAGGTCCTTTCAAGGTGAGATTCATCTCACCCTAACACAGAGTATGTTCATGTGACACTAATTTTAGAATTAGTTTCTCGTTGCTAAGTGGAATACCCTCCTAGAACAGATGACAGAGTGAATATGACAGTTGTGATGACTCAGGAAATAAATTCAGAGAGATCTTGCAGCCAGAGGGATTGTTTTGATCATTCAGTCAGAAATGCTGAGTACTGGCCAGAAAACACCTGCATCCAGCCAAGACGCTTTAGCTGAGCTGGAACAGATGATAAAAAACAAGGCTAAGACTGAAAGCTGACTAATTCATTCCAATACCTAGTACCCTTGAAGTTGAAACACTGCATGTTTCTGGGATCGCTTCTTTATCTTCCATCTAGTGACTCTGGCTCTGATATCTTATGCTAGATAAAAAAGACTTCTATGCTCAGAAATAATTTTCCTCATAGTAAACATGTCACCCTTTAACATCCTTCATGATAAAGCCAATACATGATGCAGAAGCAAACATAGGTCTAAGCCTTTGGCAAGAGCTGCTCTCTGTGCAAGAAGTAAAGCCATTTTGCACGTTGAGGAGAAGGACCAAGACATATCTCAAGAGAAACTACCACGTAATTATCTGCACAAGAATAAATGAGAGAAAAATATTCGAGTATTCTGGCAACACTAAACATAAGAAAAATAAAATGTAGACTAAAATTCACTGTTGTACATGAAAGCTCTAAACTATTTTCATCTGCGTTCCAACATAGGCAAAGCTGGATTTGTGTAAGATGAAGAAAAATATTGGGGGGTTTGGTTTGATTTCTGTTCTTGCCATCTGTAAATGGCAGTGCTAGAGAATACTGCTGATAGATGGACCTGAATGTGTGTTACGGTTATCAGGTCTGTTGCTTTTTGCCAAGCAAGGCACAGCTGGTGTGATAACAATACATAATGGAACATAGTCCAATAGTTCTCAGCTTAAATGCTTATCAAAAGAGGATAATTTAAAGCAATTTACCACAAAAGCAGAATATCAAAAAGAGAAATGTGCAAAGTAGTCTGAAAGTTACTGAAAGAATTCTAAGAAAAACCCTGAAGAGCTCAGATTGCTCTTAGCAATCAGATTGCTGCTTAGCCTGTCCAAATGAAGGACAGCTACATTAAAATTCACCTTCCGAAGCGTTCAGGAGAAAGACTACAGTCAGGCTACTTGATTGCTCACTTTGAAGAAGAAAGTATTGCAAATTTGTAAAAATTCAAGAAAAGAGAGACAGAAAAATACTCTAATAAAGTGTCACATAAGTAAAAAGCCTGTGTGGCCCCAGGCCGGGAGACACACACGATGGTACATTATGGGCACAAGTTCTGAACTTGCTCCTTGCTACTGATTGCAAAGCAAGAACGAAACAAAAGGAGAAATGGGAGGCTCTTCCTCCATGAAAAAATATGGAAGAAATAGGAATCTGAACCTTAAAAACAGGATAGGCCATACAGGAGTTAGTGGTCAGATGGGGTCTGTGAGAAGATCTGAACTCGCAGCAAAACACCACAAATTGTGTAAAACTTGGGAGTGATGCTCAGCAGCACCTGTGTCCTTTCCACTGGGACAGAAATGGATGCACGGGCCTTGCAAGAGCAGGAGCCACACCAGCACCTGCTCTCTGAAATGAGTTGCAGGTGTCTGTGCGCACACACCAAGGGCCACAGAAAAGGTAGAACGCCTGATTTGCATGCACTGTAGAAGGTCATGTACACACATATGTTGAGGAAGTTACCAACAGGCAAGGATCATCATACAGAGGTTGCAGCCACACGAATCCTGAATGGCCACGTGTGCATTATACCAGCAGGGGCTCTCATACACCAGAATGGGGGACACAATTGACTCACGCACAGAATCACAAGCCCAGTGGAGTTAATAACTGGAATATGCAGAGAGTTTTGTGATGCAACACAGGGGGAATCATGCCCACTAACACAGATCTCATGCTTTCTGGAACAGCGTGCATGAATACACCGCGTACTCTATGTCTCAAACATCCTTGAATGGAGGATCTCACCAAACCACTGAGAAATGTCACGTATGGTGTTTAAGGATATAGTAGTGTAGTGGCACTAGTAGAGTTAGATAATGGCTGGACTTGATGGTCCTAAAGGTCTTTTCCAACCACAGCAATTCTGTGATTCTGGATGCCTACTGCTGTTGAGCCATACATACATTGGGCTGCGTCAAACCACACACGGCAGGTTTTGTGAGTTGCACACATTCTGAGTTTTTGCCACATCCAGAGAGGACATGTACGTTCATAGAATCATAGAATCATAGAATATTAGGAGTTGGAAGGGACCCCTAAAGATCATCTAGTCCAATCCCCATGTCAGAGCAGGATCACCTAAGGCCCGCACACGCTCCACTCTCTCACGCACACTGGGTTGTGGAGCACACAGGTGTCACACTGCGTGTCTCTCGGACACACGGTGTCTGTCACAGCCGCCACACTCGCCCGCACACGGTGTCTCTCCCCTCCCCGCCCCTCACGCACTCACACGCGGTGTCTCT
>VWZK01018181.1:0-70529 GCA_013396935.1 Baryphthengus martii | reverse complement strand
GCAGGAGCCGCTGCCGAGCTAAGCCGAGCCGGGCCGGGCTGGGGGAACGAGCCGTCCCGGAGTGTCCCGCGGCCGGACAGTCCCGGGCCTGTCCCCCAGGACTGCCGGCACACCCCGCCAGCGCTGCTGGCAACGAGGAGCTGCCCACCGGCGTTGCTGCCGGGGACCCACCTCGGCATCGCTCTGCCCCTCGCCCTGGGCAGGACAGGTGCCTCGGCCACCCCAGGGCTGGAATGGGCAGGGTGCGGGTAAGGGTATGAGGCACTCGGAGAAAGAGCAGCTTGCCCGGCACCACTCCGGCCGCCTGAGCCGTTGGTACCCTCAGTTGTAGCCGTGGAGCGTCGGGGTGCCTGGCAAGCTGCGGGCTCCTCTGGACTCTGGTGTTTTCACATTTGCTAAACAGCAGCAGAAGTCAGTGGCTGAGGAGATACAGCTCTTGTCAGTCATGAATGTTAGCCAGATGCTGGGCAAGTTCCTCTCTCTTCCCCTCTCCCTTTCCCTCTCTCTCTCATTTCCTTTCACCAAACATCTCTTGGCTTTATGTTATGGAGGAGGTAATACAGATATGTCTCATCTGTTGCACCTTGCTGCTGTATGTGTGGCACTGCCCCAGAGAGCCCCAGCAGTTACGAGTCTATTGTCCGCAGTCAAAGGTCGTGGGACTTTCCATCACAAATCTGAAAAGCTCTGTTGGCCTCAGGTGTTTTCAGAGGCCCTGACAGCTAGGGCAACCGTTCTGTTCCCACCTCAAGACTCCTTGTGTCTGAACTTGTTTATTACTTTTTCTCCTATGCAGACAAGACACAGTAGAAGTGTAAAATATATGTCCATGAATAGTACCTTCACAATCTCTGCATTTCTGAAAAGGAATCTGAAACATCTCATGTGCCAAAACGAGAACCTGCTGTGAGACCATCAGCCCTTCCCTTGTTGACCTCAACCTCCCTGTTGTTTTAGGTCAGCTTAGGAACTTAGCCTAGGATATGAGTATGGAAACGGTCTCCTGAAGCAGTGTCCCTGCAGTGACTGGGCTGAAGTGGCTAGCAACACAATGTTTCTTGGATCAGCCTCTGTTTGTCCTCCAGGTTTCGAAGGGTAATCAGGTGGCCTGCTTTGCTTACATGCAAGGCAGACACTACCTGCCCCACGTTTTCCACGTGCTCTGGGGAACCCGGAGTGGCAGGAAGCGCAGTCCTAAGCAGAACGCGGCCCACTAGATGCGTGCAGAGCTATGTTCTGTGAGCAAAAGATTCTGTGCAAAAGGACATTTTGTGTATAGATCTGGCATTGCCTTTTGATTTCTGTAGTCCAAATGAGTTAAAAAATCTGTGATGTTTCCTTTGAGTCTCTGTTTGTCATTCTTACTTGGAAAGACAGGAAAGTAGAAGCAAAATCTCCCCATGCGGTGCAGCAAGCATGAAGCCAGGGACTTTTCTGTGCCACTGAAGCACCTGGGATATTTTCTGTTGGTTTAAGAACGTACGAGTCCTTTTAATGGTCAGGTTTGCTACCTACAAGATCATTTACTGAGATAAGTGAATATTTGTGGTTTCACAAATTGCTGAAGATTTACACATCTAACCAGGAACTTAGGAATTGTTTCAGGCAAAACGTATCATGAGATAAGACAAACTCTGCTCAGCAAAGGCAGTGGGAAGTCACTTCTGAGCACACAATAATTTTGCTTTCCTATCATCTCCCTCTTGGAAACTCCTCTTTTCCTACTTACGTTTGAGCAAGTTCCACTGTGCTGAGGTCGGTTCCTGAAGCCCCCCAGATGTGCCCTTCTGACCCTTGGCTCATGTACCACTGAAAACTATGCTGCAGACCAATTGTCCACACAGCCCAGCCTCCTTTCTCTTGAGCAAACCTTCGGAAAGAAGGTAAGAAAGATGGCAAGTGCTGAGTGGAGTTCACTCTGGCATGTTTTCCTTTTCTCCAGACACGGTGCTTAAAAAGGACTATGAGCCGGAGTTCATAAGTATGTCAAATGAGAGCTAATTAACCAGATTAACCACATTTAGGGGATCACAGGTGCTTGGCCCACTTTACAGTGGAGTAGATGTGTGAGAAGAAGAAAAATCTGTGTGTGTCATGGCTCTGCACAGGTGGCCTCTCCCTTGTATGCAGGTATGCAGCTAGCTTGCTCAGGGACCTCATCTAACCGAAAGACTTCGTGATAGAAATTATCTCCTTCCCTGTCTTCTGATCTAAGTCCCTGTCAAACCACGTTGGCACTGGAGCTGGTGTCGGGGAGGTGATGTTCATAGCCAGAAGGGGCCGTGAACATGATTCTCCTTGCAGGACGAACCAGCAGGTATGCTGGCTTTGGGTGGACACAGCCAGTAAGCATCATGTTCCCAGCTCAGGTTACCACATGTTCTTGAAAGAGGAAGGTGTTATTCCCACCCACTGTCCTGCCCTCACTTCCCCATGCCCAGTTCATTCCAGCAGGTACCTGTGTTCCTCTCTCTGGAGCCCTGTACTTCATTGTCCCGAAGGACAGCTGGTTGCGTTTGCTGCCACAGCAGTGAATAAGCATGGCTCACGGCATTGTACAAATTATGCCAGGGCTGTCAGCATTTGTCCTGCGTGGCACACGCCTTTTCTTACCACAGAAAAGTCTGTCAGGTGGCTGGGTGCTACAAAAAGGAGATGGCCTTCTTTGGAAACCTTTGTAACTTTAAGCCTGCCACTGTGTATAGACGGGTGGGCTGGTCTTCTCATTCATACAAGTTCTTGTTTACCAACACTGAAATCTCCTCTGACAGCACTGCTCTAAAGTCTGCACTGAGTTTTGATCCTGAGCTGAAAGAGGGAAGCAAGAAAGGTGTGAAGGACAGCAGCTGAGAGAGGAGTCTCTTTCACCCATGAGTGGCTAGTTCAGCAGTCAGTCTGCAATGTGCTGGTTCCTGCTGGACGAAAGAGGAGAAATGACTGTTCTTGATGCTGTCTCAGACTTAAGAGGAACCATGCTGTGCTAACAGCACCTGCGTCTCTTCACAGGCAGCCGGGCTGTGGAGCTGCCAGCGCTGATCATCTGCATGCTGCCACATGGCTCTAGCTTGGCTGATCCAGGAGCTGAGGATAGGGCAGGCTCTTCCTCCTCCTATGTGCTCACACTAAATGGTAGCTCTTGGCTCTTACAAAGAAAAAAGGCATCCATGGCCGGTGGTTAACCAGAATGGGTTTTAATGGTAAATGTGGAGTTGGACAGCTCTGAGAAAAACACGAAGGTGGCTTGTGGGAAATGAACGTCAGTGCTAGGGATGGGCATTTCTGAGGGGCTGCTGCCTTTGCCTCTGGAGTTCTTTTGCTAGCAAAAACATGGTTTTAATTCATTCGTCACAGAAGGTCATGGAAAAGATCAAACCTGCAATAGATCAAACCTGAAATAAATGTGGGGCAAGAGAGACACAGGAAGGTAAAGAGGTAAATATGTTTGGTATACTTTGTTTCCTGCTCCTGTATTTGCTGCAAGCCCACTGTGATGGGTTGGAAGAAAACGATGGCTGGACATTCCACTCGTGGCAACAATGGAAACAATGAGAGCTGGAGGTGGACTGGAGAAGTGTGTGGTAGGCATAAGCCAGAAATAAGTTGTCTCTGTGAGCTCTGGAGAGGCTACAGTTGTCCTAGAGCAAAAGGGATAACATCAATGATGAAAGGCAGAGAGCAAAATGAGCAATGGAGGGTATTAGGTCTGTGATGGAGCTCCAGATGAGTTCCCTGAGGCTGGGCTGGTTGACAGCAGTCAGAGAGGCTGCTGTGGTCTTGTTCACCGAATCACTGAGTTGGAAGGGACCTCAGGAGATCAGCTAGTCCAGCTTCCCTAGCGACATATGGTCAGGTTTTGAATACATGCAAAGATGAAGACTCCACACCCTTTCTGGGTAATCCAGTGTTTGACTACTCTCACAGTTTTTCATTGTGTTTATAAGGGATTTCCTGTGTTTTAATGTGTGCCCATTGCGTCTCATCCTTTCACTGGATATCACTGGCTCTGCTGTTTTAACTGTCTCACCTCTAGGCTTTCATACACATAGATATCATCCCTCTCGAGCCTTCTTGTCTTGATGTTGAACAATCCCAATTCTTTCAGCCTTTCCTTGTATGACAGATGCTTAACAATCCCTTAATCACCATTGTGGCTCATTGCTGGACTCTCCAACATGCCCTTGTCTTCCTTTTGCTGGGAAGACAAGTACTGTTTCTTCTACTGTTGTGCTCTTGGAGGTAGACTGTTAACAGAGAAACAGCCCCTAACCAAAATTTTGTGAACCTGATAATCTATTGACACCAGAGGAATCCAAAAGAGCGCTGCCAAATTCATATGGTTTTGCTTTGACTGAACTTAGTCTGTGAGCAAGCAACACCATTCTGCAAACTCAAGAGCCTGGGGAAGGAGGGATGTTGTTGCTTGTGATCCATATCCTATTGAGTAGGTACATCACTGGTTTCAACCTTCACCCCTCCTTTGGTGATTCATAGCTATGTCAGCCATGGGATCGGAAAGTCAGGGACTAGCAACTGCATCTTCTCACCATTTCTCCCTCATGTGTACTTTCATATTTTTGATTGACCTTTGAGCAGAGCTGTACAGGGACCCTCTATATCAGATTGTTGCCGTCCCAGGTTAAGCAATTGCCATTCCCAGCCTGATGCAAAGAGGAATCTGTGCAGATACAGCGATGAGCAGTCCTCCAAGCCAGGGCTGCCATGGTCAATACAGGTGAAGAGCAGGTGGAATATAGTATGTGATACAGTGAGGGACTTCTTTAACAGCTGAATGCAACAAAATGTTTCTTACCCAGAAGCTGACTGCCTCCTCACCCCACTTCCATCAGAGATACTTGGGATGGTGATGTATTTAGAAAGATACATACAGCTCCAGACCTGAGAGTAACCTAGGACAAGTCTCAGGTTTGTCACAGCCATTATTAGTGCAGGGCAGCGTAGATGTCAAGAGGACGAGGTGGTGTTAGACCTCTGAGGTGTGTATTCCAGGAGGTGCTTTGTATGGGACCCTCTGGGGAAACACTAGCTGTTGTGTCTGCTTTTCTAGAGAAGTGATTTTCAGAGGGGTGGGGAGATGTATCATTCAGTCACATTTGCAAGCAGTTTGTTTTAAAATGTATTTTGGGCATTGGTTTTTTTTTTTTATTTGTGGTTAGCTAGAAATCACTTATATAAGCAGCAGCAGCAGCAGAAACATATGCAAATTTGCTGAAGATTGTCAGCACTTTTTATAGCTTCAGTCATCCCACGGATGTAAGTCTCTGTATGAAGCACAGTGTGTGCTTCCAGCATGGATGGAGGTGGCTCTGGAATCTGACTGAGCAAGCTGGGCTGAGTAGGACTGAGAGCTGCCACTGATCTTGTCTTAACTTTCACAGCTTGATTTACTGGAACCGTGAGGTACTCTGGAAGGTAGGAATTGTGCACTTCTCCCTGATCCATGGTGCACATGCAGGCATTGGGCAGTATTACACTTTTCTGCCATTGCTGTGTAAGACTGGACGAGGATAACTCACCTCACGTAACCCAGCCTGTGACATCTGCCACATGGACACTGAAATGTGCAAACCATTGAGCCTAGAAGTTGTGGCTTATTCAGCTGCAAGGAGGATGGAGTGGCACGAACTGCTTCATACGTTGTGCCCGGATTGTCATAGAGAAAAAGGGTGGAAGGAATTCCCAGAAATGATAATGCCTTTAATTTATTTTGTAATAGCAGAGAGTGTGTAGAGGATTTCTGTGCCAAACTGCATCTTGTTGTAAGCTGATATGATCCAAAGAGACAATGTGCTTAAGGAGGAACTAGACTTGGCAGCTGATGAGCAAGGACAATTCCATTTCATGACAAAATTCAGCTTCTGAACATTTATGTAAACCAGTATTGTGATGAAAACTATTTTTAGAGAGAAAAAAAAATATGATTTATATTTCTCTTTCTTCATGCTAGTGGTGGAACATATTTTGACCAAGAAAACCCCCAAAACATATTTTTCGGAGAATATCCAGCCAGTTCTAGAAATGAGCATTGCTGTAGCCAGTGCTACACCGTGACGGCTTGGCTGTCCCTCCACAACGAGGGATGGCACGAGCAGCTGCCGGAGCTCCTCTCTGCTATCACTGGAGCAGAGACATATAATGTGTATGATACACTTGAAAGAGAAGAGATGTTGGTACCTATTGCAACAAAGCATATCCCGATGACTGTAAAAAGGAAAATAAGATTGTACACGGAATATACGTGGCTGGGTGTGAGTACCTGAGGCCTGAGCTCTTTGTACGTGGCATCAGTACCTCCTGCGTGCAGCAACAGTGCTTTGCTTTGCTTTCTTAACAGGTTCTTCTACATCCTTGGAGTTTATCTCACACTCTCTTGTTTCTCCATCTCCCCACTCAAAAATCAACTCAACTTAAAAAGTCATGGGGAGCAACAAGAACCAAGGGCATGTGTGACAATCTTGGGTACAAATGTGGCTGTTATCACTGGTGTTTTTTTTCCTGAGGATACTGCATTGAACAAGTAATGCTCCAATATGTGGTCTCGTGTGAGGGGCGAGGAATCTGGCCTTTAATCCAGTGTGGTAAGGCTGTGGGTGCTGAACCCTTCTGTGGTTTTTAAGCTGTTTGGGAGTGAGACAGTGGTGTGTTCAGGAAACTGTGGTATTCAGCTGCTGATGCTACAAGCTTAGCAGTTAAGCTACTTGGCTGAGCAGCTGCCAGCCTGGAACTGGTGCTCTCGTCTCCTGCTGGCCCTGTCCAGGGATGCCTGTGGCACTGCCTTGAGCATTCTAGCCATTCTGCCACTGAGAGATGGTGCTGGCAAGGAGCAGCAACTACAGCTGAAGAGGGGACGACATCTCCTCCAGACACAGAAGGATGGTTTTGATTCTCCCGCTGCAGAGATGACTCCCTGTGGAGATGACTCCCTGTGGGGATGAGGAAGGCAAAGCAGGAGATTCACAAGGCTCTGGATGGAGGCTGCTGTGAGTGTTGTCTCAAGGGTAAGGGCAGAGTTTTCAAAATCCAGCACTCATAGCTGCTGAGGCTGGTCTGCTTTGTGTGATTCAACAGCAAACCTTTATCCAGAGTGGGGCATTTGTGAGAGAGGACAATGAGAATCATGTGGTATTGCTTTGTGGTTTAGTTTCAAAGTGTCATTTTTTTATATCCATGACTTTTTGTAACTGTATTTAGAGACTTGAAACTTCTGGTCATCTGACCATTGACATCTCTGGAAAATGTGAACAACACGGAAATGGCCTGAAGTTGCACCAGAGGAGGTTTAGGTTAGATATGAGGAAGAATTCCGTTGCTGAAAGAATAGTCAGGCACTGGAATGGGCTGCCCAAGGGGGTGGTGGAGTCACTGTCCCTGGAGATATTAAAAAAACATGTACGTGAGGCACTTTAGGACATGCAGGACGTGCTCTAGTGGGATGGTGAGGTGGTGTGGGTTTTTTGTGGGTTTGAGTTTTTTCAGGTTGATGGTTGGACATGGTGGTCTTAGAGGTCTTTTCTAACCATGACAATTATCTGATCCTGTGTGATTCTGTGAAATGAAATAATTTATTTTCTCATATTATGAGAGTGAGGAAATTATGTTTTACTGTCAGAAGATCACTTTTCAATCAAGGATTCTGAGGGAAGTTAAAGCCCCATGAAAATGTTAGGAGATGTGATACTACAGTTCACAATTCCTTGCTCATAAGAACGCTGTCTGTCATGCATTTAGTGATAATTGTATTTGACTGTTGAAGTTATAGATAGAAGTTAAAAACTGCATAGGATGATAAATACTCAAAATTTGTGAAAGGAAGGGTCTTACTGATGGGTGTGTCTTCTGTCCACTGCACAAATTGGGGTGTTGCAGAAGGTGGGCTCATGGATCCTGCACTGGTAGCAGGTGAGAACAAGCGTATCAGTGGCCTTGCAGAAATTGCACAGGACAGAACTTTTAAAGGTGTTTTTCTTTAGCTAAAAAAAAAGTCCTGTCAGGCTTAATCTGTAAGGGCCTATTTCTGTCTGCAGATTACAAAGAGAGTCTAAAAATGCTCTCACTGCAGAAGTCTGCCTTGTAAATATTAGAAGCTTTAGTAAAACTCTTCACACAGTTTCCCACAGCATTCTCCTGGAGAAACTGGCTGCTCATGGCTTGGATGGCCATATACTCTGCAGGATAAAAAACTGGCTGGATGGCCAGGCTCACAGAGTGGTGGTAAATGAAGTTAAATCCATCTGGGGAATGGTCAGAAGTGGTGTTCCTCATTTATTGGGGCCTGTTCTCTTTAATATCCTTATCAATGATCTGGATAAGGGGATCAAGGGCACCCTCAGTAAGCTTACAGATGACACCAAGTTAGGTGGGTGTGTTCATCTGCTTGAGGGTAGGGAGGCTCTGCAGAGTGATCTGGCCAGGCTGGATCCACGGGCTTAGGCCAATCATATGCAGTTCGACAAGGCCGAGTGCCGGCTCCTGCACTTGGGTCTCAGCAAGCCCCTGCAACACTCCAGGCTTGGCTGAAAAGCTGCCAAATGGAAAAGGATCCAGGGGTGTTGGTCAACAGCCGACTGAATATGAGCCAGCCTTGTGTCCAGGTGACCAAGAAGGGCAACAGCATCCTGGCCTGTATCAGCACTAGTGTGGTCAGCAGGACTAGGGCAGGGATCATCCTCCAGTACTCAGCACTCTTCAGTTTTGGGCCCCTGACTCCTAGAAGGTCGTTGAGGGGTTGGAGCATGTCCAGAGAGGGGCAACAAAGTTGGTGAAGGGTCCAGAGCACAAGTCTTGTGTGGAGCGGGTGAGGGACCTGGGGTTGTTCGCCCTGGAGAAAAGGAGGCTCAGGGGAGATCTCATCACTCTGTACAGCTATCTGAAAGGAGTCTGGAGCCAGGTGAGGCCCAGTCTCTTCTCCCAAGGAACAAGCAATAGGACAAGAGGAAATGGCCTCAAGTTGTGCCAGGAATGGTTTAGGTTGGATTCTAGGAAAAGTTTCTTCCCCATAAGGGTTGCCAAGGCCTGGCTCAGGCTGCCCAGGGCAGTGGTGGTGTCCCCATTCTTGGAGGAGTTTAATAGACAGGTAGATGTGGTGCTGAGGGATGTGGTTTAGTGGTGACCTGGCAGTGCTGTGTTAACAGTTGGACTTGATGGTTTTGAAGGTCTCTTCCAAACAAAATGATTCTATGAGTCTGTGTTAAAGATCAAATGAGTTGCCACGCACCTGCGCGTGAAGGATGGATATACAGCGAAGATGAAAAGTGTAGATCATTTAAAGACTCACTTGAAGATCACTTATTTTCCTAATTCCCCATTTGTTCTGTGCTCTGAATGGGGCATATATCCTGCAGACAAACACAGGAGTCATTTTTGCAGTGGTAGGTGTGGGATACTCTTAAGTAGCCTCAATGTCCGACTTGGGTGCAAAATACACTTCCAATGTCTTGAGTGTTGCACTGCAAGCAATGTGTTTTGAATGTATTACACAGTACTTTGTACTGAATGTAGTTTTAAAAGACACAGTAGGAATAATGAGAAGATGCGAGATACTCAGTGTTTCCTAAAAACTTGCTTTAGTTTAGTGTCCAAATTGGAAAATTTAGCTCTGAACCAAGACCAAGAGATTCTGGCAGATTTGGTGCCATTTGGTTTTTTCTCTTATTTCTCTTTTACCGTTGTGGTGATAAATGATCAAGTAGAATGAACTGGTTATTTAAATAACCGGATGAAACCTTTGTTTTATTCTCCATGATTCCCTATCATCCCTGGCTGCTTACGCCCCATGGAACACATTCTTATCAGTAATGCACCCTGGTTCTGCATTACCAGAATCTTAAATGTTCGAGTATGCGCTCAGGAGTTGTTTTAATTCGTTCAGCGACTACTGACATGAAGTGCAATCCTGAAGTAGGACACTCTTCTATTTGGAGAAGTCCCACAATAATAGAAGCAAGTTTGTGTAGCGCTGCAGCACTGCAGATAATATCTGTCTTCAGAAATATTTGGGACTGTTGCAGTTGGTTTTGCCATGGCCGTGCTTCAGCAGCAAGAGTGGTGTTTCGCATGTCGACTGTGTTCATCCTGTTGGCAGCATTGGCAGAGCACAGGGAGCTAGCTTGCTGAGCGTGGCAGGCAGGCAGCGCTGCCAACTTGTGTCTTGGAATCTTTAACATAAGGCACCAGTATTTCCATCTTTGATTCGGATGCTTCCAGGGAGCACTTGTTCTGTGCAGCTTTTTCAGAATCCAGCGCTTAATGGGATGTGCCTTTCTTACTGTGCACGCATGACAGATTTGCTGGAAGCCTCCCAAAATCTTGGGCCATGTTGCGGTGGCCGCTCCCTCCTGTGCAGGTTTCCAGTAACCCTGCACAGCTGCACATTTGCAGACAGGGAAGGAGGTCGTGGGGAAATCAGAAAAAAGCATAATAGGCTCGATGGTCGCCACTCTGCGCTTTGCACGCTGTCGTCAGTTCATGTCAAAGAGTCATTAGCCATACTTAATTACACGACACACTCTCTTTTAGTGGTATGATCCACTTAGAGTGCAGAACAGCATAAAATCAAGGCCAACAGTTTGTTCAGCTGCTGTTTTTCAAGAACAGGGTGCTTCAGCAAGTGTTTGTCTTGAAAAACGTAAGTATGCTTTAGCGTAGGTGGAAGTTTGTGTCATGCCACTGTGTAAAACATAACTTATTAAGAGGACCTCATGCGAAGGGTTGGTATGTGGCTGGAAACTTGGGCTATCAGCTTTACAGATTTGCACAGTGCAGGCAGACAGGTTGAGCCTATGCAGCAGGGGGGTTAGGCATGGGAGAGGGACAGGCCATCAAGAGCCCCTTGCATACCTGCCATACCAGCAAAAGTGCACTGGTTTTGGTTGAGGAGGAGAGCAGGCTGTACTTCCTGGGCTCTAGACTTGTTGGTAACACTCTGCCTGCTGTGGTACTTGCTCTGTACCTGCTGTGGTGGCGATCCTGGTAAGCACTCATTTTACGGGTGTATGTGATATCAGAGAAAGTTTTTTTGCGAGTACTAAAATCCATTTTTCCACATTATGGTATCAAAATAGCTTTTGTATTATCCTAGTACATTTATGGTTTGCTTTTTCACCGACAGGTTCTAGAAAGGGTGTGCCATGGGTTACGTGGGAGCTACCGTTCTGTATTTTGTAGAACACATCCAGCAGTGGAACAGGCCAGTGTCTTTTAACATGCACCTTTTTCAGCATCTGTGAGTAGTCCCCTCAGGACTCAGTTGTTGGTATGGGCCCCTTTAGCGTGAACTTAGGCTGACTGACAGGTGACTTTGGTCACTGACTGATCTTTAAACTCCTAGATGGGTGCAGACCCAAAGGTTGAAAATCTTTCTTTGACAGGATCTGAGAACTGTCTGACACTGCTTCCTGCATTCATAGCTGGTAAGAAGAGATTGTGCAGACTGTTCTTGAGGCACAGATATTCCCACTGTGATGCTGGAAGCAAAAGCATCATGGTCTTCCAGTGTCGGTTTGAGCAGCAAGTCTTTGATTGCACAGATCTCCCAGGGCTTTCCCAGCTCTGTGGCAGCTTGCGATAGCCCTCTGCACCTCTGCTCCTGCAGTATCCAGGTGTATGCTGGGAATAAAATTAATTCAATAATGGCTGTTTCATCTGCTGTCACTTCATGTGCTCCTGTTGATTAGCTGTGTGCCTCTCTCTTTTGCCCTGTCAGTTGGTTTTCCGTGGAGGACAAAAACCTCAGTAGAAGGCAAGTAAAAAAACCCACAAAACTCTTACGAAGCCCTGGAATGCTTGCATCATAGGATGGAGCGAGCTGAGGTCCTTAAGCCAGGCATGTGAGTGAGTTTTCCATGGCTGTCCTACAGAATACTCCAAAGCAAGGAGAACACGCAGCTGATGTGAAAACTGCTGAGGGTCTGCCCAGCCCAGCTGTGATGCCACTTTTCTCTGCAATACCAGATACAGAGCTGGGCATTGATGGCGGAGCTGCCGGAGCTGGGGCATCGCTGCAAAGCTGTGACATGTTCCATAGAGAAAGCAGGAGTTTGCTCTGGGCTGAGTACACGGCCTGTGATTGTCAAGTAGTCCCAGTAGCACTGACTCTTAGTCTTTGCTAAGCCCTCTGACACTCAGCAAGATCACAATAAGAGGGAGAAAGGTGTGAGAGTGAAGAGGGAGCAGAGGCGTATCAAAATATAAAGTCCCAAGCTGCTCATTTTATCTTCCCATATTTGCCCCTATCTTTTACTTGAAACCATTGTAAAATCTTGCTTAGCTTTGAGGCAAATCTGTTAGCTCAGAGTTAAATTTGATCTCTTACCAAACCTGCAGTGTATTTTCTGGCATTTCAGCATTGCTCGTGGCCTCTATTACCCTTCTCACCTGTGGTCAGTCACAGACCTGGTCAAGCAGCCCTGAAACTGTTGAGGAAAAATACAGCGGTTGAATGGGGAGCACGGAAGGAGTTAAAGTGAAGCATCTCCCCTCTCCCGATAGCTCCCTGGGCTGCCAAAGGACCAGCTTGTGTGGTAGACAGGAGCAAGGATTTTTGAGCTGGTGGACATTGTTTGGGATGTGAAAGATACTTGTAGGATTCCAAATATTACCTCCACATGTAATATTTTGCGTTTATCACTGGTGTAATTTATTTGCTGTGATGTTACCTGTTTATTGAAGACTTACTGAAACTCTTCAGGCTTTTACCTCATGTAAAAATTTATGTATAAGTTGCCTATATTTACAACACATTTCACACCCTTTGTAGAGTTGGTTGAGGAGTAAGTGGCATCATCAGACCTTTGTGGTTGACTTTGGACTTGAGGAAGACTAACTCTTTTTGTTTCTGCTCCTTACTCTCTGGCTTATGAATTTTTTATTTGCGCAGTAGTTTTGTCACTCCTTCACTGCTTCTTTTGTTTTGAAAGTCTTCACAGGAAGGTGTTTGTGTTTTCACAAGCTTGCTTATGGTAGTTGGTCTAACGTAAGATATCATCCCTTCCAAGAGTACCCGATACTTGCGCTTCTGCCGTCACGGCTCTAACATTGCTCTTGAATCATAGAATCATCTAGGCTGGAAAAGACCTTCAAGATCATTGAGTCAATCAATAACCCTACTCTACATGTCCACTGCTAAACCATGTCCTTAAGCATCGTATCTACAAGACTTTTAAACACGGCCAGGGACAGTGATTCAGTGGCTTCCCCGAGCAGCCTGTTCCAGGGCTTGACAACCTTTTCAGTCAAAACATTCTTCCTGATATCCAACCTAAACCTCCCCTGGTGCAACTTGAGGCCATTTCCTCATGTCCTATATCGTGTTACTTGGGAGAAGAGACCGACCCCATCTTTGTACGTGTTCTATCATTCTGCTTTTTTCCCCCTCTGTTTATCTATAAGCTCTTTCAGAATGTTCTTTTAAATTGGCTGGCTGGATCTGCTTTGTCTTCCTGATCTTTTCTAATTCACTTATGCAGCACTTTATTCATCTTTCCAAAACAAAACCCTGCAGTTTTGTGCCCACATGCCCTGGCTTGAGCCATGTGCCACAAAGCCACAAAGCCAGACTACAGTGACAAGCTGATGCGTGACAAGAGCAGTTTCAGTTGCTGAAGAAGTGAGGCTTGGTTGTAGGAAAGCTGGCAAGTTTTTGGTAGTGGGGGAGAAAGAATAATTAGTGTGGAGGAATTTGGAGGAGAAAAATGTACATTTGGAGCGACATGGTTTGCAAGGGGTGGCAGAGAAGGAAGAATTAACGCAGTTTGAATGTGACACTGATAGGGCAAAGTGTCATGCAGAAATTGCACAGAAGAGGAATTATATTTCTAGTAAGCGGGCAAATGCTTAACTCCGAAAGGAGTGACCAGAAACTGGATTGATGAATGCAGCATATTTTGCAGTCCCAGAGAAATGTGTGTGCTGTCTGCAGAATTCAGTTTGAAAATCCTGCTGAGGGCTGTGTGTGCAGCACATGGCTGAGCAGCTCCAGCCCTGCCCGTATAATGAGCTGCCTGAGCAGCAGATTTGCTTCTCCTTTGCCAGCTGCTGTATAATAGGACTAATTCATTAGCCAAGGTCAAGTAATCACTTTCAATAGTGAAATTTAGAGGAAAACCTATGACTTGTCTCGTTGCATTGTGAACTGTTGATTATCACAGTGATAATCAACACTGAATGAAGACTGGAATTGAGCCTCAGTCTGTTATGGGATGCAGAATAGCACTCCAGGTGTTTCCAAAAAGAAATCGTGTTTAAATTATCTGTGAGTCCCTTTTGGAAAATAATTTTTAAATGAACCAGAGTCTGTGAGCCCCCATGCCCAGCTCCTATCTCAGCTACATTGCCCCAAGGTTTGCTGGACTTCCTCACTCCTGCTTCCTCCTGTGCTCTTGGCAAGCACAATTTACCAAGTCGGAATATGGATTTTTGGTGAGGAAAAAGGCTTTCTCTCAGTGCTGGCCAGAGACATGATCATGGGCTCCAATTCAGCTCAACGATGGGGTCATGGCAAAATCTTCTGATTTGCATCTTGCTGACTGTGCTGGAAGTGGTGAGGAGGAGAGCTGGTGCAAGTCACTATTCCCAGCCTGTTTTGATCGCTGTCACCGGTGCTCAATGCTGTGCAGTGTGCACCAAGCAGGATGCTGCCTACCCCATCACTGTTGGAGGTAGGATAGAACAGGACATCTTCCAGCATACTAACGATTCCCCACTCTGATATCTTACCAGTTTTGAGATGGGACCTGGCACATCTCAGAGGTGGGATTCACTGCTGGAGCAGGACAGGAGGTATTCTGGGCATGTTGGAGTGCAATGGACAGGGAATCCGCAGATAAAGACCACCAGCCCCAAGCACATGAAAGAGGAAAGAAGCAGAGAAACCAAACGATACAACTCTGTCTGCATATTTTTACTCCAGTGGTTGGAGAACCTGATCACAGATCTACACCTAGTGATACCCAGCAAATTCTTTGTCACACCCTTATAGTCTTGCATTCATACAATACTCCTCCTGTGTGTCCAAGGGAGGATCACTCTATTCTGCTCTGGGAAGTTATGGTGACTGCCACCTCCCTCATGACCCAATGGCAGAGTGTTCCCTAGGCTCCCTCTCCAGGCCAAGAGCTGCTCCACTCATATCTTCCAGGCTGAGACACTGTTAGTTTGCAACCAAGCACAGATCATTCCAGATACACAGATCACCTTGTTATGCCATTTGCATGGTTGTCACTCCAGAAAACTGCCCACATCTTGGCACTCTGGGGCTGGCAGGCTGCTGGTTTGCATGCAGATGGTTTGCATGGAGAGCTGAGCTTGCCCACAGCCTCAATTGCACAGAACATTTCTTGGGAAGGGCTCTTCTGCTTCACCATTTTTCTATCAGTTGACCTCAGTGAACTTTGCATTAGGCTCAGAGTCTCTGCTGCCAATGGGTCTTATCCCTTCGCCTTGAGTATGAATAGGCTTGTCTTTCAGTGTTCCAGCAGGATGAAGGGAGATGGTGGTGCTGACAAGCAGGGCTGATCAGAGGGGGCCAGCTGAGTGACATGCATTGAATCTTGTGCAAAGCAGCAGCTCTTGAACCCTGCACTTCGAGCTGAAAGACAGTGATTTTTGTGACATGGGGAATGAAGCTGGCTACGCTGAGTGGAGTAGCGTTTTGCTGGATAAGATGTGGATCTCTGGAAATGGCTCTTTTGTGCCTCTAGGATCAGAAATACACAAGCAGGAATGTCTGTAGTTTCTGTGTGAGCATTGATTAGTGCTCTCTATGTGTGTCCCCAATTTTTGCAATGCTGTTAGAGACACATGGCTGGGCCCCATCTTACCTTCCCCTCCCTGCTGCCTTCTGGAACAAGACTGCTCCTGAGCTCAGATGCCATCCCCGGGGTCAGGGTATGTGTCCTGGCAGCCAGTGAAGAGCGGCTCAGGAATTCCAGTCTGTTTCCAGCCCCAGTGTCAGCCCCTGGAGCGAAAAAATCTCAACATTAATTTCTGTGGCATGGGATTTGCTTTTACTTTCAGTGCTGGAGGGTCCGATGTTTGTCTGTTGTTACAAGAAAGAGAGCTCGAAAGCCCCTTTTCCCATCCTTGTGGGAGGGAAGGATTTTGGGGAGGTTGAGTTGAGTTGCTGTGCTCAGGCCTTTCCCTCCCTGTGCTGGGATGGGATGTTTCCTTCTCGCCATCAAGTGAAAGCCTCATAGAGTGCATTGGGTTGGAAGGGACCTTTAAAAGTCATCTAGTCCAACTCCCCTGCAGTGAGCAGGGACATCCTCAATTAGATCAGGTTGCTCATGTAGGCTTCTGCTATTTTTTTTTCTTCTCTCGGAGGATTCGTGCTTTAACCACCATGTGCCTTCATCTTCTCTGACACCAACTATGAAATAATCAAAATCAATCCAAGTCATTAGTCCTTTTTTTTGAAAATAACGATGATACTGACTAAGACTCTCTGTGATGGAGGCCTTGTGGGTTCATGTATTGGTTATTTTAACAGTGCAGCTCCCAGCACTGCCCGTTGCCTGTCTGGGGTGCACACATTTCTCCCTGTTGAGAAATGCAGCATTAGCGTCATCAGGATTATTTGGCTTGGATGCAACAGACAACTCTCATGAGTGGTTCTGCCTGCCAGGGAGGGCATGTAGCAAATGGCTTTAGGTCCTAGTGTGTCATTGTCTCTTCATTCAGGTGGCACACAGTCTGAAGGGCAGATGTACTCCAGCTTCTTATGGCATGAAATACAGTGCAACTGAAATCCTTAAAAATACTTTTATTTTGACATGTTGTGGTTTAACCTCTGCTGGCAGCTAAGCACCATGCCAGCCACTCACTCACCGCTCTTCCCTCCCAGCACCCCATCCTGTGAGATGGAACTGGAAAGAGAATCAGGAAGAACAAAAAAGGTGAGGCCTCGGGGGTTGAGATAAAAACAGTTTAATAAAACAACATAAAGAGAGAAGAAACCAACTGTGCTAATGAAATAATAAACAAAGTGAGTAATAGAAATTGAGAAAAGCTTCACCTGCACCTGCGGTGCCAACTTTCCCTGCTCCACCTGCACTGAAGCTACACACTGAAGCAAGCTGAAAACAAGCACTCCCCTCCTGAGCTAGCCTTCCCCTCATAAAGAGGGATGGTATCTAATATCTCATTGGCTGGTTCCATTGTTTATCCTGGCTGTGGCCCCTCCCAGCTGCAGCCCCTCTGAAGTGATTGGGCTGGCGGCTGCTGGCGATAATTAACGTGAACCAAACCCAGGACACACGTAACAGCTTGGCCTCTGATAGAGCCTGTAGATCTGAGATGTCTTTATTCTGTCATGTAACATGTAAATGCCTCAGTTGGCTTATCCGAATATTTCCAAGGAGTAGAATTGAGTTAACGCGATCTGTGATTATTAACACCGATATCAACTCATTATCAACATAGAACACAATTTTTCTCTCTGTTGTAAGCTTCTTCCTTTATTTATGACATTTTCTTCCTTGACAGCTTCCACATTTTATTCTCAAGGTGAGAAATTTATTTATAAATCAATAAAATGTATAAATTTGTAAATTCTTCAGTACTGGCTCATTTTCTCCTCTGTCTGCTAGGCTTCAGCGCCAGCAGTAGGCAGGCAGGTTTTTTCAGTTGAAGGAGTTAAATATATCACCCCAGAAAAAGGCAAGCCAGATCTGAGAGCTGTTCCTGTAACACTAATTTTGAGTTCAGCCCTGTTTCCTGTCTAAAGACGTTTCTCTTTCAGTGGAGATCATGAAATGTCACATTCATTATTTTTGCTCAGAGCCTGCTGAGAAAACAGCTTTCAGCTCCAGAGATTCCCTCTCTCAGGAGCATGGTCTGAGGAACAACAACCACGAGTTAGAGCAAAGTTGCAGTTGTCTATATTTTTAAACAATATTATTTTGAAGAACAATAATAGTTGCCATGGTGTAGTAGCATATGATTAATTAGACACATATTCAATCCGTTTGAATGTGCAAGACAACTACTAGAGTCAGCCAAAACCAGGATAACCTCTCAGATTTCCCTCAAATAAAGCCAGTTTTGTTTTTCTTCACACGGTGAGATCCTGCAGCTGTGCAGGATCCACCAGGGAAATTCCTTCTGTAATCAAACCAACTTTTCTCCCTTAATCCTGTCAATTAGGGGAGCTTGGGATGGACAACACAAAGCTGCTGTGGCAGGAGCCCCACAGCACTCCTTACACCCTCTGAAGCACTGGTGAAGGTGGAGGAGACGGACACTTACCTATGGGGGGTCGCACAGGAAGGCAACACATGTACAAATGTCACAGGCACAGAGCTCCTGCTCATCCTTATTTGTCCATAAGCTTTTGCTGTTTCATTTCAGCAACAGGCACATCGATATTTAGAGAAATGTGAAGGATGTTTAGTTATGCCAGGTGAAGACCTATGGCAAGGGAGGAGAGCTGACCTGATCTGGCTTCCTGTTCAATCCTACCCTACCTCTGTAACCTCATCTGCATCTGGCAGCAGTCCCGTGATGATCCTGTTGAATGTCTCCTCCATGAACTGGTCTAGCTCTCAGCAGCAAGACACTTGCTGTTGGCTTCTCTGCTGGGTGAGATCTCAGGGCTTGTTCAAAGTGAGCATCAAGAGTGGGGATGGCAGCAGAACCCTGCTGTGAGGCAACCTAATGCCTCCCCCGATATTTACCCTGTGGTTGCAGCAGCCAGGTCTCCAGAGATGCTGAACATGTCCCTTGCTTCTCTGGGTCTGTTGTAGCGAGGAGTGAGCACAAAGATCACAAGGTGTTACAGATGGCACTAGACCTCCCCCTGGTCACTAACACGTAGGTGTGCTGGCTCAAGCAGGTTATCTCCACCGTCTGAGGCTGGCATTTTGTACAGGTGATGCAGACCTTGGTTTCTCCCAAGGGGATTGTGTGTTGGTTTATGCTTGTCAGGAGCTGCCCAAAGCTCACCAGTGGAAAAGGCCAAGTCCTTTTTTTGAAAGGTGGTGGGAGCAAGGGCTCCTCCTGGCAGCTGCAGTGCCTGAGTGGGGCTGTGCAGGAGGGCTGTATGTGTTTGATGCTCACCGACTCAGTAAAAGCTGTGAGGAGAGGAGGCCATTAACCACCAACCTCCTGCAGGAAGCATACAGCTCGAGCACAGGAAGTGGCCTTAAAAATTGCATCTAAAGCAGTGGGATATAATTGGCACACTCAACAGAACTTTCTTGCTTTGCCTAGGTTCAGGGGTTTTTTTGCGATCTCAGGCTTCAAAATACCTCAGCTGCAAATACTGCTGTGGTTCACTTGCAAAAGTTCGCAGTGATTCATGTGGCGAGTGTTTATAGTCTAGGAATTATTTCATTTGTGCCTCTTTGAGGTAATGCTGTCCAGGTAATTATACATGAAACCAGAGGCAGTGCCACATGCTGAGCAGAGGAGGGTGACGCGAGAGCGCAGGCTGCAGGATGGCACATTTGCTGGATTCCTGGGCTGGACGGAGAAACAGGCAGCTCCGTATTTCAGCCTCTTGCAGAAACCCTCAGATATTGCAAGCATGTGTGTACTGCATTGCCTCAGGGCTTTGGCAGAAACCACTCTGCCCAGTGTACTTAGTATGAATCCAAGGTCATTGATCTGCAAAATCCTGTGAATAATGCAACACAGACTT
Organism: Baryphthengus martii; assembly: GCA_013396935.1. Lineage (NCBI taxonomy): Eukaryota > Metazoa > Chordata > Aves > Coraciiformes > Momotidae > Baryphthengus > Baryphthengus martii. Next base: position 50,878 of record VWZK01018181.1, on the reverse strand, counting down.
GGATTTGCGATCCTATCAACCTCTGTCTGATTTTTACCAGGTCTTTTCAGAAACAGTGACCTGGTGTCTCTGTCATTCAAGCACATTCGTCTTCTACTGACATTTTTAAAGGTGTGATGGATCAGTCAGGAAGCTTGTCTGGCTTTATGATTGAGAGTGGGTTGGAAAAGTCCTCTTACGTTTGGCTTTTGGATGGAGAATTGTCTGAATGCGAGGTGAACATGACTGATCTGAGAAGTGATCAACGAACAAAACTGAACCTAGACCTTCCACACCCCTTCGGAAACAGCCTAGTTTGGGTGTCTACAGGGACATATTACTGGTTTGGCTGGTGGTAGTTAAATGACTCGTATTTGTTCTTAAATATCGTGATCAAGGAGAGGCAAAACCCACGTCACTGTGGTCTCCGGGGCCTTATTCCCAATTCCTGTCAGTCTAAATTGTTGCTCTTACAGCTGTGAGTCCATTACCCTCATAATAAATTCCCCCCAGAGGACAGAAATGAGGTAGCATTAAGCAGTTTCTCAGTAATCACATAACTCAAGCATCAGAGGCCTTTAGAAGAAAATTATTTGAGATAATATTATTAAAGATTGTATTGTGAATGCCGTCAGAAAGATTACAGTCCCCATCCCAATTCTTTCAGCTTCAAGTGTTGACCTTTTCTAAGTAGCATTTTCTTAGTTTTTTTTTTCTTTTTAATACATGATGTCATACTTTAAATAATATTTTCATTTTCATATCAAGCACATCTATTCCAAGCCACCTCTGGCAATGTCAGCATAGTATGGTCTTTGAAAACAACTGCCCGTGGTACGTAGGTGTATCTCATACTACAGTGATGGGCTCACTCCTCTGGTCCAACAAAGGCTTAATAAGTCTTAACAGCATTTCTTATAAACAGTTACCTGGTCTTTTCTTAAGGAAATCCAAACTTTACTATGGCTTCAATATCACCTCCATAATGAACCTTCCTTCCTGCAATTTAAGTCTATTTTTATCCCACCTATGATGAATGGGAAAATCAAAAATCCTATTTCTCTTTTCAGCATCCTGATGATATATCTGAGACACTTCCCTCATTCCTGCTCTGTATTAAAGAACTTTTCCTGCTTCCTTTCAGGTCATTTTTTCTGGATCTCTGTTTTTCACACTCTTCTGGGATGGCTGGTTTTGTTCATATCTCGAAGGGTAAGCCTCAAAACTTTACACATAGCTCCAGCTGAGGTCTTACCAGGTCCATGTTTCTCAGTCTGCTCTCTTGTTTTCTTTCCCAGTAAGGTGTTTGTCTCTCCATGAGGGTGTACAATTGCTGTTACCTCTATGGCCCTACTTCCACCTTGGGGCTAGTGTTCAGTCACAGGCAGGTGATCAGATTGGTTCACCAGATCTATCCATCACAAAATGGTGTAGGCTTTGAATTATATCACAGAGTCACTTAATCACAGAATCACAGAATGGTAGGGGTTGGAAAGGACCTCTGGAAATCATCTAGACTAACCTCTCTGCCAAAGCAGGCTCACCTAGAATAGGGTTGCCCAGGATGACATGCAGATGAGTTTCGAAAGTCTCCAGAGAAGGAGACTACACAACCTCTCTGAGCGGCCTGTTCCAGTGCTCCGGCAGCCTCACAGGGAAGAAGTTATTCCTTATGTTTAGGTGGAAATTTCTGTGTTTCAGTTTGTGTCCATTGCCCCTTGTCTCCAGTACTCTCTCCAGTAGTTCCTTGTCTCTCTTGAATGGGACACAATATTCCAGATGTGATCTCACTAGGGCAGAACAGAGAGGGAGGAGAACCTCACTTGACCTGCTGGCCACACTCTTCTTAAGGCACCCCAGGAGACCATTGTCTGCCTTGGCCACGAGGACATGTTGCTTACTCATGGTGAACCTGTTGTCCACCAGGACTCCCAGGTCCTTCTGCGTGGAGCTGGTTTCCAGCAGGTCAGCCTCTAACCTTTACTGGTATCTGTGTGTGGGGTTATTCCTTCTCTGGTGTAGGACTCTACGCTTGTCCATACTGAACTTCGTGAGGTTCCCCTCCACCCAACACTCCAGCCTGTCCATATCTGACTGAATGGTGGCACAGTTCTGGTGTGTCAGCCACTCCTCCCAGTTTTATATCAGCAGCAAACTTGCTGAGGGTACACTCCATACCTTCATCCAGGTCATTGATGAAGATGTTGAATAAGACTGGACCCAGTACTAATTCCCAGGGAACACCGCTATATTCTTGTTATCTGTTCAGGATCCTTAAAAAACTGTTAAATAATTTATTCAATTAATTTCCTAGGAAGTGGAGTTCAAGTAGCTGTTCCACAACTCCATTTCCTTCTTTTTCCATTTCTCCAAGCATGCCTTTTCTGTGTTGCCAGAACTCTCCCGCCCTTATTTTCCATGGATTCTCAAAGATGACTGGCAATTGCTCTGAGATTTATGAGCCAGTTCTTTAAAAATCTTAGGATGAATCTATCAATTTCAGTGTTCTCCAGCTTACTCCTTCCCTATTGCAGGCTAAGATCTTAAGCCTTTGTTGCTACTATTAACTGTGACAGCCACTTGTTCATGGATTACTTCTTTATTAACAGATGAGTTTTTGTTGAAGATACTGAACCATGGGTAGCTCTCCTTCTCTGCTGAGCTGCAACTGGTTCCTTTATTTGGTCTTCCCCTTAATACTACTCATTTATAGAACATTTCCTGTTAATGCTTTTCTGTTGATTTTATCTACTTCTGCGCCTACACTTCTGCACTTGTCATAAGAGTAACTGGCAGCTTATTTTTCATTTAAAATCAGTACGAAAGGTTTCTTTCCTTCCATGCATAGCATCAGGCACAAAGGGTTCCCAGTCTCAGTGGCTTCTGATGTTTTCATATTATAATTATTAAAATTCACTGCCACAGCCAGAGGTAATTATATCCTGTGGATGTAAGAGGAAGATGAATTTTGAAATGCTGAATTTCACAAACGAGATTAACTTGCTGGGTGTAGAACACAAAGCAGATAGATAGATTTTCTTTATCTGCTCTGAGAGACAGTGTGTCTTTGTGATGAATCTCAAATAAGAAGCAGGTCATAGAGTCTGGACCATGTTGGAAATGTGTCCTCGCTGCAGGACAGTCCCAGGGACTAGGGAGCCAGCTTTCCTCCACCTGAGTACATTCAGTTCTCAGCTCTGCAATAAGCTTTATCTGTAATGGCAATTAAGTCATACAGGCATGATGCCTCTGGCTCCCTTTATGTAGCTGCAGTAATTCAAAGCCAAAATTACATGTAACCTTTGTTGTTGTGGTAATGGGCAGTTTCCGTACTTGCTCATGTTGTAGGTAGCGTTGTCAGGCTGAGGCTTGCTTCTCGTGGAACAGCAAAAGTTGTGAATTGCACAGAAATAATGGTATTTTGGGGTGCGTTCATTGCTGAATGCTGTACTTTTGTGCCTGATCCTATGTCAAAGGGTAATAGTGTAGTCACATATTTCATCAGTGGTGCACATCACTGACTAGCAGCTTGCTGACGGAATAGCTGGGCTTGACAAAGAAACAGAACCTTTGGTAATGTGTCAACATTACAGTTTATAATCTGGTCTGCTGTTCCCAGGACCCATGGAAGTCCTGCTAGGAGCAACCACCATCTGCTAGCAAAAGTTCAGGTTTTCCTATGCACATCTCCCCAGTACTAGTTGAACATTGTCATAACCGTGCTTTAACATTAGCTAATTTTCTAAGACCTTCCTCCATCCTTTTTGCTGCATAAATACATTTAAAGTGAAGCAAAAATGTGTCCTCATAGACATCTGATTGGAAGCATGAAGTCTGATAAAGTCCAGAAGTGAATGGAGGATATAGAAGGAAAATGTGGCCATTTTAAAATGGACAGTTAATTAATTTCTTCTAAAGAAGTGTTAGTGGGACAGAGGAGTGACCAGGAAAAGAGAGCAGGTGAAGATGACTCAGTGGCACTCAGTGTATTCTTCTAAGGATGCTCACTTACTGTGTAGGGTGAGCTAGAATTCATCAATAACTGTTTCCAGGGATTTCCATCCCACTGGCTGTTTTTTGGGCTGTTTCCTTGGACATGCATTTTTTTCCAAGCTGAGTATCTTCCTGATGTTTCCTGTGTTTCTGCCCACTTCACTTTGCTGCATGCATCCGTCCTGGCTGCAGCTGATCACCTCCAACCGATGAGTCTCCCTGTCCTGGACCTGCTCGGCCGTGTCTGTCTCCTGGCACTTTTCTTGAGGTCTGCCTTTGTCATCCCTTATATCTGAAGTCCTTCCCATCGTCTGCAAGTGAGCTGGCTTAAATGTTATTCTTGTATATGGGCCATCCCAGGACTAAATGAATTTCACTGCACAAATGTGGTGACCTGGATATTCTTCTCCTGAGATGAAATGTTTGTATGGTGGAGTTTCATTAAAAAGAGATAAACTGGGCAAATCAGATCTGAGCTCCCATTAGCGTGCAGAGGGCCGGGAGCAGTAGCTCCGAGGACAAGAAACTGAATTTTTTCAAATGCTCAAAGGTATGCCGCTAATTAGAAAGTAAACATGAACAGACTCTTCCATGTGAGTGGTGGTATGTCAGAGATAAGAAGCATCTGTATTACCAAGGTCTGCCCATCTTTTTAAAATGACTGCTCACTTTACAGTCCTGGGTAGGTGTCATGTGGGAGAGAGACACAGGTGTCCTCTCCAGGTGTCCTCCTCCAGATCAGAAAGGCCAGAAGAAGGAGCGGAGCCTTTGTGCAGGAGGACCAGAGAGGGGACAGCAGCTACAGAGAACCTTGTGTGCTGGCAGGATTGATGTGAACCAGCTCAGTTCTTCCCAGGAGGAGCAGAAGCTGCAGGAGGGAGGGAGGAGCATGTGGCTCTTGCACAGTGTTAGAAATCGTCTGCTCCTCTGCCCACCAAGTGTTATCTTCAGAAGCAGCAATGGTGCTGCATTACCTGTATGTCACATTGGCACTTTTTTCCATTCCTGTAAAGGGAAGAAGCTTGTAAATGAATATGGCATACTCTTGTGCCAGCAGGCAGCTGCCACGGTTCTCCAGATCTTTCTGTTGGAGGGAGTCATATCAAGCAGGCAGAGACACATGTTCTACCTGAGGAATTTCCAGCACCATTAAGCCTTGCAGAGAAGGAGGATTTTCTTTAGTGACATCTCAGTCCTCCTTGGGGATACAAAGGTAGCCCTGTACTTTGCATTTTTAGAGAAGGGCTCCGTAGAAAAATGCTTCAAATGCAGCAAGCGCTCGTATCAGCAGGGCTCTCCCTGCAAGATGTGCCCACTGAGCCTGGCAGGAGACCTGTGTCCCAGCGGCAAGGGAGGAGCAAGTATTTTGCACTGCACCATGGAGCCCTAAGTCTCCCAGTTACTCATTTGCCATCTTGTCCCCCTAGCAGGGAAGGGCACATGGCCTCCCACTTGCCATCACACCAGTCCCGCTCCCAGACCAGTGCCCACCATGCTCTCTGATGGTGACTGCCTGTCCGTCTGTCCGGCTGTAGCGTCAGGCAGGCAGGGGTCCAGGGTGAGCCACGGCTCTGCGTGGGGCTCTGGCAGCCTCGCTCGGCCTTCCCAAGTTGTGGAAATGGCCGTCTTCCCTTACTTTTTTGTTTGTTTGTTTGCTCATTTATTAAGAACTATAGCAGTAACAAAAAGGGAAAGTAAGTATCGTCCGTCTGTCGGAGTGTGCATTACTGTGGAGTTACAGGCAGCAACAGTTACATTCCCTGCGCCTGAGAGAGATTACAAGTGAGGGCGCAGGAATGTGCATCTGGCAGCACTTTGTATCTTGGCCATTTCATTGTTTTCTCTGCATCTGAGATTCCCAAAGTTTTGGTCGTGGAGGGCCATTTAATCCAGGGAATATCAGGTCTGAGCTGCGTAACAGATTTCCTCTGTAGGGAAACATCATGCAAGAAGAATGGAGGACAGTCGTAATTAAAAAATTCCCATCCAGGCTGCCTGCAAAAGTAGCTAGGGGCTTTATTTGAGGATCCTGACCTACCACAGCAACAGAGGGAAGAAATTTCATTTTAAATTGCAGGAAAATGTAGCTGCAATATGCCAAAATGTTAATAGTTTTGCTTAAGGCCTAGAGCCAGGAACAGAATCTGAATTAACTGTTCCAAATGTATTTTAATTGCATAGATTTTGAGATAATATTTATGATAAAAATATCTTATTAGAAATGTAGATCATTACATAAGGTTCTCAGGGACCTGATCCCAACATTCTTAAAAGAGAGAGGATATTTAACGTCTTTTTAAAAATAATTAAAGATAAATACAGACAAGTAATCCAGATTATTCTTTGGACAATCTCAGAATATTCTTTTATTAACTGCTCTTGAGAAGGAGAATACACCAACCCCTGGAGATCTGACCAGAAACTCTTCTATGAAGCTTTTACTTGCTTTTCTAACTTACAAACATGTTACTCACTTGCTCCAAAATGTTTCTTTAAATAGTCATTTTTGGCAGATAACTTCAGCAGAGGTGGAGGTTGCTATGCCTTAGCTTTGCTGCGAGTGCTTGTGTGTGTACGTGGGAGAGAGTCGATATAAGTTAAGGGAGAATCCCTTCCTAACAGAACAGACACTAATTGTTAGTTGTTGTGAAGTGATTTTACTGTGTTTGGGAAAATGCAGAACACAGCAGTAGAATGGTGCTTGTTAAAAAAAAGCATAGTGATGTATGAGAAATGAAGCAAGTAAAGGCCTGCCCTGGCACAGCCCCCTTTGAAGTGTTGTATGGATGTTGCATAGGTGCGTTGTACCCTTGAGAGGAATAAGTCCTTTCACAATGATTTGTATATTTTAAATTTTATTTTCACTCGTAACTTGTTCTTTTTGCACTTTGTGCATTGCTCGTGTGGGAAAATGTCCATGTAAACCACAAAAGCAAATGAGTCTGTGGTCAATAGCTCCTGTGTTCGTGTCATCCCTGGCTGGAACACTGGACACCTGCGTTCTGACTTAGGGCGGGAAGATTTTGCTGCTGGAGGTAGTTCTTTTTCATGTTAGGGCTGTGGCTGCCACTGGGGTTTGTGTACCTGGCTGCTGTGCTCAGGGTCAGGTGACACTGCTTGGAAGAGAAGATGCTTGTAATTCCTGGGAGCTATAAGCACCCTCAAAGCAGCCGGGCTGCAGGCTGCTGGCTGCGGCAGGGCTGGTAGAGGCGTCAGCAAATGGCTGGGCAGCCCAGAGGAGCCCACAGGGGCTAAGGGTACCTTGCCTGTGTCTGCGGGACGGATTTTGTTCTGGGGACCAGGAGGGTGATGCAAAGTGTGGTACAATGCAGAAAGTCCATGCACAAGGTCAAGAGCGAACCTGAAAGAGCTGCACAGCAAAGAAGGCCCAGGTTTATTTGCCACATGTTCTCATTTCTTTTAGGTTTCTTCAAGCTTTTTTCATATTTAAGCAGTTACTTCTTCGCATTTGTCTTCAAACAAACCCCTGAGGCTTTGTTTGAGGACAGCCATGTCACGAAGGGGTATGGCATATCCCTGCAAAGACCAGAGTGGCTTGGGGCTCCCTTCCAGTTCTTTGTGCATGTGTTTTGCAGCTTGCTGCAACATCTGGTGAAATATCCAACCCTGACACTGCATTTAATCCCGTGAAGTCATCATCAGTGCTTCTTGGCCCTGGGCAGAGAGGAGGGACACGTTAGTGTGCATAGGTGAGTGCGGGTAGAGTTAGGGCTTTGTCCCAGGCTGTTGAGAGTGTGTTGTGTCAGCATGTATAGGAGAGAATGTTTAGCCAGGCTGAGCTTTCCTGCAGCGTATGGGCTGGAGGCCCTGTATGAAAACATTTGGCATTACTCCCAGATATTCAATTTCTCCAAAACAAGCTGTTCTCACAGGGCCCTAAGAGGGCAGAAGTGTTGTTCAGCTCTTTGCTTGCCCTCAAACCTGCTGTGGATGACGCCTCTGTCCCCCTTTTACATGCCACAACCTAGGGAGATGCGTCAGACCACAAATTTAGGTGGCTCTGGGAAGTTCCTTTTTTTTAAGGGCTTCAGGAAAGAGCACCCGGAGCAAGCAGCATGCCCCCAGCTCCTTGGCTGCCTCTTGGGCCTCTGACCATCTTGTTGGTGTGCCATACTCTGCAGTCACTCAGAGGAGAATGTGCAGCATGTCCCTGCAGCTTGTCATTTCAAACTGGAGACAAGCAGTAATGCAGCAATTGGCCTGACCTGGCCTTGTGACTCTCTGGGCATATGGGGGTGATTCTTACAGTACAAGTTTTGCTAAACAATAGCCCTGTTGTCCCTGTCTGCCCAGGACAACAAAGCCTTTCAGAGTGCTTGGCCCTGGTATTCTGCCTTGTACCAGATGCTGATGTCAGAGACAGAGCGGCACGTCTCTCCTGAGCAGAGCGAAGGGAGGAGGGCTCCTGCCTTCTCATAGACTGCCCTGACACAGGGCAGATCCAGCTCTTGGAGAGCTGGTGCTGTTCATCCCCAGGCTTTTACCTTCTCCTGCCCATTCCCACCCTATCAAGCCATGATGTGATAACTCCTGCCTGAGAAAGTCTTAGGATCCAGGAAAGCCAGCTCATCGCAGCCTGTGGCAGAGCTCCAAGTCTCAATTCCTATTGAGGGGTGGAGCTGTGACACAAGTAGCTCATGTCAAACTTTGTCATATCCTAGTGAGACGAGTGTATGCAGCAGTGCGCAGAGCTTGGGCATAGAAGCATGAAACTCTGCTACCGTCAGCCCTGGATCTCTTGAGAAATCAGCTTTATCCAAACTGGCCACATCCTGTTATTTTGGGACATCACGGTAGGAAGACACTATGGCTTCATTTCCTAATAAGAGAAAGGTAGCAGGGCAGAGCACTCAGTGCTCCAACTGCTGGTAACCCAAGCTGGGCATATTACTGGCAGATGAACCATCCCCAGACCTCCACAGCCCATATCAGCTATGCTAGTTAGCAAATTAGATGCCAAATGTTAACTCTCTGAACAGCAAGAAACAGTGGTGCTGAAAGGAAGAAGAAAAAGGACGATAGATATTTCAGAGAACCTTGACTGCTACAGGAAAACAGACTGCTGGAAGGGGTTGCTCCGTGTTTGAGGGCGGCAGTTGGACACAGCAGTGCTTGGGAACAGGTGAGAAGTACAAGCCCAATCCTTCCTGGCATTCTTGCACTTGCCTTTCAACTTCTGTATGGTGCACATGCTGACTACCCATGAGGGTCTTCAAGGCCACATGTTGACGCAGAGATCTGGCTCTTTTCCATTCACTACCTTAGAGCTGAAACAGATATCGCACGCAGAGTTTTTTTCTCAAACTGATGCTGCAGAGCTGAGCTTCTGCACCAAGGCAGGAACACAGAGATACACTGCAATTCTCCCCCATTCCTCAAGAGCTATAATGGGACAGGCGCACGTGAGGTATCTCTCTTCATCATTGATTGGCTTTGGACTGGGATTATTCCACCTCAGCTAACTGTCCTCCACATCAGCACCTACCAAGGTGAATACTAAGGTCCGGGAAGTGCATGTGCACCGTGTTAGGGGCTACTGAATCTGGTAGCCCGCTAGAGGCAAGGCAGCCACAGCTCCATCTCACCAGGTCCAGACAGTAGTGAGGCTAAGCACATATTCCCAGTAGGCTTGTGTGACACAAACTCACTGCACGGTTCATCTCTCTATACATATGTGGCCAACTGCACAGATCAGCACAGACAGAAACACTCAGCACTCTCACAAATGGCACCAACACCCTCATCCTTTTCCCCTTTCTGGCTGAACAAGGATAAAGATCCGTTAGTGGGAAATGGATGCATATGTACATTGTGGAGCCCTCCAGTAACTGGCCTGAGAGCTGGCCTTAGATCCCAGTCTCCCCAGTAGCTGGCACTTGGTCGTGCAACCCTGAGACCACAGCTCCACTCCAGTTGCTGGTTTGCAGACCTCCTTGCACACACCAGCATATGCACAGACACTCACTGAAGATCCTTCCTGTAACTCGGCATAGATACTCTGTTTACCTGGCAGGTGAGCCAAGCATCCTTTAACCTGACATGCGTAAAAAAATGAGTCTCAGCCAACAATCAGAACTTTTGGTCCGTGCAGTAGTTGGTTTGGATCTCCTGGTCCCTCCAGCAGCAGCTCAAAGACCCTTTGGTCTTTCCAGTATCTGGCCAAGACTTATGGCTGTTTCAATACCTGGCTAGTCCAGCTTGGTAAGCACCCACATGATACCCCAATATTCCAGTATCTTCAGTTGCTGACATTGCAAACACACCAGCCCCTATGACTTGTGGTCCCCACTCCAGTTGTTGGCACTAATTAAATTTCCATGCATGCTGAATGGAGAGGCTCTTAGCCATGAAAATACATAGAAATGGATTTTAGTAAGAAGACAGGTTGGACTGAAATGATCAGACTTAGGGCATGGACAGGACAGATGTGATGACCAGCTGCTCATTTACTTGCAACTAGCCCCTTTCATCCCTTTCCCCCTCTGTTTTCCCACACTGGTTTCTTCCCTTCCCCCACCTTTATTTCTTCCCCTAATCATCCCTTGTCATGTACAGAGAAAAGAAGCTCTTTGCCTGCATCCAATAATGAGTCTCATACCCCTAGAGGCAGTAGCAGTCTGTAAAATGATCTAGAGAGCCTTTCCCTTGACTCATTGTGATGGTTTTCTCCCCAAAACTGATTGTTCTCAGGCACAGGGGAGGCTCCAGGCAGGGTGCTCTGCTTGTAGGATTAGGTATCTCAGTTTGCCACCCATCATTGTGCCTCTATGTTATTGTTACTGTTCTTTTGTGTGTTGAGCTGAGCCCTTCATCACAGCAATCTGCCCGGTTGACCACTCCTTGGCCTTCCCATGCCACACTAGAGAAGCTCCACCTCGCAGTGCCAGATCCTTGCTGCTGCCTGATGTGGCCACCCACAGCTTCTTTCCCATCCAGTCTCAATCTGGCCGTCACCTTTCCACTCATGGCTCAGCTGGATAACACTAGCTGGGAGGAGCTGCTCAAAGAGAAGGGGACAGATTTGTCCATTAAATGTCTGTTTGTCTGTTAGCAGAGAACAGAAAAGCGATGGTATATTTTCCTGGAGGGTGATTCTTGAGTTCCATGTGGGTATATAAGCATTATACTTGCAGGGATAGATGTGTGTATGTAGCCATGGTCACCATGTTCTAGACAGACTTTCTTGCTCAGAGCAGACACCACTCCCATCTGGCTGTTCAGGGTCTTTGGCGCCTGCTCTGAGAGTGGTACTTCGTTTCCCCTTTCTTGGTTGTTAATTCAGTGCCAGGAGTCTATGCTCTGCTCAGATAGTGCTAAATACTGTCACAGGGTAGCACTCACACCGGCTGTGAGCACATTGAAAAGGGAGCTTAGGAAAGTGATGAATTCGCTTGGAAGTGTGCCGAGAGCTCGGGGAGAGCAAGAGGCAAGAAAGGCAGCATCCAGGCTGTCCTTCTCTGCAAACCTCACTCACCCTCTCACCACACCTGCCACTCCCCAAATCGGGATCTGTCGCAGGCTTTTTATTCTCTTTCTTGCTAACCACTCTTCCCAAATCAGGACCCTACTTCCATGCGCTTTCTCCACATTGAATCTCCCACACCCCATCTTTCGTATCCTTTGTACTTTTTACGCCTGCCTAGCTTCCCTCTCCTCAGCCAAAAGAAGCTGACAGCCATTGCCAAGCATCTCCCTGAACTGCGGCTTTGGTGGGGAATGAGCACTGTCTGCTGTAGAATCTGGACCAGACCTGGTGCCATGAGTCCCATGAGACTCACCGCAGGGCACAGGATCAGCTGCAGCTCAGCCTGTGGCTTCTCTCAGTCTGACCCCTTATGTGGCTTTGTGCACCAGGCACATGTTGAGAAAGAAGGAAGAGGACTGAGCTTCACTGGAATTACTTGGATTTTTCATCTCTGGCATGACAACCCCTGTTTTGCAGGGGTCTAGGCGGGTTTCTTGGATCAGAGCCTTTCTTTTCCCACCCATTTTGATCTCTCACACAGCACTGAGCCAGAAAACATCTCCTAGTCTGTCTCCCTGGATGATGCAACCTTCAGAAACAGTTTGATTTTCTCTAGTTTAGGGTACTGCAGAGAAAAGTTTACCAGTCCCAGAAGGCTAATTCTCTGCTAACACGGTGCTATTCATCTCTATTACCTTAAAACAAAGTCCTGGGTACATGTCTGCACTGCAGCCAGGGACCTGGGTGGGAGAGGGGAGAGGATTCTGGCAGCTGTGTATCTGGCTGGGAGAGTGAGCCCTCAGTGGGGACAGTGGAACTGGATGGGAATGCACACTGCATTTCAGAGCCAAATGGAAAATAGAGGGGTGTGGAGCTACAGGCGAGTTGGTCTCAGAAAAGAGACCCATGGACAGGGACCATCTGGTCCTCTGCCTGGTCACAGCTGTGGTGGGTTGGTAGGAAAGTGGCAGAGATGGAATTGAAGGAAACAGCAGCTGCATGGAGATGCTGAATTTACTTAGAAGGAAGAAGGGGTGAAGAAGACCTTGATGTGGCACAGAGGAGACTTATCAGGGCAGGGAGATTTCTAAGACTAGGAAAAGTGAGAGCTGTCCTGCTAGACTCGCAAGTGGGGTGTGTGCTGGGCATAGCTCAGCACACAGCTCCAGCCTGGCAGTGCCAGCAGCACTCTCAGATACCCTAGCACTTGGCACAGGCAAAGGGCTGTTTCTCTTTGAGGAAGAGGGCTGGTGTTACAGCAGGTGGCTGGACACGAGGCATGGTGCCCAAAGGAGTGCCACAGGCTGGACTGTGGGGGCTGGAAGGGCAGTGGCATTGGCAATGTCTTGTTGCAGAGGCAACGCTCGCTGGGCCACCCAGAGAGGGCAACTTGTCCCCAGCAGCCGTGTGCCATCAGATTCAGCGGAGTGGGAGTTTGTGCTGGTTGTCATGGCAACCAGAATAGGTCATACGACCCGTTCCACTTTCTAAATATAAATCTGTTTCACACAGTGTATGTGACTCCATGGAAACGAAATGTTGAGCAAGAAAGATTGCATAAAGATGAACAAAAAGCAGAATGATTCAATGTACCAGAGAGAGATGGGCTGCGGGTAGTGCCAGAGGGGCTCAGAGGTGCCTCGGGCATTCCCCTTTGCCAGGGCAGACATTGGTTACGAGCATGCTCCTGTCCACCCTGGGGAGAGTCTGTGGGACGCTTCTCGGTGCTGGGATCGTCGTGCCAAATTTGGGATGGACATGAATGTTGGTGTAGGCATCCCTGCCACTAAGCGTCTTCTGTGGACTTCTCTCACTAGCAAATCACGTGTGCAGCATCAGCTGTGTTCAAACACAGACCACGCTTCTTCGATGGCACCATGTCTGTCTTATTGCTGCTTCATCCCCCTGGGTTGACACATTCCTTGTCCGGGTTAGGTCATTATGAAGACTGCAGTTAGACAGAAATGTGAGCTCAGTAGTATCAGCGCAGAGCAAGCTTTTCCCCGCAGGACAGAGGGCTGTTTTGGTTCCGGTTCGTGTTTTGGTGGTTTTTCCCTGCTGTGTCCTTGCATCGCTTCTTGCAGGGAGTTTCCCCTGCATGTTTTGTCCAGCTTTCTGTCACAAGTGATCCTCCAGCGCTGGATAGGACACTGCAGGGAAGCTGCGTAGCTGGACTCTGTAGCCTTTCTTTGTACTGTCGGTTCTGGAGCAGAAGTGCAGTGTGACTTGGAGCAAGTGGTGACAGCAGGGAGGTGTACTGACGCTGCATTTAATTCAAACCTTTCCCACAGCTACAGGCATCCTCTTAAGTTTCTCCAAGACTGCATGTTCTGTTGAAATAGGATCATAAAATCATAGAATAATTTAAAGTGGAAGGGACTTTTGGAGGTCTCTGGTCCAGCTCCCTGTTCAGAGTTAGATCAGGTTGCTCATGGCCAGCATTCATGTTTTGGGGATTGTTTTGCTTTACCTTGGGTTGTGTGTTCGGGAGACCCCCTGGGCTGCACTCTGCTGGAAAGCAATGGGAGCTGACACATGTTAAGGGAGCTCAGGCTTTTAATTGCACAGATGTTTCCTCCCTAGAATCCCTCTTTGAAGAGGAATGGGGATTTCCTGCAGTTTGAAAATGAGAAGTGATTTTCCTCTATTGAGCAAGACTGAGCTTACTCAGGGGGTCGGTCAGCATGGGATGGACCGATGTGTGAGTGCCCTTCATCCCCTCTTGCTTCACTTTGCTGTATGAAACCCCTTTTGGCTTTCTGTTTTTCCCATCATTGGGAGGAGATCGCATTGCCAGGTGGTCTTCCAAAGGAATAGAATGAGTTGGGCTTCTGATGACCTGATTGACAAGAGCGAGAAAGAAAAACAAAATAGTCAGAAAGTCAGAAGAGGTGGAGTCAGAGAGGCACCACCGCTGCCTCCCTGCTGAATGTGCTGTCCTGTCCTGAGCTGGCTCAGCTAGACAGCAAGAGCCAGGACTTCAACGTGGATACCTTAGCTGGTGCTTCTTTTGGCATGGAGCACTCAGGATGTCTAACTCAGCTGTCATTCTCTTCAGACATGCTTCTAGACAATCTATGTTTAACAGCAAACGGATGAAACACTGTTCACTGGTCAAGAGTGTTGCCTCTGCCTCCGAGTGATGCTGTGGGATGACTGTCCTACCCGCACTGGTTGTTCTCTCCCTGACAACCCTAACCCAATGTTGATGTGGATGTGGAGGTAATGGACAACAGGTAACGGTCAGCTTCATGTGCTCTGCCATAAAAAGCACATCTTTCTGCCTCTTGTCAGTGCTAGTGTCTTGGACTAGCTGGGTTAACCCCATAGATCTACTCTTACTTCATATGCTTGCCCTTGCTGTCTCTCTGGTGCATAGTTTGGTGCTGAAGAGCTCTAGTGCCCTCTCTGCTTTAAGATGCCTTTTGCATTTGCTGCTCGTTTCTGATTCCTTTCTGCCGAGCATCTATCAGGAGAATCGAGCGCCTGTGTTTCTGCAGGCCACAAAAGAAACCCCTCACTTCTCATGGAGAATGAGGCCTGTTGGGTGCCTGGCTCTTGTTTACACCTGCATATACTCCTGCTACATGGACTTCTGATTCAAGGAAATCTCATAGGAGGGAAGCATTTGTGTTCTTGGTTTTGAGTGTTTTGAGAGATACTTTGATCCCTTTCCCAAGCAGCAAATACAGATGCAGGAGGATTTTACTGGGGTCAAGTGTTCTCTGCTCTGCTCACATCATTCAGGTTTCCCGTTTCCTCACCAGTGTGTTGCAGACATCGTTTCAAGGTCCAGATCTGCCTGTCCACCACCATGCAGTGGCTGGTGACACTCCCAGAAGTGACAGTGAGGGGAGTGGCGTAAGTGTTTCTCTCAGTTCAAAGGCACAGCAGAAGTTCCAAAATTTGGAAGGCAGAAGGGATTGCTAGTCCACCCAGCCTGAGCTTCTGCACTGCTGGGCCAGGAGCTTCAGTGTCCCATCTTTTTCTCTGGTTTGAATAGAACACATCTTCTAGAAAGAGGCTCTTAATCTTGATGGAGGAACTACAAGAAGTGCACAGTCCCCTGGTAAGCCATTCCAGTCGATACTTATTGTCATGACTGGCAGATTCTTTTCAGTCTGAGCCTGTCTAGTTTCAACTTCCAATCGCTGTCTGCTGTTCTGTTTTTGCTGGTTTGTAACGCTCTCTGCTGATATTGAAACCTCCTCTCCGTGTAGATAGTCCTCTGTTCTGATTTACCATTCTTGTAAACTATCCTGACAGCAATTCTCCTAAAAATAGGAACAACAGATCAAAGTACTGAGCTGTCTAAGGAAGAGGTGTGCAAGCAGAAGTGCCTCACTTTTCTTGTGACATGTGGCTGGGTGTGTCCCAGGAAAAGCTGGGTTTGCGGAGAGGTTTGAAGCCCATATGGTGGTGCTGTGCCAGCTGTGGAGCCGGGCTCTTGAACATCATCTGTCGGTCGCTTCCCATGTCTGTGCTGTCATTACATGCCAGGTTAGCCTGCACATCTCCCGTATGGGTGTGCAAACATGCTTCCAGTCGAATTGTGCTTGTGCTAGAAAAAGGCACTGCAGAGTGTCTGGCTAGGTCAGGGTTGGTTTTGCCAAGAAAAATATAGCAAGAAAGTCTCTCCTGTTTCTCTGATCTCATGTTTTGTCAGAGAAGGGGTGACATGCTGCCACTGTGGTCTCTGGGGCACTCTCATTTCTGAAAGGATGAGCTGCTGAGGGTGCCAAAACTGTGAGGTGCTTAATTTGTGGTGGCCCCATGTGCTACCGCCCCACACCATCTATCCCAGAGCCTCATGATTTTTGCTTCAATGAGCGTAGGGTGGTGAGGAATAGAGGATGAAGCCAAGTTTCATTTCTTCGATTCCTCCTCTATGCAATTTTCAGTTCCTGTTTTTTTTCCCATAGAGTGTCAGTTAGGAGCAGAGCTGCTAAAGGAGTGGGTTTTCAAGTGTGTGTGGGAGGGGATTGCACTGGGACCAGTTAGCAGCTCTAATACAGAAGTGATCCCAGCATCCAGAGGATCTTCCTCTGCAGTCCCCATGTAGGGATAAAGTCCTGCCCGATAGCAAGCTGCTGTTCAGGATCACATTCCTCTCTAAAACAAAAGGAAGAGATCCCTACATCCATAATCCATGCACATCCATGCAAACCATTGTCCCACTGTTTACGAGAACTTCTGCATTCATCGGTGCTGGGGTCCTCTTGACCATCGTTGATAGGGAACTATTGCACTCACAACACTTGTGTAGTGACAAAATCAGAAGCAAAGGTAGAAACATTAGTAAGTCAACATCCATCTCTTGGTCTTGCCTTTGTTTAAGAATACAACCGTGTAAAAGACCTCTGCTTTTCCCGCAGTCCTGGGGCGATTGCAGAGCTTCCCTTAAGCAAACCAGCAGTGTCTGTCCTTGCAGGGTCCTAGTGCTGACTGTGTGAAATGAAGTAATATCATGAGCTGAACCTAGTCTTGATGTACTTGGTACATGGCATCACTGTAGGACCATATTAAGAAAGAGGGGTAGCAGGAATGGATAGGATTTCAGTTCCAAAATGGAAAAATGGTGTTAAAGACAGAAATGGCGAGTGTTCAGTAAAAATATGTGAAATTCTGCACCTTTGAGATTCTTGAACAGAATTTGAGGTTGGATTATCCCAAATTTTTCTTTATTGGGTGATCATGCACAGCAGGGATAGTCTGGTGTGACATTGTTATCTTCAAGGCCTGGGATCTGTGCAGTCAATCTAAAGGACACGACCTGCTGCCAAATTCCTCACAAGCTGGTACGCTCCTACATAGTGAAATTTATTTTTTCTTCAGTGTGCTTTTGCAAACAACAATGGGGGACCATTAATCCTGTGATGGACAGAGTTCAGAAGCTGTCCCAAGATTTGTTCCATTCCGTGCTGTCCCTTGCAATATGTTGGAAGAGAGACTGATTTTGTGGTTCAAAGAATACCTTCAAAGAATATCATGCTTTCCCTTCTGATCTGACCTTCTCTGCATGTTACTTGCTCCTGAACCTCTGAATGCCTTTTAGCCCTGGCTTCCTCACAAGACCTACCTGTTTTGGACAAGGACTGTATATGGGTGAGGTGCAAGCACAGCCCCTCAGGAAGTAGTCCTGGAGACAGAACTCAACCAGACTTCTTCTTAGCTGTTACTGCAATTACTGGAGTGACTGCACTGGTCAGACATACTCTTTTCAAGAGTTCATTTTCTTTCTAGCGTTTCATCACATTAGGTGAAACTATGACGAGGGGTATCTGAGAGAGACATGAGACAGAAAAGCTCCCCTGCATGGCAAGTCACAGGAGCTCAATGGGACCAAAAGGAAACAAAACAGCTTTTGTTTGTGAGGTCTATGTGATAGAAGTACCATGTGTCAGTGCCACGCATCAGTTCACTGGTCTGTATCACCTGCACCAGCAACGCGATGCTTCCAAGGGACCTTATGCCTGGGAGAGAAAAAACCAAACAAACGGATGATGCTGGATATTAGGGCCATAATGCAGGTGTCTGGGCTGTGTGAGCAAGTTTCTGATGGTGCCAACACGTGGCTGTGAAGAACTGGAAATAAATACATAGTTGTTGGAGCCACGTTGTAAGTGATGCTGCATAGTGAGACAAGGCACTTCATAAACACCCATATCATGTTGGAGAACTTCTCAGATAACCCAGAGGTACAAGTGGGATAACTTTATTTTTCTGTGATAGTCATGAGGTTTAGCAGTATTCAAAGCTTTCATGGAAAGCTGTATGAAACAGTGAGGTGTTTCAGTGGCACGTATGAAGTGGTTCTGCCCCTGTGATGACAGAACAGGCATGGTTGGACTAGCTTCACTAAGATAAGAATTTCATTTAGTGCATTTCTAGGCACTAGAATAAGCACTAACAGTAATGAGAACATGAGCCTTTGGGCAGACTAATGTGTAAGAGAAGTTTTCTCTTGCATCCTAAGATGAGATCAGAAAAAAAACAAAGTCAAATAGTAACATAAACTGTGAAAGCTTCTGCTTTCTTACATGTACGGCAGGGTGAGTGGAACTGCAAATTGATTTGATTAAACCTTAGAGACACAGGGGATAGGAATAGATGGCAGAGACCCTACTGATTAATTCTTACATTCCACCCTGCTAGCCACAAGCATGCAGAGAATGAGATTTAAGTCATACACCCTGTAGAGTACCTTCATATCTCCTGAGCTAACTTATTCAGTTCCTGTTGGGCCAGCTGAGTCTCCCAGTCTGTATTTCTGCTCAACGAGAGGAGCTAAAATCTGAACCAGCATAGCCTCCATCTGTGCTGCAGCGGTGAGACAGGATTCATCTCACCCTGGCCTTGGGTCCGTATGGCTGCCTTGCAGCCTGTGACCTGTGTGTAAAAGGACGCTTGATGAGGCATGAACTCAAGATCGTTCTTGAGTTCAGTGTCTCTTGAGAGCCATTGTAATCAGAGTTTTCTGAAACTGAAAAGAAACATAAAGTAGATTTTTGGCTCAGAAATCATTAAATGTCCTTTTATTCTGATTTGGAAGAGAGTTGGAATTCCGCTCAGAGACTGAATGTGTAGGAAAAGGACACATCACAAGTTTCTTTCTGATGGTGCTGTTCATATATTTGTCAATATTTGAATTTTATATGCAGCCAAATGCTGAAACTCTGCCTGTCCCCTGGAGGTGGCTCCTTGTCAATTTAGTGCAGTTACTTGAGAACTGTCACTGACTGTGTCGGAAGGCATTTCCTGGCCAGAGAAGAGCTTAACTGGATAAATAATTCCGTTTCACACATTTTCACTTGATCTTTTGTATTTCTTCCTTTGAAGGCAATGCAAACAAGCAAACAAAAAAATGAGTCCATCGAATGCCTGGTTTGCCTTAGGGAATGTGGAAAGGCAAAGTGGAGCTCTCTGGATGTGAGCCAGGAGGAGGCTGTTGGGTTCACGGCCACAGCCCTGCAGGGCTGCAGCTGGCAGTCTTTGGCCATCTTATCTCTCTACCTTTGCCTTATTCAGTGCTCCTGGTTGAAGGGACCAGGAGGTTCATGCCTCCTTTGAAATGAAGCCCTCTTTGCCAGTCTCACATCAAGCAACTGCTGTAAATCCTAAGCTACCAAGGAGCTACTTGGAAAAAAGAAGTAGTCCAGGTGATTCAGTGCAGCGTGGATAATTCTGCTTCATCTCTTTCAGCACTTCAGCCTCACCTTTTTCTTTTCCTTGCACCTTGAACCGGCACTGAGGCTTGCAACTGAGTTGGTGAAGAGAGGTACAGCTAAGGTGGCCGTGAACCCTGAGAGCAGTTTTGATTGTGCCAGGAGAGCTGATGACAGCACGACACTCATTTCCTGCTGTTCCTAATAATCTGGATCATTCCTAGTAATCTGGATCCTAATGATCCTGTATCTGGATGTTATGGATCCAGATTACATCTAGATCAGTAATGTATGCATTGCTAATTACATGCATATTAGTATATAATCAGAATACTGATAAATTTACTTCAGCATGCTACTATAGGCAACATGGCTCTGCAGTGTTTCTTCTTGAAAATGCCTGAAAGTAATAATGCCCCTGTAAATTCAATTGGGACAACACCTCCATTACCAGTGCTTTGACCCACCAGTCTATCCACATGAAAGTAAATGAATGCCAGATGGACACCTTTCTTCCTCAGACACCTGATTATTTTACGCTTTGCATATTACTGCTTAACGAGAATCATTTTCTTGGACAGGTCCAGGCGCTTATGGGACATCAAATACATAGGGGTTTCCATTTCTCTCCCAAAGGCTGTTCTGTCTAGCCAGTCCTCCAAGGGAAGGTTGCTTCATGTTCTGAATGAAGCTAGGGCAGACAAGAGGAAAAATGGACTGGAAGTCTTTAGAGTATTGCAATCTTTAGAATGTTAAACCACATGATCCCTTTCCAGATGTGTGTCTGGTTAGTCTTTACATTATCTAGATACTGACTTTAAAGGCTGTTGTGTTTTGTTTTTTTTTTCTTCTTTTCTCAGCAGAAACCCAGAAAGGCAACTCCTCAGACAGCAGAAGATACCTTGAATGGCCATCTTCCCCCCGGCTGGCAGAGCTATATGTCTCCCCAGGGCCGAAGGTACTATGTGAATACCTTCACAAATGGTAAGTGGAGTGGGAACTCAGTGTGTCACCCTAGCAGTACAGATCTGTTTCAGAAAACTGTCTCTCAAGTTGATTTTGATGACAAAGTAGGCCCAGAGTCAAAGGAATTAATATGACCCTGACACCGTATAATTATAAGAAGAATTAGTCTTCTGGTCTTCTGTGATCTGTATTCTGCTCATGAGCAGATATCTGAAGCTTTTAGAAAAGACAGAGAATATAAAGTAGAAGCATCCCTGTCATAAATGTTTTAGGATATAAAACACAGTTAAGGATATAATTTTTACCATTTTCCTTATTTCCTTTCCCTTTAGCTGGAGATATGTCTATATATGTACATCTATGTAAAGTAGTCTGGATAGAATGTCAGCTATTACTAAAGCACCGTTAGGGGAAAACAGAAATAGTTAATTGAAAATCTGCTCAAGTCAGAGTCAGCTTACCCATTGAGACAAGGGAAGAAAAAACCACATGGAATGGGACAACAAAGATGGAATTTTCAGTCTCTTGTGTGGTTTATTCACTGTCATGCCAATAGAGAAGCAAACTTAACTCATGATCTTATCAGCTGCTCAAGACCTGTTAAACTTGTACCACCTCTGGCTTACCTAAGACTCTTTTGTCAACCTGCTTTTCTCATCATGAGCTCACAACAGCGTTGCAAAACAGGGACTTGTGACCCACAAAACCAGATTTCTTTAGCAGAAAGAATGACAGAAGGACAAGGGAGGAGAGGACAGCAGGAGTTCACCTTGTTCACAATGGATTCAAAGCCATCAGGAATGACCACTGGTGTTCCGCTTTCTGACTCACTGTGGGTGCAAGGAGAGCCATGGGCTGTCACAATGCAGCTCACAGTCCCTTTAGGGACAGATGTAGTCTATTTCAGAAGCGTTTGGCCTGAAACTTGGCAAAGTCACTATTTCCCTGAATTTTATGCACTGACATCTCATAGGACCCTCCAGAAGGCACGATACGAAAGCTCCTCACCAGGGTAGTCTTTGAAGTTAGGCTTACTCTTGTTTCTTGTGCTGCTTTCAAGAATCATTCATTTCTGAGCCTCCCACACCTTCCATGAGGGCTGTAGCCTGTTGTGAGACAACAGGATTCTCCTGCAGCATGTACAAAGACACTCTGGCCTCTCCACTCCTCTAGTTTAGCTGGTGTTCCTGATAAGCTCCGTTTCTCTCAGCCTGCTCATTTAGAGTATGTTGCTGTCTGAAAGTCTTCTAGTTGTGTAGATACTACTTTTTGCTAGTTTATTGGTTTGATGATATTGCTTGGGAGTATTTTTGCTCTAGTTGAGCTATATTGCACTATTGTATTCACATCCCAAATGCCTTTGCTTTCTCAAAGTGAGATCTGTGCCAGAGGAGTGTCACCTGTGGTGTCCGCTAGGCCTCAGAGCAAGCAGAAGCTGACTACAACTTCCAGGCCTTTCTGTTGAAGTGTTTGATGAAGCCTCATCCAGACCTGGCATGAGCAGCTGTCTGGACACTGCTTAATCAGACTAATTGTCTCTGACCTTTGGCCCTGCAGAACTGGTAGTGCAGGACTATCCATAGGCAGATTGTCCAGTCTCGTATTCACTTTCTTCCTTGACTGTTCTGCAAAGTTGGACCTGTTGAGCTCTGTAGTCACGGTGAAGTCATGTTTGGCATGAAGGGCTTGCTGTCTAACAGTGGGAATGCACCTTGACGCTCAGGAAGTGTTCTTTGGCTTTGAGCCATATGAAAAGTCGAAGACAATATGCTATAAAACTAGTTCCCGTATTTCCTGTGGTAGAGCTGCATTAGCATGGGTAATGTTTAAGTCTCATAGACTGGGTAGCTCACTTGACTGCACCTGTTGCCTTGTCTTACCTGCTTACTTGTCCTGTCTTCGCTGCAGCTGCTGCTGGGAGTATCAAAATAAACACTGGCGATGTTTGTCATGTGGACATGGTGCCAGCATACATCTCCGTCACAGGGTTTCATGGGCCTCCTTCCTGTTTTGCCTCCATAGCACCATTGTTTCAGCAGCAGGAGCTTGGTCTCTTTTCCATCAAAGTGTTAGATGTACTCCTAGATTGCTCCGTATCATAGCTATCACCAGATGATGAAAGTACACTGGGGCGTTTGAGAAAGATATCACTGTTTAGTGCACAAACATGGCAACTCAGAGGTCAGTGGAATTGAGATGGGTGGCCTTCAGTCTGATCCATGTAAAGGTCTTCTGCTCACCATTCCTGTCAACAGGAGTTTAGACAAATCTCTTGATTTGTAAGGTCATAACTATTTCTCAGATTACCCAGGGACCAGTCATCACTTTGCTGAGATGTATGATCATGAAGTGTTTCAAGACCTCTTCCACACTCTTCACAATTTCTCTCAATTGTGTTTTTTTCTGCCATGGGGAAGTCTGTGTGTTCAGCAGCTTTCATACATTTAGTGACTCAGAGAGTGGCTGGCTGACTACATGTTGACTTGCTGTAAAACCACTGTTGGGGTGACAGCCATTGCTAGAATGTACATCTGGTCTCAGCTGAAAGAGAAGGGACATTGCTAACCCATCAGGAAATCCTGTAGACCCTGTGCATGTTGCTTTTCCATGGTCTTTCTGATTCTGCAAATGAGACTGTCTGAAATGATGATTTTTCTCAGGCCTCACACATGTGGCAGGAGACTGGGGGCGATCAGGGAATGCTGCTTTAGGTGCCAATGACAATAGTGCCTCCCAGGAAGGACATGAGCACTTCTCTTGCTACAATACTGCATGTCCTGACAAACTATGTTGATAGCTTCTCTTTGCTGGACAGAAGTCCAGCTTCAGTGAGGCTAATGAAATGTAGGCTCTTTTAGAATATAGCAGAGCATGAGCAGTAACATCTCTGGCATCTGTCCGTGCAGCCCAGCAGAATTTGGATGTTGAGTCCGCCTCTGAGAGAAAGATGTTAAGAGATTACCCACCCAACTACTGCCGTGTCTGGTCTCAGCCAAAGGCCATCAGTGTTCTACATTTATTAATCCTGTATAGATGGGTGCAACAAGTCTACTTATCGATGTACAGACTTACAAAATACAAGATTCTCTGTAAGTCACGTCATAGTTAAACATGCTGGTGAGTGACTAGAGGAAAGAAAAGGGAACTTTTCGAGGGAATAAAATGTTAACCAGTCAGCCAAACAGAGTAACTCCCACCCATCTGAGGAAGAAACATTTGCATCTCTAAGGGAGTGAAGCAGTCCTTATTTTAATGAAGACAAATGTCCAAACTGTCTCCTGGACAAGGAGTAAGAACTGTAAGATTCAGAGTGAAAGATTAAATCTGTCTGAACTCCCTTCAAAGGGCTTGGGAAGGAGCCTTCCCTGAGCCAAGGAGCTTCCCAGAGCTGTCCAATGAGTGTGATGCAGACTTTCTCATGGAGGGCTGTCCTTAACAGATGCAACTAGGCATAAGGTATGCTTGGAGAAGGAAGCTCTGTAGCACTCTGCCAGGAGAGGATAGCACTTCAGAGCTATAGAAGAATGAGAAAGAACTTTCTGGTTATTTTTAGTCTAAGTGATTTAATTGTGGTTTTCTTTTTTTTTTTCTTTCCCATTTGTGGCTTCCACAAGCATCTGTACTTGCTTTGCTGAAACTAGATGTTGTATTTTATTAGAATTGTGCATTAACGTAGCTGCACTGGCAGGTGAGTTTAAAGCAACCTGGATAATAGCAAGGCACTATTCACTGAAGGCTATGGTAGATCTTTCAGGTGGGGGACCTCAGCCAGTACACTGTCTACTCAGCCCTCCCAGGGACTTCTGCTGCATGTAGTTGGAGAGCTAGCACCAGAGGAATGGACTCTCTGGCATGCATCAAAACACTGGGACACATACTTGAGGTGTAAAGGTTTCCAGGGACCTTGTTACACTGGGCTACACTGAAAAATGAGGTTTTCTTCTCCTCCATTTGGACCTTTCTGTCAGGGAGGACTTCTATTTTCAGTCCCAAAGTGGAAGGAGGTTCTGACTTCAAAGAAGTTTAGGCGTGTCCCTGAGCATATCTCATGTCTCCTGTTATCAGGATCTACAAAGCTTCCTATTCAATAAGAAGAACATGAAATTGTCCTTGAAAGGCTCTGTCCTTGTTATCTGTCATCGAGGTAGATTCCCTCCCAGGCTCCTCTGAAATGCTCTGCAGAGTTTCTTTCTATTTCCAGGCGCAGAATCTGGATGTGGATCAGAATCAATCATGCCAAATCAAAGCTGTCTATTCCAGGTGCTCAAGCACCAAATTATCTAAAGGGGCTGTACAACTTCAGTTTTGCTACAGTGGCTTGTACTTTAGGTAGCCTTTTTTTTCTTCCGTGAAGTTTTTTACTCCAAGAAGGTATTTCTATATCTCAACCACAGTCTGAGCTCTGCTTGCTGAGAGAATAAATAGTTTCAGAGAGAAGAAATATGACTGGCTATTCTTCTAGCTTACAGTGGGTCTCTTGCTGCTGTGGAGACTAGGTTTTATGTGGTGGGGTCAGTGTTTTCAGTAATGAATGGTACCTTGACATTGAGAGTACTTGCTCAAACACTAACTTTAACTGAAGCTGGGAGAGAATATGCTGTGCTGCACAGACCAGGCTCAGAATTCACAGTTACGCTGCAGCTGAGGGCAGATGCTGGAAAATGAGGATGCTGTTCAGTAAAGATGCACTTAAAATTGGATATTTCATCACAAATAATTAAGTGACAAGGACAGGCAATAGAGCGGTTTACAAGCATAAACAGGGGCTCTGGAGGATCAAAAACTGAGTTTGAGCCAGCAGTGTTGTGCTAGTCCAAAACCAGCCCGCATTTTCCATTGTCTGTGAGGCATGAAGTAAGCTTCCAACTTTACAAGGAAATGATAAAGTCTCAGCTGGAATATTTTCTCTTGTTTGGACTCTACACATCAGGAAAGATGTGAGTCAGTTGGATAGAGCCCAGAAGAGAGTAGCAAGAATGATGGGAGATGTCAATTATACGGCCTATGGGCAAGTGTTAAGAGGTTGGGGCTGTCTTCCCTAAGAAAGAAAACATGGGTGGGGACATGAAAGTAGGCTTCAAGTGCATAAAATGCTGTTGCAGAGAAGACTGTTTGCAATACCTGTCATCACTAGAACACAGAGCAAAACACTTCAGTTGCAACAAGGACAACTCTAACTCTTCCTAGCTCTCCAAGATAGTATAGTGTGGGAGTAGGGAGTTGCCTGGGAGTTTGTATCACTGGAGTTCTCTAATAGCTAGTTACACAAATCCCTAAAAAATCATGTTGGCCTTGCTTTGGGGCACAGCAGGGACAAAACGACTTCCTGAAATCCCTGTCAGGCCTGTTTTTTCAGTCTGTAAATCCTAAACTATATGAAAAATATTTAGCAAAGTAGAGGGTGACAAATACCTGGGACTCACATGGGAGTTCTTTACTTGGTGTCTTTATGTTTCCACAACTTTGACATATGTCACATCTAACTAAACTGTTGTCATGCAACAGCTGGCTTGCTTTTTCTCATTGTCTAAGTCAAAAAATCTTAATATGAGTTCAGAGGAACATTTACTGTGGTTCATTTCATGTGAACCGATATGCACGTGTGCTGAATATTGCCACTCTGCTTTGGGACAGATCCAGTGCCTCCCTGAGCAGTCACAGAATCACGGAATAGCTATGGTTGGAAAAGACCTTTAACGTCATCAAGTACGACCATTATCCAACTCTACCACGGCCACTACTACACCATGTCCTTGAGCACCGTATCAAGACGGCTTTTAAATACATCCAGAGATGGTGATACAACCACCTCCCTGAACAGCCTGTTCCAGTCTTTGGTAACCCTTTTGGTATAGAAGTTTTTCCTAATATCTAACCTAACTCTTCTCTGCTGCAAGCTGATAACCATTTCCTCTTGTCCTATCAGTTGTGCCTTGTGAGAAGAGACCAACACCCACCTCTCTACAACCTCCTTTCAGGTAGTTGTAGAGCATGGTAAGGTCTCCCCTCAGCCTCCTTTTCTCCAGACTGAACAAGCCCAGCTCCCTCAGCCACTCCTCACAAGTCTTGTGCTCTAGACCCTTCACCAGCTTCGTTGCCCTTCTCTGGACCTGCTCCAGCAACTCAGTGTCTTTATTACACTTTCTTATTACCTTTACCTCTCAACTGTCTTCTGATGTAGGTGTCTAAAATATCTAGTGTGAGCTACACCCTGTAAATGGCAGTTTCTCTTCATCGACTCTAGGGAGAACTTCAGTGATAATGTCAACTCCACAGACTGGTAAAGCTGGCTGCAGTGAATCTCACTGTGCACCTCAACTTATAGCCTAGAACCGAAGGGGAACTTAAAAAATGTCCTCATTTTCCTATCATGGGATTATTGCCCCTTATCACTCCCAATGCAGAAAGCCATGATGGTGTCAGCAGGCACAGAGAGGGCTGCACCTGTCTCTTCCTGACAGGTCATATGGTAAGAACACCTCCCTTCATGCCCCCAATATCTGCCCTGTCTTTCTTCCCCAACAGTGTGTAGGATGCATAGGACAGTTGTTAAATGCTACATTCCATTTCTACTCTTAATTCCTACAGCTGGTGCAAATACTCAGGCATGTTCACACAACACACTTGTACTCACACTTCAGAGGGACAGCACTTTGGGGGAGATACAGTGTCTGAGAAGCTACAGTATTCCTGGGGGTTACTAGAATAACCAGAGCTAGCAAGCCAGGCCAACAGCTCTGCAAATCAACCCAGGGCAAAACTATTTATCTAAGGGCAGGAAGCCTTAGCAGGTTTAGCAAACATCAGAAATATGACCTATTGGCATAGCAGTGGTTGAAGAAAGAAATATGTCTTTAGATACCTTCATTGCACAAGTACCCAGAAGAAGCTAGGAGGCCACGTGGGTGCTGGCAGAAAGGCAGTGGAAAAGAAAGGCAGGCTCTGGAAGTTCAGCTTCAGGGATGTCTCAAGGAGGAAAACATCTTACCCACAGCAGCTTAGAGCTGGCCAGAGCTGCAGCTCAGTGTTACAGAGATGCAAGGCCCACAGAAAACTTTTCTAGGTGCTGGAAACTACTAGGTCTGAGCTGAAAAAAACTACATTTATGTCTGCAGTACTCATAGGTTTGATCCAGCAGAGGGAGCAGAAATACTTTTCTGCCTTTGGAGCAATGAATGGGAGACCACTGGTTACTCTGAGGAGTATCTCTCTGAGGGTGAGAAGGTTCTTCCCAGATGGGCAGTATTGGCTGTTCCTCAGCACTCCGTCCCTGTGCCCTTGAACAATACTACTCTGCCTTGGATTTGTTGCCCATCAGGTTTTAGACATTAAAATCTTCTCGTAGCCAGTGTCTGGCTGTCTCCATGTCCATGCTTCCCCAGTTTCTCCAGCCTCAGCTCTACTACCCACAAACACACAGCACCTTGCACTACCACAAGCCCTCTAGGACAGAGGCTGAGTCCATGTGGTCCCACACCCACTGCTTGTGCCAAGGGAAGAGGAATTGACTGTTTGCAGTGTGCAAGCAGCCCAAACCCCTTGTCCCCATCTTCTGAAGCAGAGGAATTCTGGGCTGTAGCAGATGCGACTCTGGATGGGGAGAGCATGGTGTGCAACCCACCTCTCTCTGGCCGGATCCTTCCCAGTGGCCAAGAGGGGTTTGTAGGGATGGCTGCTTCTGCTTCCTGGAGATGGGGGAGAATGTTGGCAGTGGGGAATGATGGCAGCTGATGGACTGAGGGAGGAGGGGGTCTGTACATCCCAAGATGGATGGGTTTAGGGGTCTTGCAGGCAAGGGGAGAAAAAACTGTAGGAGTACAGGAAAGAATGTAAACACCCTCGTGCACAGCTCCCATGCCTTTTCTGAACCAACTTGGCTGCCCATAGAATTCCCTTACTTTCTTCAGAAAAAATATGAACACAGGCTTTTTGTGATTTCTTCCTCACTAGAACAGTGCTGCCCTTTGTGGTGGTGGGATCCATCCCTTGAGGCCAGTTGTCCATCTGCACTCTCCTTGGCCTCACAGGTCACCTCCGGTGTTGAGCTCTTTGGAGAAACATAAAATAAAGTGTTCAGAAACCACCAGTTATCTTGTGGCCTTCATATTTCAAGTGTTCTGGCTCAAGTCTCAGCTTGATAAATATCCCAGTGCTTTATGCACACTCCTCCATCTCTATTTGGGACTCAGTGTTGTGGTTTAAGGGTTAACAGATTTGGGGGACGGGGGGGGGCGATGACAGGTGGTAACTCTAGGACCCTGAGGGGTCAGAGGGCCACTGTTATTCCCTCCCTTTCCCTGCCACATTCCAGAAAAGGAAAAAGGAAGATCTGGGGGGCTCTTCGTTCCCGGGCTTTGCTGCTTAGACTGCCCCTCAGCCCAGCTGGGCCTGACTTCACGTACTCTGCACAATCCATCGCCATCTGAGAGCGGGTTTGATGTAGAGTTGTATATCCCTCTTCCTTTAATACGCCTTTTCTCTCTTTATCTCCTGTTATTTACTAAATTGTTGTAGTCTTAACTTCCAGTTTTGGGTGAGGCATTTTCTTCCTTATCCCCCTCTTTATCCTCCCCTGGAAGGGGGAAGGGAGAAGGAGAGAGGGGGCTCATAGAAATCCTGCTCTGTGGGGCTTGCCCTGAGCCTTAAATGGAGACACTCAGGTGAGGGGTTGTTCTATGTGGTCTTAGGGAAGTGTTTATGTGAAATGCTGTAGACTTCTGTTGGCCCCTCAGTGCCTGTGTCCATTCCACCGTTCAGCTAGGATTGCCTGTACCTGGCTGTGTATAGAGGTGTCCCTCTCTATTCTCTTCCCAAGACAGGTGCCATTTCAGCAAGTCATTGAGAATCTCTAATGTTCTGCTGAAATTTCAAAAAAATAAATGGTCCTGGGCTGGTCTGTGTTGCAAAATCACTGTGTGTGAAGCTTTCAAAGCCTTTCATGTATATGAGCTGATTGGAAGATTGTGAATAGGAAGAAACCCTATCTGGAAGAGAGGGCTGACGTTTACATTGAACCCTGAGCATATCTGGACAACCTGTGGGTCTTTTGGAGGCAAGTGCAGGGAAGATGAAATAATTTCTGCCCTGGATATCTCCTACCTGACAATCCCAGTCCTCCCTGGAAAGAATGTAAAGACATAGGGTAGGATGGGTAAATGAAGGGGCAGAGGTAAGAAGCAGGCAGGGTGGGAGGGTGGAAACGCTATCCAGTCTCTGAAAGGTGTAAAGAATTGTGTGCTTCACATACCCTCTTAAAATAATCTTCTGTGTACGGACAATACTTAACCTATCTGTAAGAAAATCAGGGTGAGCAATCTCTGCTTTGACAACACATTTATCCTCTTTTCAGCTGTGACTGTTGTCGACCATTGACTGAATGGTGCTGGCAGAGCCGGTGATGCTGCACATAACCTGGGCTGTAAGAGAACCCGGAAAAGTTTCCAGGCTGCTCAACAGAGGTGGCCTTGGTGTGTTTTCTGAAAGGGGAGCCCTAGGATCATACTGCAATGCTGAGTTCAAAAGTACCATGTGCCCAGAATGGACAGCTACTATGTGATTAACCATATGTGGTCGCTCAGTGTCTTTGGGAGTGGTTTACAACTGTGCGTGGGTGGTAGATTCAGCAGGAAAATATTTGATTATGCTAAAGAAATTCTCTGATGTGCTGCAGCTGTAATACCTCTTGCATTAGTCAAACAATAACACTCCAGCTACCTTGTCTATCACATTAAAGATGACTTATATACTTACGATAAGTGTGCGTGTGGCTTGCAGCCATCTTGCATTCTCAGCTGAGGTCAGCCTTACATGGTGTGCTCTGATTTCCAAGCTTTTCTTGTCTGTGGTGTTATGTCCTTTCCATTTACTGAAGAGCTTTCTGTCTCCTGGAAGGCAGGAATTCTGCTTTCACATTATCTTGACCCTAATTAAGGTCCATATATTCTCATTGTCACAAACATAATTAGTAAAATGCCACCTGCAACAGAAAGTTCTGGGTAGCTATCTGCAAGCAATCATTTCCTTGAAAGGAAACTCAAGTCCAGCACTTCAGAGTTTTAGGAAAATTTTCTTGATCTGCCTTAAAAAATATGTATTACTTAGTATGCTCATACCACAAGGCAGCTTTTCTGTTTCTGTCCTCCTGGGTACCCTTTTCTGCTTGTCTTGATTCACCCTTGACCTTTATTCCACTGAAGTTCCTAACTCTATGCAAGTCTCTGATCCAGTTGTGTACCCACTGCAACCTGTAGCCTACCTACTGACCCTCAGAAGAGCAGAAACAACAAACTGTGCTTTTCTACCCAGTGCCAAATAAATAGCTGAAAACTCAGTGCCGTAAGCACACTGCATTTCCTTCACTAACCTAGTGCCTAAGTCACTTAAACATCCTATGGCTAGTGAGCAGCATGATTCTTCTTCAGCAGCATCTAGCATGGTGCTGTCTTCTTTGTCTTGCAAGTAAATTTTCCAGAGCACCAAACCCGTATCTGCCAAAACATCCCAGTCTATGTGATTCAGCACTGACAGGTCTGAGCTCCGCTGGAATCCACAGCTGGAAACCACCAATCTTCATCCTCCTTGTGCCTTGTCATGAACAGTTCCTGGCACAACGTGGGCAGATGAGAGATGGTAACAGTGTTTGTAGTCATCTTGTATGTGACGCCTTTGTCATCAGGACACTTAACCGGGTCAAAGAATATCCATGGAAACTCAAAGGGACTTCCATGTGTCTTGAGGTTCTCCATCCTAAACTGTCATTCGCTATATTTATGTCTCATAGCTTCTGTGCAATGGCAGAGCAGAGATCACTGTAACATTAGTATATCGCAAGCTTCAGCTCTTCTTTCCTAAGACATACATTTTTTAAGCAATGCAAGCCTATAAAAAAGGATTAAATTAAGAAGCACCAAGTGCAAAGAAAGCCTCCCTACTGCACCATTATAAGCTAGACCTTAATCAAGAATATGAAAGCAGTATTAATAACGCTGCATTCAACTGGGTAATTGGAGGATGGCAACAGACTAAGTAGGAGAATTTTGTACCCTGCGTTCTCAGTGATAGTTGCAGTTTCACTGATGCTGTTGTCAGTGGGGAAGGGAACTGGGTGAATATCGAGTGGCCAGTTCTCCAGTGGAAATGCATACAAGATCTATCCTGGCATCCCAAGCACAACCTGGAATGCATCTGGCTAAGGGTGGCACTAAGGCTATTAATAACAGTTTGTCATTACGTAACTTTACCTCCAACCTTTACTAAATCTTGAACTCTGTATTTTAAGAGCGTAAACAAGACTTATTTTATCTTTGCTTGGTTAGGAAACAACCTCAAAGGGAGCTGAAAGCATGCCATATAATTGAGAGGTGACCAAGTAGTTCAGCTAAACTGGCATGTTCCTGGAGATCCTGCCCAGCACACCTTGTTGTGTCTCTGAGAGGCAGAGCGCACGTGTCAGCCGGGGGCTCAACAAAGCCAAGGGGGTTCTCTCCTTGAAGACAACTACTACAGCAATGCTGCAAAGCGCTGAGGAAGTTCACCACTTGTAGGCAATTCTTGCCTCTTCTGAGGTACCTCCTAGACCCAAAGTGAGAAATCAGTGGATGGAAAGAATATAACCACAAGCTACTCTAGTACTTCCTCTGCCTAATATTTTTCCATCTCTTTGAGTCAGTTAAGGAACTTGGAAGGATTTAGTTTGTGGGTTGAAGTATTTCTTTCATATCTCACCAGCTATGGTCAACACCTACTCCAACTAAACTTATGAACTGCAGGTGAAATAGTAAGTCATCTGTGAAGACACCTAAAAGATGTCAAGCATTTTTATTACGTTTTTCCTCATACAGATACAGTTTTTTAATGACAGTTTCCCTCTGATACACGATGCTCTAGCTAAAGGGTGGTATAGAAGCCTGTCCTGGTAAAGTGGCCTAAAACCTAGAAAAACAAAGTATGTCTCAGAAAGTGCTGGAAATAGCATGATTATCACTACTAAGCCTGCAATGAAGGGCTCACTTTTGTTGCATGGTGTTTGCAAAAGGAGGGGCATGGTAAAGGTCCCAGTGCTCATTCTGAAAGATCAAGTAAGGAGTATTAGCAGCAGCTTTCCCCATGCTGGTCAGGTAGTGACAAGCACCTCTACCCTCAACACATGGACAGAATATTTCAAGAGCTCTTGGATGGTGCCTGTCCGTGGCGCTGTTTTGGGATCAAGGATAAAAGCTGTGTGGCAGCTTCAGTGACTTTTTCATTGCGCTGCCTGTGGGATGGAGCTGGATTTCAGTTCTGACACAGCAACTCCTGCTGAACTAGTTCATGCACTACATGGTGGCTCTACTTTCAGCACTTGCGAGACTGAATCTCGTGTTTCATGCAGGTGCAGATATTTGCATCTGTCACTTCTGCCTGCTTTTCTTGTCCTTTTCATTAGGTACAGGGATGGAAGTAAAGGTAATTGTCCTGGGAGGCCCATGGAGGAGTGTGACCTTGCAGTGCAATGTGAGAACACCCTGTAGAGGACCATGTTGCAGTTCAGAGGCTCGTGCCTAGACCTTTTGAGCTGATGTTGCTATAGGTGACTCTTACCGGATTCAGTATTGCACAGCTCTTTTCCAATGGTGACAATTCTGTGATTCTGTGAAACTCACTGGACCAAAGCATTGGAGCACAAAGACAAAAGAGCTGCTGTGCTGAATCAGGAGAGTTTTCAGACTCTAGTCTGCAGGAAGTCAGGAGGAGAGAGCCAGGATGGTTCTTCCCAGCCTGGAGTCAGTTCCTGTGAACTGACACAGAGGTGAGACCTCCTCATTCCAGTGAAACAAAATCTCCTTGTGCTATACGACCTCTACGGAACAGGAGGAAAATATTGTCATTGTATTTTCATTCACCCACTCCTTCTGCTTCTAAAGTTTTGAATGTTTTACTCCAGTCTCACAGTATTGCAAGTGATTTCCCGTTCTCACATGCACAAACCCACACCCTCCCCCTGCCTTTCCTTTGGGCAGTTTTCTCCCAGAAACATCAAGAAATACCAAGAAATGAAGTGCCACAAACCCCCTTCTGATTCATCACAAATGTGGGAAAGATCTTAGGAGAGATGAGATGCAAGAGCATTGACAGCACTTGTTTCCTGCTGGTGAGGTGAGGTTTGCTTCCAGCAAAGCCAGCTGGAGCACGGTGGCTTTAAGCAGCCTGGAGGTTTGTTCTGGGGAGTGCAGTATTGCACCTTTTTCCAAAGCAGGGCTGTTTGCACTCCCTTCGACTCACAGGTCAAACCAATCTTTGCACTTTGGGGAGCCGTGGACAGGCTGCGAACTGCGCTGAAAGCCTATGGAGATGCAGTGGGGCAGCAAAGGAAGGCTAGGAGGTTTGCAAACTGCCTGCACCTACGAGTGACTCCTATATGCCATTGGCAAGAGCAAAGTGAATCCAAAAAAAAAAGATGAGGTAAGACTGCGGGGCTTTGTAATTCTGCACATGTTCAGGAACAGTTTGGGAGAAGCTTGCAGTGTTTCTTCTTGTGGCATTGAGGAGGGGTCACGTTCTGTTGCTGTTCTTCTATGTCAGTGATGTGTGCAGCCTGCACAGCTTCACGTTACTCAAGGCAGAAACTGGGTTTGGAGCTGCTCAGCATTACCGATTTCATAGAACGCTTAAGGTTGGAAGGGACCTTAGAGATCATAAACAAACTCCAAATCTATTTATAAAGGTGTGAGATAGCACCAGTAGTTGGGTGACATGTTGTAGCTGCGTAAGACCAGGGCAAGTTTCTGTACAGTGAGCAGACCCAGAGACCCTCTGGCTTGCTCTGTCTCATTCTCATAGTTTGGCCAATGAAACTATGGAGCATTTAGCTCCTAAAACAGCACTACACATGACACCATGTAGAGATACTAAATCCATTCCCAAAAGCAGTATAAGCACACTCGGGAGGAACTCTTAAACCTTAAAGACCTAATATTTAGCTGATGTATGTTCAGACTGGAAGGTAGCTGCTTTTTCTTCAGAGTGATACTAGATTCATGGAGAAGAGACACAAAATTCCTTCTTCAACTACTACACTTTGATCACAAATATCGTCTGCACTGAGACCTTCTCAGAAACTGAGTAGAACATGACATCCCAGAGTATGTGGCTTTCTGAAGGCTTGACACATCATGTCATTTCTCATTCTGCCAAACAGATGCAAAGTGAACTTTTCTTCCCTCAAACATCACTGGTTTCCGCTTTCCTTTGGGAGGAAATGTTTAACCACATCTGTGAAAACCCTCTTTGGTTCTGTTGGCACGTATAGCCTGGGTCTTGTAATTATTTTTTTTCTCACTATATCATTTCAGTTTGAACAAGGGGCTTTCTACTAACTTGCTGTTCAATAACTAATTTCCAGATATCTCCCAGGGCTCCGGGACTTCCCTCTGTTCACAGACCTCCTTCACAGACTAGAGAATTGCCAAGGAAACTGCTGAGTATTCCTTCCTCTCATTGGCTAAATAGAACAACTCACATGGCTGATAAGGGAGGACAGAACTTCTTGGTGTTGGCCTGGCAGTGCTAACTTAGGTTCTCACAGAGTGAGAGGTTTTACCTTGGCTCCAACATCCTCTCTGGAAAATTGTGTGGGATATAAAATCTTGTCCCATGTTGAATCTGTCCCTAATATGAGTGATCATTGTTTTACCACAGGCTTACAAGTTTCCAAGCACCAGGATCAAAGGCTGCGTTTGGTGCTCCAGGACAAGACTCTGTTTTGTCTAGATCAAACAGGGTGTTATCTCTCATGAAGCCTTTTCCTAGTAGCCGTGGCAAAAAAAAATCACACATTCCCATTCACTTGTAATAATGACGAAGCTGCTGAGAAATTTTTAATGTTACAGTATGATCTTGGTAAATTTAGTTGCTTCCAGTAGATGGCATTATAGCAGTGCAGACTCGATGACAGAAGTGCACTTCTATTCTCAAAATAAATGGGGTTAAAAACATTCTTGTTCTTTACATTTCCCGCCTAATAAAAGATGTTACTTCTATCTTATGCATTTTTATAGCATTATTTTGGTTTTATTCTTCAATGTGCATAACTCCACAATCCCTTTATTTTAGAAAATTTGTCAAGAAACTGAGTGTTTTGGATTGCAGTCACAAATATGCTAACTACTGGACATTGCTTTTTCATGTATAAAATCTCTGCCCTCCAGTTATGTATCTGGGCAGAAGGGAAGAGTTAGGCACTTTATCTCCAGCTCGTAGGCTAAGTAGAGACCAGTTACAAAAAGCAGCTGGGAATTTGAACTGATTAATTACATTTCCCATATATTTGTTCAGGTTTTAGGTACATTCCTCTGTATGGCCTCAAAAATGAAAAAATATTGCAGACAGATATGTTTGCATAAAAACTCGAGTCTAATATGAAGGTAACTGTTTTTACTGCTAATGGCCAAGTCAGTTTTGACAAAAACATAGTACCTCACAGACTGTGCTTACACATAGCGTGAATGGACATCACAGCCCTCCCCCCAAAAGATCTCCAAAAGCCATTCATTAAAACACTTGTCTTCAAGTCAACTCACATTATTCATTAATCAGCAATATATATTAGAAATAAAAAGCTACCAGAAATGTGAGTAGCATATTTAATTGTTTACCTTTGCATTACAATAAATGTAAATTTGAATTTGTCTTTTTTTTTTAACTGTCTACTTGTATTTTAAGCCAAGACAAACTGACTCATGAAAGTTGTCATGAAAGACAACTCTTACCATTTGATTTTCCTGCTGTTTAATTAAAACACATCCAAATTCTTTCTCATTGACCTAGCTTGGAATTTATTGATTTACTACCCAATTCACAAAAAGCTGAGTAGAATTTAAATATTTCCCTATGATTCATCAAAGCTTCTAGTCCAGCAAGTGTTGCACTTGCAAGGAGAAAAAAGTCCTCAAAAGTATTTTAATTTGCAAGCGAAAGCATACTGTGGCTTGGGGAGAAGGGGGAAGTAGGTCATGTGTCTCAGGGATTTGGGCATCAGAGCTGTGGGAGATGGCACCTTCCCCCGTTTGGGATCTGTAATCCGGAGTCCTTTCCTAAAATGACAAACCGAACACAACCCCTGGGGACATCTGTAGGTGCATGAACGTATATATAAAGGCAGAGAAAACAGTATTCCCTTCTTTATCCGATAGGCCTTTTATGGTTCTTGAAGCATGTTAGCATCCTGTTTCTTGCTCGAACAAGCACTCACCCAGGCTGGGAGGCCTGATGTGCCCTGATGGATGTGCTGACAGGCAGACGGACCTGTTAGGCCCAAGGGCTCTCACAGCCTCTCCTGCTCCTTTAACACTTGACCCTGTTCATCCGGAATACTGAAAGGGATGCAGGATTTCGAGCTTTGGCAGGGTTAGATGGCTGTTGATTGGGAATTTGAGAATGAGTTACAAAGTGGCCAAAGTTAAGTCCTTTAACTTAATTAACTTGTTTATTTTCTTATTTGATATTGGCAGTATTGCTTATTTGGTTTAGTACCAATATATTTATTCAAAAGGAATGGTGGGTTGGGCTTTCTACCTAGACTTCTGTAGAAGTTGCTGTTCTAACTCACTGTCTGCTGTTTGCAACTTCTACAAAGTTTTGCAATTAAATCTTCTGTATTTAGCATGTGGTCAAAAAAAATTTTCCATTTGCTAAGAAAATGAGCAGAATGGTTAAACTACAGAGGAAACTGAGAGGAGAAAAGCAGCATCGGTCTTTTGAGTATCAAAATTGGTGTGATGTACATTTACATATCCCAGCTGCTAAAGGACTCGACTGGAAAAAAAGGAAATTTGTCAGGGAAATAGCTTTTTTTGAGGAAAAAGTGTTATGGTCTGTGTATATATCACTAAAACCCCATCTCTGAGTCATTCGCAGCTGCCTTCCATGTGGAGAGCAGAGGCAAAGGCACTGCCACCACTTGGTCCTTGTCCCCAGGGTAAGAGCCATGACTGGCTGTGCTGCAGCTAGGCAGGTCTCCATGTCTGCAGTGGGCTACAGGTAGGACCCTGAGCTGGGCTCCATTTAACTGCACCTGGAAAGGCATGGCCCTGGGGCAGACCTGCACTGGAAGGACCAGTGATGAAGCTCCCAGTCTGCTGATTCCACCCATCCCAGCTGGCTGCCAAGGGAGCCAGGGCTGGGGAGCAACAACAGAAAGAGATGGGAGGAGATAGAAAGGGCAGAAAGGTGCAGGCACCTTCCTCACAGGCGGAGAACCTGGTTCAGAGAACACTGAGGGTCAGACCCATTTGTACGTGTGAAGCAGACGTAAATCTGGTGTGTGTGCAAGGCCTCCGTCACCCTTACACTATGTTTCCCTTCAAACAGAAACAACCTGGGAGCGGCCAAGCAGTGTGCCTGGGACTCCGAAGAGCCCTGTGTCACAGAAGAGTTCTGCAGGTACTGTTTGATGCTGTTCCTGACCACTGCATTGAGTGAACCTGTTTCTCCTCCACTAAGCAGAGGAAAGGAAAATGCTGTGATTATGCAGGATGTACACTTAATGTATGTGGTCATATGAATGTAGCAGAGTATGCATCTTGCCTGTCATTTCCCTACTCGTGAATCTTCTGTCCAGTTGCCTAAAGTGTCTGCTCAGAGCTGAGATGGCTCCTTCCTTGGAGCACAGAAGCAGAGAGCGGCCCAGCGAGCCAGCGAGGCTGCTGACAATGGGAGGGAAGGACAGGCTGTCTTTCCCAGTCCTGCTTTCTGCCAAGGCAGGGGAAGCAAAAAGCTTCAGAGGAATGTGGGCTGGTTGTAATTCTTCCACGCAGAGGACATGCACAATCACAGAATCACAGAATGTCTTTGTTTGGGAGAGACCTTCAAGATCATGAAGTCCAACCTTCAACCCCACACTGCAAGCTCACCAATAAACCTTGCCACGCAAACCTAACACAACATGCCTACTTCTTCAAACACATCATTTTACCAAAAAGCGTTATGGGAATTGTTTTGAGTTTGGGGGGTCTGTTTTTCTCGTATCCTAAATCCTGATAAGAGCCTGCTGCAGGATCCTGAGGGTGGAATGGGCCCACGGGCTGAGCTTCCGTAGAGTCTGGTTCTGGGGTCTTCCTGGATTGGAGCTAACACAACACATTGCCAGCCTGTTGGGATGGGGAGAAGCATCTATAGTTTCTTAGGCTGAAGGCAGTGAACACTGGTGACTCAAAAAAGGCAATGTGATTTATATCTATATATTCAGTTATGCGATTAGTTTTTTAAATGTGCAAATACTCATTTGCTACCAGCAGCAATCCTGCTAACTCTCCATCTGTTCTTACAGTGAATGGCTACCACATCTCTGGGACCCCAGTACACCAGCTCAACTCTGGTCATATGAGCCTCCGAAAAGCCAGTGGGGACTCCCAGGTAAGTTTTGGGGAAAATGGCAAACAGTAGTATCTAAGAAGAAATGGGTCACTTAAGTAGTTTAGGAATCCACCAGAGCAGGAGGTCAAGAAGCATTTTCTTTCAGAAACCGTGAGATCGGGCAGATCTGATGCATTTAGAATAGTTCCTCTTTGTGTCCAACTGGTAAAACAGTACAAAATGCTAAGAATCTTCGGATTTTTTTCTGCTATCACTCTTTTCTATAAAATTCACTAGGCCACTTCAGTCACTTCCCTACAAATTTTTCTACCGCTCCAGCATGAATCCTGGACCTGTCTCCAGCACAGTGCTCTCGCTAGACTTAAGCATCTACCCATGTCTATACCCCATTGTATTTTCTCACAGCTCCAGCTTTCCCTCCCAAAGACAGTATTCACAAAGAATTTGTCTGAAGCCTTTTCTCTCAATTACTTCATCCATTCCTGCATGTCATTTTACAGGCCCTCCTCTGTGCCTTACATAGACTGTGCCTCACCCATCTCATCACCCCGGGCTAGCGTTCAAGATGCTGACTGTGGATAGCCAGTATTCACTGTCTGTTTGTCCAAATTTTCAGTAAATATCCCTGTACTTTTTCTTTCACCACTTCATGTCCCTGAGAGAGTCTTCCCTGCAGGTCTGCAGATGCAGCACAGGGCCCTTTTCCAGCTCCTCCCATGAAACTCTTCACTCCCTGCCAAAACAGCAACAGTTGAATAGCTGGTGGATTGCACTCCTCTTGGGTTGTGCTTCCCTGCCAGCTGCTATTTTTCCCCCAGTGGTGCCGGACCCAAGTCTCTGTTTCATTTCCGTATTAACTGGTAGGTTCTTCTTCAGTGCAACTCCTTAAATACTCCCAGTGAAATGCATGTTTGATTTGTGTGCTGCTACCACACAGACCTGAGTTGCCTGTTGCTTTCAGCATGCCTCTGATGTTACCTATTTGTTGGTCTAGATTTTGTGTTCAGTCACTTGACCCTCCTTGCCTCAATCCACTTTCTTACCGACTGTGGCCTTTAGCCTTGCCCTCGTGTGTGCTGTTTCAGCTAAGTGAAACGAAGAAATCGGAATTTCTGATTTGCTTTTCCACCAGTGGATTTATTGCATCTCCCATGATACAGTCTACTGCCTTGGACTCCCTGTTCCTGCCACATCAAACATCTTGCACCTAACTGCCCATGCAGCTTCTCTGAGCAGTTTGCACAGGCTGTAGGCAGAGCATGTGGGCACTTAAACTAGGTCAAAAGCATTTGAGAAAATGCTTTTTACCAGACAAATGCGCATTTACCAGACACCCCTGTCCACACGTCTGCTGGTACTCCCTCAGAGAACCTGAATAAACTTACAGGCTGTGACTTCCTTTAAAAAAAGCTATGTTAATCCTTGCACAAAAAAAAAAAATCATTTCTCGAGGTATCTGATTCAGTGTTTTGCAGTTGGCTTGACACACAAGTCAGCTTAACTGACTCCCCCAGAACTTCCTTTGTAACAACATTTACCACTTTCCATTTTTACGGTGCCGAGTCTGACTCAAGGTTAGAGCTACCTTTTTGGTCAAAGTCATATCTGAGATTCACGGGGAATCCATTGCTGTGCATTGGTTTGCTCGGATGACTCAACTATCAGACGGACAAAAATCCCTTTCATGACTCTTCACTTCAACAGCCTCCACAATACTTTATTTTCATTACTCCCTTATTACAGGTTTCTCCAAATTGAAGTTCTGGCTTCATTCCTGCTTTGAACCTATAACAAGTTTTGAATCTAGAAGTAGGTGCTGGTGCCATTAATTCTAAGAGCAGCTTATGACCCCGCCCGCTTGGGCACCTGCTTTTGAAAAAGAGTCCTTAGTAAGGAAAACATCTGACCATAAACTGTTGGTTGCAAGAAGCTGTTCTCTACACCCTCAAGCTCTCATACGCTTTGGCCAGTTCCACTGCTGCTTGCCCCAGTCTAAGGCCATCCCGAGCTGCTTTGCCTTCACTGCCTCCTTGTCTGTTCTTGGCACAGGCTGCGTCTCCGGCTGCAGAGCAGCTTCCAGGCATTCTCCAGGATGCTTTCTTAGACCTGGGTAGCAGCCATCATGCAAACAAATGCTGGCAAGATCCCTCAGGCAAGCTCAGACACATTTCTTGGAAACAGGTTAAGGGGGAAAAAGCCACAAATGAGAACAACACGGAGCTGTACTGTGCTGGGCAGAGGGCCAGGCCTTGTTTACGGCTTCCTAGAGAGCAGCTAAATGCTGCCCGTTCAGGTTGTCACAACTGCCGCAAAGGAGCAGCAGCGCGCCCGTGGGAAACTGCAGGCGTTCGGTTCTGGGCGCGTTGCGCTGGTGGAACTTCAGCTGGACGTCGAATTTTAGGCTGTAGCCCAAAGGGACCGCGCTGTTCCGGCCGCTGCACGAAGGCCGCCCGGCCGCAGGACGCTCCCCCCACCCCACGCGTCCANCCGCGGCCGCCATGCTGGGCTCCGAGAGCGGCCGTGACGATGTGCCCCGCTTGTCTCCGCAGACCCCGGGGTCCCCGGCGGCACCGAGGCGGCAGAGCAAGGAGAGCAGCCTGACGGTGAGTCTGGCGGGGCGGGAGGTCCGAGATGGGCACCGTGCTGGGCGCCCCTGGGGCACCCGGTCTGGGGGCGGCGGGCGGGCAAAGGCTCCACTGCGAGGAATTTTGGTGCTTAAACGCCACTAAGCCAGGGGCCCAGGGAGGCTTTGAGAGCTCCGTCCTGGGCAGAACTCCAGTATAGTTTTTCGCTTTGATTGTCCAGTTTCTGGGATGAGTAGGAGGTAAGGACAGACCGAGTAAGGGAAACAACCTGTGCTCCGGAGATGCTGACTGTGAATCAGGTGCCTGAAAGAACTTCTTATGGCATCTACCCACCTCCCGACGCCTTCCTAACAGCCTCTGTATTTGTAGAAGCATTGAAAGGTTAGAGAAATACAACCTGAGGAGAGGAACTATTGCACCGCAGGCAGAATTCTTTTATTTTTCTCAAAGACATGTCAGAAGGTATTTTTCTGTGCCAGAGTGTCCAAAGTGACAATTTCCGATGGAAAGTATAGGCAGAGATTTTTGGATTTCAGTATGGAATTAATTTAGTTTTAATATTAGTAATTAAATAGAGCTGAATCATTTAAGATGTTCTTGGTATCATGTTTACAGATATTAATATCTTTTCTATGTCTGGTGACTTCATCTGGAATGCAGTTTGCATTTATGGACTCCTCAGTGCAGGACAGATGTTTAAAAACAGGAAGGAAATCAAAATAGATTAATGAAAGTGGCTGGGAATAGACAGGTTTCTTTAAAAGGAAATAATACAGAATGTAAATGAGCAGATAAATGAATTGCAGTGATAAAGGAGAGGCAATAAACATCCTTATAGCTACAAGCTTTGGCAGGTTATAAAATCCATGAGAACAAAAGGAATGATTTAATGTTATACACCGTTGTTAACTGTTACAATGAAGAGGAGGATGTTGTCTACATTATCACATACAGCCTGTTGATTTATCTGTTGTT
This sequence comes from Baryphthengus martii, assembly GCA_013396935.1. NCBI lineage: Eukaryota > Metazoa > Chordata > Aves > Coraciiformes > Momotidae > Baryphthengus > Baryphthengus martii. The sequence continues at coordinate 8,378 of VWZK01018181.1, read as the reverse complement.
GGGCACAATACTCTGGGTGTCTGGTGCAGGGTTTGAAAGGAGCACGTGGAAGCGTCTGACTGAAGTGCAAGTCAGTCGTTGCCACACAGGTACAGTTTTCTGGGGAAAAAAAGATCTTTGATAGGTAACCAACCAATCCTGGTTATCAAAATCGGTTCTTATGAATCAAAAAATGTGTTGTTACTGTCGTTGAGTGTGTTGAGAGAGTGATATATCATGAAGTAAATATCAATCTGTTGGTTTGGGCAGATTTACAAGTGTGCTGGGGAATCATTGCACGGCCTCCGGGCCACAGTGCCTGAGGCTGTAAACGTTTCTGAGCCACCTAATGCAGCCCCCTGCCCACCTGGGTGAGAGGGGCAGGAGCAAACCATGGGCTGAACATTGTGTCTGGAGGGACTAGACATGGTCCTGGGGTGGGATGTACTGGATTGAAGGGTGCAGACCAAGAGTGACAGCGCTCGTGTTTTTGAAACGCTTGCTGCTTACAAGGATGTGGACTCAGGCTGTTCACTAGGGGTGATTTTTTCACTGTCATATTTGCTGGCCCATGTACCATCTGGTAGCATCTGCAAAGCGAGAAAGCATCGTGTGTTATGTCAGGGTCACTGGGTGTGCGTTTCTCCAGCAGAAGTCTGAAGCTTTCAAGTACGATGCATCAGACAGACAAAAACAAGCTAATTTTAACAGCTGTTTGCTCCAAGCCATTGCTTGCATCCAGGAAGCATTGTGAAAAACAGCGTTCTCATACGGACTGTAAACTGTAAGGCAATGTAGTTTCCCCCCCTGTCTCCTAGGAGGTTATACTTGTTCAGTGCCCCTCAAGCTGACACTGGGATGCTCTTACCAGAGCTGCAGGGCACGTCCTTGGCTTGGTGTCAGATGTTTTTTCTTGGTCTGTAGCAGGGCTCAGGGAGAACCTCTTCTTGCAGAATAGAGTTTTGTGATTAACTTTGGGGTGCTCAGTCCAGGAAACCTTCTCCCCAACTGAAATCCTGTGATACGCAAACTGCGGACATCCGATGATGTCCAAGCTGATCAGCGGCTGCAACCTAGCTGCAAGTCTCACTGCTTTCAGCAGAGGGATGGGAATTCATTCCCGTTTTCCCAGGAACGCATCTGCCTCCTGTACATCCAAATAGCCATTCGGGAGCACAGCTTCTCGATATCCTGAAGGCAGGTGGGAGCTGAAGTGCTTCTCATCTCTATGTACCCAAGAAGAGTAAGCTGGTTTGGTTTTTTTTTTTTGGTAAATGAATGTTACCAATACTGTGTTGTCTTGTTTTCTTTGGAAGGCAGAACCCTGCTGGGTTATATCAGAGGCTGTTATGAAACTGCCGCTTGCACAAATTATTGATGCTCACTTAGGAAGCAGCAGTGCAGGTCTGTGGTCTGCAGTCTGCGTTGATTTTGCAGTGAGTGTCATGGTGCTCTCCTTAGTTTTAGATTGAATGGTTTGCTGTCTGATTCCTGAAGAGCTGTCTCTGGCTGTGAGTTCCTGTGGAAGCTGAAGCTCCTTTACCGTAGGTGTGGGAGAGTTAAATGAAGAAGGTACAGGAGGATATTGACTCAGGGACACAGCTATGTCTCACTTAAAGAGCAAGATGTTACGGTTATTTCTGATTGTGGGTTTTTTTCTGAAAAATGCTCTAGTGCCTTGTCAGGATACGGCATGACGTGGAAAATGCTGGCGTTTGTATTGCGTATATTGGAGACCTAAACGAACATGTGCTGCAGATGGGAAGAGGGGCAGCCTCCATGCAGTAACTTGGTATTTTCTGCTGCTGTGCTCTGTGTCTGACACAACGTGATGAGCACAGTACGAGGCTGTTCTCTCTTCTGCCCTGGGGCTGACTGCGTGGCAGAAACCGTCAGAAATCCCCTGCTTTGGCAAGCACGAACTGAACTGTGTCTGGACCTTTCTACAGATAGATGCAATAAAGAGGGCTCCTAAACACTTTTGGTAGAATCTTCACTTTGAAGTAGGAAGTCTGTCAATTGCCTTTGATAATGATCAGGATTCAAGTTCTCCCCTTCTCTTGTACCATAGCTGCAGCATCACCCTAAAACCACATGCAAACTCATGATAGTGAAGCTGTGTCAACACAGTCTAGGCATTCCTGGGCTTCCCTGTCTCGGTGGAGTTAAAACTGCTCAAACCAAGCTCTTCGGATATCTTCAGCCTTTTGTATTTGGGCTAGTGTGCCCAAACAGGCCCATTTGGCAGATTTTTTGAGTCTCTGCTGAAACTGAAAAGCAGATACTGGTTAGACAATCTGGCACAGCTCTGCTGTGTTTAAGGTGCTGTGGATATCTGAAAATCAGGAAAAATAATCTGTGTTTTTAAGTTGAAGAAATAAGCCAGAATGTTGCCCTGTTTTAGTCACTTTAGCATGGCACTGCAAGCTCACCCACTGTCTGCTCGTTTATTTATATAGTGTCTTACGTAATGAACATGTAGTTGATTACCTAAGCCTTGATTAAATTATTCTTGGTTTATTCATGTTGCTTGGCAATGTGTCTTTTACTGGTGAGTGCCGGTAACAACTTCAAAGCCTGCAGAGGACTTTGAAACCATGAAATGAATGTGTATGTCCAACCCAACAAAGTTTCTCACTCCTGTTCTTTGTGCAAACGCTGTGCACTTAACTTGCCTCTCTGTGACTTTTCTTCTTCTGTCACCCTTTTGCATCTCGGGCGTCACCAAGAGTCAACTACAACATAAACAGCTCATTGTGCCATCGCTGCCAATCTACTCATGTGAAATAAAAGCTGGAGCATTTAGCTGCGAAGAGTATAATTGATTTTGCTCATGATCAGTATGCAGGAAAAAGTATTTTCATCTATTTATTGAGTTTGGTACACAGCAGGATTGCCAAGAGAAATGCATCAATTTGTCTTGCTTGGTTGGTTTTCTTCTCCCCCAGCCTGAGCTTTGTTGTCACCGTATTTTTCACAGCAGATCTTCTCTGACTGTGTACCTTCTTCTAGCCGTGGCAGTCCAGTGGCACTCTCACACAGATTTTATAGTGCCACTGGTGTCCTGCGGCAGCTGGAAGGACTGGCTGCTATCCTCTGGCATGTTTACTTGCTGCTGTCCTGCCATTAATCTTGCTTTGTTGCAAGCTGACAACAGCCGTTATTATTATTAGTGAAGAGGCTAGATGAGGACTTAATATCATGGTGAGGCCAATTATCACCTTCAGTTGTCCCAGCGAGCCTCAGCAAATGTCACGTGGATCGTACATTCCCTTGTTTTCTCTTAAAGTTCTGTGACTCCATCATGAGCTGAGATACGGGTTTTAATTTGGTTTGTTTCTCACCGGCAATTCCAGCTTCTGCAAGCTTTTGTTCAGGCCTTGTTGGCTCGTCAGCATTGCTGAAAGAGCTTAGCACTGCAGTGCTCCGTGCTGTCGTGTGGACGTGGCCCTTGCGCCCAGCCTGACCGGCGGTCGGGGGGGTGATTAGTGAGAGCAGTGGTCTCTGGTGCGAGGAGGGGGCGTTGCTGCCTAGAGGACTAATAGCGCTGTTTAATGCTGTGAAATGTTAGGATGTCATCACAAAATGCTCTGGCTCTTTTTAGAATCAGTAAAAAAGCTCATCAGTGGGGCTAAGCTGGTGAACCAGAGCGCTTTTTTTTTTCAGCTGTCTTTGATTTTTGTAAACAAGAAAAGGAGCATTTCAGAGGGAGGATTGTAGGGGGGAGAGAGATGTGGTCATTCCACTGCCGGCGTGCAGCCATGTCCTGCTCAGTGCCACCCCAGCGCTTCCCTCTCTGCCGGGAAACCCCGAATGGTTTTAGAAATGTTCGGAAATACGTACTCAAGTGCTCTTGTTTAAGTACAAGGGTTCTGTGGTGATGAAAGGAAAGAAAGAGTCACAGGTTTTCCTATGTAGTCATATAATTTTTAGTAATATTTCTAGAGTTTTGAAATTTTTCATGCCCCCTCTGGGACTTTGTGTAGAAAGCTGTAAGTTCTGTTATGTTCTGTTTACCACACAAATAATCCTCTCTATTTTTCAAAATTGCAAAAGCTTATGCTGTTCTTTTTTTTTTTCTAATTCCAACACCAATTTCCTTTTAAATGTGATACTAGATCCAAATGGCCTCATAACTTTTTCCAAACAATTCAACATTGTTTCTGTACAGTTAAGTATAAGCTTCTGAGAAGTGAAGAATTTCTGATTTGTTCATAGAACTTTAAGTCTGATGATATTCTTTTGAGAAAAACATGAATTATCCCTGCTCTCAACATCTTCACCAGTCCAAGTGTGGGCATTTCTGGTGACTCTATGTATTTTTTCTCCAGGACGTAGTGATGTATTGGAGAGTCTTAAAGTTGATAAGCAGCTTCCAACCAACACAGATTTAGTTTTTGTGAAGCAGGTGCCCTTTTTACCATGGAATCTGAACTTTCCTTGCGGTTTCTTTTTGTGTATTTTTAAGCTGTAGGGAACAACTCGAAATGCCACTGTACGTGCTCTCTGCTGCCTGTCAACTCCGTGTCCTGCTGCTCAGTGCAGTGGTGCCCAGTCTTTTGGTGAAGGTTGCAAAATACGCTTCAGAGGTGCCTATTTCCCCTCTCCTCATTATCCAATGTGACAATGTGGGGCCCTAGTAATCTACCTTGAAAACACAGCTGTCTCCATGGGAAGCATTTCGTCCTGTCTTGGTTGAAATGAGTCATCTTGGGTAAGACAGAGCTCCACTCAGCAGTGTGTTTCCACAGAGGACCTCCTAGCCATTCTCTGCAAGAGCACCAGTAAGAGGATAGGTGGAAACCAGAACAGCTTCTTTCACCACTGCAGTTTTGATGCCCCTGATACAGAGATGTGAATAATTTCCAGCAAATCTAAAATTTCCATGCAGCCTTTTTACCTATTTTGCCTTCTGTCGCTAACTATTTTTAACTTCAGCTAAATCGCAAGTTCCTGTAGTGGCAGCACCTTGTCCTGGATGCCCACGAGGTGTGTTATGTAAGCACACACAGTAGCTGTGCACAGGGCGGTGTTTCGTGCCGGCTGCCGGGCTGGAGGGGCTGTAGAGGCTCGAAGGGCTTCAGGTGATGGTTACTGGAGTGGTTGGAGTTGCAGGGGGCGAGGAAGGATTGGAGATGCTGTAGACGCTGGAGGGTCTGTAGAGGCTGGAAGGGCTGGCATCCAAGTGACCTGTGGCTGTCACCCAAATTTTTATTTGGTGAGTGTGAAATGCAGCATCAAAGCCAGAAGCTCTTTAAACCTGTTTTGACACTGCATGCCCTCACACAGTTACCTGTAACTTTGTCATTGCTGACAGTTCTTTGTTTCCTGTATCTCCTGTGCTCTGGGAGGATGAGCTGCAGTGTTGCTCACTCGTGGGAAGCAGTTGGCCTGCTGTGACACGTGGCACAGCAATTGTGTGCGGATTCTGAGGCTATCTCATTTTTTTTAAAGCAAACTACAAATTACTGACACCACCACCCTGGTGGCATTTGACATTGTCCTGCATGACATCCTTGTCTCTAAATTGGAGAGACATGAACTTGATGGATGGGCCGCTCAAAGGATAAGGAATTAGCTGAATGGTCACACTCAAAAGTGTTAACTATTGACGGCTTGATGTCCAGGTGGAGACCAGTGACAATTGGAGACTCTCAGGGGTCAGTATTGGGACTAGCTGTTTAACATCTTTGTTGGAGTCCTGGACAGTGATATCAAGGCACCCTTGGCAAGTTTGCTGATGACACCAAGGTGTATTGTGTGGTCGATGTGCTGAAAGGAAGGAATCCATCCAGAAGGACCTTGACAGGCTTAAGAGGTGGACCTGTGTGAAGCTCATGAAGTTCAACAAGGCCAAGTGCAAGATCCTGCACCTGAGTCGGGGCAATCCCAAGCACAAATACTGGCAAACTGGGCAATGAGTGGATTGAGAGTAGCCGTGTGGAGAAGGACTTATGATGTGTTGGTTGATGAGGAGCTCAGCGTGACCCAACAATATGCACTCACAGCGCAGAAAGCCAACCATATGCTGGGCTGTATCAAAAGAAGCATGGCCAGCAGGTCGAGGGAGGTGATTCTCCCCCTCTGCTCTGCTCTGGTGAGACCCCTCCTGGAACACTGTTCAGCTTTAAGGTCCACAGTGCAGGACAGATATGGACCTGATGGAGCAGGTCTAGAGGAGGCCATGAATATGGTCAGAGGGATGAAACCCCTCTGCTGTGAAGAAAGGCTGAGGGGGTAGGGGTTGTTCAGCCTGGAGAAGAGAAGGCTCCAAGGAGACCCTATTGCGCCCTTTCAGTACTTAAAGGGGACTGAGGAAGGACTTTTTACAAGAACTTGTAGCAGGAGGATGAGGGGTGATGGCTTCAAACTGAAAGAGATTGGATTTAAGTTAAATATTATGAAGAAGTTCTTCACTGTGAGAGTGTTGAAACACTGGCACAGGTTGTCCAGAGAGGCTGTGGATGCCCCTTCCCTGGAAGTATTCAAGGCTAGGCTGGATGGGGCTTTGAGCAACCTGGTCAAGTGGGAGGTGCCCCCCCTCATGGCAGGGGGGTTGGAACTAGATCATCTTTAAGGTTTCTTCCAACTCAAACCATCCTATTATTCTATGATATTCTATTATTTGAGAAACAGTGTGTGGCCGTGACAGCACAGAGGTGTGCCCAAGTACCAGCACAGCCTGGCATCACCAGTTATATGGCATTTGGTGATCTGTGAAGCAAAGCGGGGCCTTTTCTCTGTCTGCCCTTGTCTGCTGTGCCAGTCCAGTGGTGGGCCACGTTGGTGCTCGTTGGATGCTGTCTGAAAGCAGCAGTTTGGCTTAAGGTTTCTAGTTGGTATTTTTAAGATATTTTGGGCTGATCAGTTGTAAAGCTTCCTGGCGGTGATAAGTCTGCTAAGAGGATGTTGACTGCAGTCCACACTGTCAGCCCCTCGTGCTGGAGCTCTGCAGTGTCCATGAGCAGCTCTGCACACCGCTGCTTGCACTCGCTATGCCTGGAAAAGAGGTGCCAGCTCCTCTCCTGTGGCTGGGCTGCTCCCAGAGGATGATGGGACCTGCTCGCAGGCTTTTTGTTCTGATAATCCCTGAATCGAGAAGGGAAGGTAACCCAGCCTACCTAATAAAAAAAACCAAACCAAACAAACAGAGCAAGATGGGCTTGCAGTACCGTCCTGAGATAAATGAGCTGACAGGGAAGAAGCAGGAGAGGACAATGTTAGCAGAGAAAGAAGGTATCCTCAGTGAAACATCCCTGGTGGAGGAGCTTCATGCTGGAAGCTGTGATGGTGGCAGGTGAGCGGCTGCGCTCTTATCATGCAGCCATTCTTCTCTGAACCGAGCTGATGTTTTATAACTTCTGATGCACAGCACTTCAAATGGGGAACATGGAGGAACAAGGTGTTTGTTTCAGCAGCTCCTGTTGTCTGTTGTTCGGACCGTGTGGCCAGTGGAAGCTGACTCTGTCTGGAGATGAGGTCTTACCGGTACAGAGTTGCTGCCTACAAAGTGATGGTGAAGTGAGAGCCCTGGTGTCCAACCTCCTGCAGATGAGATTGAAGCCAGATGAGAATTGGAAGGAAGCTGGAAAAGAAGATGCATGGTTTAGGATTTAGCTGAGGTAACAGCCGAAGACACCATAGATACAGGATCCTCGGCCTGTTTTGAGATGGATTTGACAAGCTCTGGACGGAGTGAATTTTGTGAAGAGGAGGGGTGAAGAAAGCTCTTACATTACATACAGGACAGCCGCTTCAGCGTGAGCAGACAGCAGCAGAGCCAATGAGGGTTTGTAGGAAGAGTGTTGGATCAGTTAAAGGCTTTGTCTGCATTGCTCTAGCATGGTGGATTTACACTGTCAGCACTTTGAAGCATGTTGCCATGTCCTTTTTGATCCTCTCTGAATAGCTCAAAGGCAGATTCATTGCATGTAAGCACTACCTTTGGGTCTGCCCTTGCAACTGTGCTAACCCTGCCCACAGCTTTGGGTTTGCATTTCCTGTGAACATTAACTGATCCAAAAACCCCCAAGCCCATACAGTTACATTTCTGAGTCTTCCATCTCCCCTTATCCTATCCCAGGGCACCACTGAAAAGAGACTGGCCCCTTCTACTTGACACCCACCCTTCAGATATTTGTAAAAATTAATAAGATCCCCTCTCAGTCTTCTCTTCTCCAGACTAAACAGCCCCAGCCTTTCCTCATAAGAGAGATGCTGCAGTCCCTTAATCATCCTCATAGCCCTCCACTGGACTCTCTCCAGTAGTTCCCTGTCCCTCTTGAACTGGGGAGCCCAGAACTGGACACAATACTCCAAATGTGGTCTCTCTAGGGGAGAGGAGAACCTCCCTTGACCTACTGGACGCGTTCTTCTTAATGTACCCCAGGATACCATTG
>VWZK01018180.1:142698-168735 GCA_013396935.1 Baryphthengus martii | reverse complement strand
CTCGGGCCGGCTCGGCCCACGGGTTCACGCGGCGAAAGCCACCTTGGCACAGGGAGCAGGGAGCGTCAGCCGCTCGCGGGGTGCCTGCCAAGGACAACGAATTCCTCAGGAAGGAGCAAATCGGAACCAGCCCAAGCGAGGGAGGCACGAGACTGGAGAGGTCACCCCGTGGCCCCTCCACACCGGCGTGCCCGCCGACCCCAGTACGGGCCCGGGCTCCCCGNCCCCAGTACGGGCCTGGGCTCCTCGGGCTTTTCTGCGCCCGCCACTCGCTGCTGCTCAGGAAGCAAACGCTGAAAAGTGAGGTTATGGAAAACTTTATAGGTATTGAGGCAGCCGCAGATCCCGCGCTCTTCCAGCTCTCTCTTCCTTGGGGTGGGTCTTCCTCTTGCTCATCGGGGGCTCGGAGGTGAAGCACCGCTGGGAAGGGACCATGTTTTCCTTTCCTTTGAGGAGGAATTGAGGCCAGGCCCTTCCCCCAGCCCAGCTGCTGGGAATTTTGCAGCTGTAATTCACTGCTCCAAACGTGCCTCCTTGCCCCAGGGCAGGAGCTGTGGGGTCAGCGCCTGTGGCTCCCTCCAGGCCTCTGTTCCAAGGGATACCAAGGAGCTGGGACTGAAGGAGAAGGGCAGAGGGGAGGTGAGAGCACCAGTCTTGAGCTGCAGCTCAGGGTTGTGCAGAGGCAGAGAAAGGACGGGAAATAACGACGGTCTTGAGGAAGCAGGTTCAGCAGCTGGAAAACAAGAAAGATTAGTAGTGTGAAGCCCAGGAGAAAATATCCTTCAGCTGAGCAGCTTTCTGTCCACAGACCTTGGAGCCGTGACAGGATTTAAAAGCTGGAACCTCGGGCTTAATAGATGCTGAAAAAAATGCTGACTTAGGAGAGGGCCGCAGCACGCTCGGCTTTCGCTTCGCCTTCCCCCTTTTCCAGCTGACTTCCCGCCGCCCTGCGGGGAGCCGGCACGGAGCGGCTTTGCAACATCCTCGGCGCTTGGCCGTGCGTGGCTGTGGCGCCGGTTTTGCCCTTCGCCGCACCTCAGCCGGGGGGTGACGCTACAGAGGGTGCCGTCACCGGGTGGACATGACCTCACGGACCCGTGGCGTTGACCTCGACATCCTCGTGTGGTGGTGGGAGAGGGCAGAATTCCTGCCCAACTGTCTTACCTCGACCGCCTGCTTCTCTTTACCTGCCACAGGTGAGCTCTGCGGCCTGAGACAAGGTTTAGTCGGTTTTTCCCCCATCAAGCAGTTGATTCTCGTGGTTGCTGATCGTGTGGTGCAGCCTTGGAGGCCACCCTTGTGGGTGTTGTGTCCGGGCTTTGCAGAAACCAACCAGGCAAGTGGCACCAGATGTGAGACCAGCCCAAGGCCTCGCTGATGGTCTTTGGCCATTTTTTAACTGTAAACAGTTAAAAATCTTAACATTGTAAATCTGGAACTCCAAATTGTGATTTAGAGATGAACGATTAATCCTCCCAACATTTCTGTCTAGTAGGGAAAAATCATTAACTTAGATTAATGACTGGGGCAGGAGTCATCTCTCTGGTTTCTTCTTGCACCTCACCTGTGAATCTCTGGCCTGTGATGGGAGTTATTCCAAACCTCCACAGCACAAATAATGTTAATTGCATAGTAAAGATGTGAAAATAGAAGTAGAAATAAATTGCAGAGTCCCCTGAGGACGTGAGATAAAGGCAGCCATGGCTCTCCTGCCCTGCACTCCAGCCAGGGGTTAGTCTTTGCTCTTGAAAACACAGAAGACCGGATCAAGGCAACGGGTAATGACGATATTTCAAATGTTTCCTTACCAGGTGAGGACCACACATGTCATGGGTAGTGACGCTTTCACCTTGGGACATGGCATCCTGCCCAGCCTCATCTTCCCAACAGCTCTCGAGCATTTGTCCTGCCTTTCCCTGCCGTGCTCCTGCGCTGTGCTGCTGTGCAAGGCACGGCTGCAGCACCGGCCTGAAGTCAGGCTTCAGGATACTGGGGTTGGGAGGGATCTTTGGAGATCATCTGCTGCCACCCCCCTGCTCCAGCAGGGTCACCCAGAGCAGGGGGCCCAGCAGAGCGTTGTCCAGCAGATTTGGAATCTTTCCAGAGAAGGAGACTCCCCAAGCTCTCTGGGCAGCCTGGGCCAGGCTCCAACCCCCTCCCACCAAAGAAGTTTCTCCTCTTGCTCTGAGGGAACCTCCTGGGTTCCAGTTGGTGCCCGGTGCCCCTTGTCCTGGCGCTGGGCACCCTGAGCAGAGTCTGGCCCCAGCCTCTTGCCCCCCGGGGGCCCTTGAGCTCTTGCTCAACATTGCTCAGCTGCCCTCTGGGGCTGCTCTTCTGCAGCTGAACAGCCCCAGGGCTCTCAGCCTTTCCTGGCCACACAGATGCTTCAGGCCTCTCAGCATCTTTGGAGCCTTTGCTGGACTCTCTCCAGTAGCTCCTTGGTATCACTGTTTGGATATTTGGAATTCTCTAGGCAGTAGTTAGGTGTGTGCCGTATTCGTTGCCTATGTCACCTAATCGCTGGATAGAAACAAAAACCACGGGCTTTATGCAACTCTCCGGCGCTCTGTGAGTTTTGTGTAATTGCCTCAGACTGAGTGGAAATTATCTGCAAGCCAAATATCTTTCACTGAAGCAATTAGCAAATCATTTTAAATAACAAATACAATTGGAATCTCGCAATCCGTTTGTGGATAGAACTGAGGGTAAGGGTGAGTTCAGTGAATTGGGTCCTTTGTTTTCCGTCACTGTTTTAGGTTTAGCCAACACATTCTGAGAGCAAGGCCTCGACTCTCAGTGCAATGACAGTCATTAAAGCCTGTTTTAAAGCCAGGGAAATGGGAGTTGAGAGGATTTCTAGGTTGCTGCTCATTGCCACCCTCCTAATGTTTGTATTTCCTACTCTCCTTTAAGAGATCAGGTAATTGAAACCAGGTCGCTCTTGGGTCTGCGCTTCCTTGTGGGTGTTGCCCCAAGAGAAAGGGTTCCCAGTTGTTTTGAGCTGCTTTGCTCAGGTACAAGGTATATACCAGCCTGTCAGTGTCACTGTCAGAGTGAAGCAGGGGCTGTGCTGGGAGCAGAGTTCACCCCTGGAAGAGCACCCGGGTGTGCAGCGTCCCCGGAGCAGGATAACAGGGCTTTCCAGTGCTGCAAACTGACATGGTTAATGGCATTTGCCTTCGCTTCCTGGCCTTTTCTCCCCTTTTACTTTCTTTCCATCTCCCTTCTCTAAGCTTGGACTTCCCTGATTCACCCCACACCCTCTTTTCTCCCTCGTGTCCTTCTCCTGCACCCTTTGCTCCCCCTCAGCCCGTCTCTCTCGGTCGCTCACTCCCCACCCTCTCCTTGGCAGGGCAATGCCACCGAGAGCCTGCGACCCTTCGGATTAGCCCATGGTGACCCCGCTGCGCTGGCCCGGGCACAGCACCCTGTCAAGACGCTGTTGGCCTCGCTGCTTTGGGGAGAGCACGGAGCGGCTGAGGATGCCTGCGGAGGGACCGAGGACTCCTGTCTCTACATAAGCGGTGGCCGAGGGAGAGACATGTTGGGACAGCGCCCTTTCAGCTGGCACAAGACTCCCTGCGCTGAGACAAGCACCGCTAACCATGGCAATAGCTTGGAGGCTTCTCACGTGGACTGTCATCTTCACAGCGGCCGTGTGCAACTTTCCTGGTTACACATTCCAGTCACAAGGTAGGGATCGCCGGCGGGCGGGGAGCTGGATCCGCCCGCCTCTGCTGCAGAATCCCTACTGCTGGCCCCAGGGGAGGGATAGGGGCGATGTTGGGCTGAGGAGGAGTAGCTAGAGATATCTTGAGCTCCTGCTGAATTTGCCGGTGTTTTCCATTGACCTCCGAGAAAAGGATGTGTTTTACTCTCGGCTGTTACGCTCCTTGACCTTTTGCAGAACTCAAGACTAGTGCAAGATGAGGCTTAGCAAGAGAAGGAGATGTGGTAGCCTGAGAGGAAGCTGCTCTTCCAGCCAAGTGGAGTGGCGCATCCTCAGCTGAACAGAAGCTTTGTGGCGCGCAGGGCTGTGTGTGTGCAGCCGGCCGGTGCGCTTGCGAGCGCCCCCGGCGCAGGCAGGGGCGGGCAGCTCTGCTGGAGCTTACTAATCCTCGGCACAGCTGAGGCTGGACGGGCGTGTGCTGCTGGAGGAGTGGATTTAGCTTGAATGCACATCTCTGGAAGTGCTCCCACTAGTAAATGCTCAAACCTGCTCGGGCATTAGTACTTTGGACCTGTCTTATGTGTCCAGGTATTTCCAGTGGTCTTGTGTTTAAATACAGAGCCACACGTGCAAGAGAGTGCAAGGAAGCAGAATGTGGGTCTGTCGTACACAGATCCGTGCCTTTGTACACGATTTTATTCCAGGTTTGGAGTGAAGGGGCTGGGAAGTGGAATGGGCTGCCTTGTACCCAGCCTAGAGTACAAATCCAGCCTGGGCTGGTGACACAGGCGAGTTAAATTGCTCAATGCTAATTCATTTTTGTGACTGTATCTTACGAGACAATGTGAGCACTCCAAAGAAGAAAGAGCTCCAAAGTTAGACTTTTATTTGTGTGAGGTGTTGAACCCTCAGCAGCGTATTTACACAGTCACCATCCCGAAGTGCCGTGTGTGCGGGACCAGCGTCGGCGATGCGCCCGGGCCGTCGAGTCGCGCCGTGCCATCGGGCTGTAGTTATGATGGCCCTGGGTTGTCTTGTGAAGCAGAACTGGAAAGAGGAATGAAAGCGACCAAAAGCCACATGCCGGCCTGGGTCTGAGCGTTGTCTTGTTGCTAAACATGGGGCAGTGTCCTACCGCAGCCTGCACCTGCAAGAAAGCTGGGGAGGGATTTTTTTACAAGGACTTGTAGTGGTAGGATGAGGGGTGATGGCTTCAAGCTGGAGGAGGGGAGATTTAGATCAGGAATCAGTAAAAAGTTCTTCATTCTGAGGGTAATGAGACACTGACACAGGTTGCCCCAGGAAGCTGTTGGGTGCCCTGTCACTGGATGTGTTCAAGACCAGACTGGAGAGGGCTTTGAGCAACCTGCTCTAGTGGGACGCGTCCCTGCCCATGGCAGGGGGGTTGGAACAAGGTGATCTTTATGGTCCCTTCCAACCCAAATCATTCTGTGATTCTCTGGAGCGAGTGGCAGCAGACACAGGCTGTGTGGGCGCCGTGCAACGTGCTGGGTTATACAGGCGGATTGTCTTGAATCTGAAACAATCAGGATTTCTTGGTCCTTTTCGCCAAAGCCTCTGGCAATGGCTGGGGTGGCTGTTCTGGGCCTCCCGCCTCCGTCAGTTCACACCTTGCTCCATCTGCAGCACCGCGGCCACAGCACAGCGACGCTTGGACGGGGCCTTCGCTGCCAGATCCCCTCCGTCCTTCCTCGCAGCAACTCAGATCCTCCCTCGCGCGCACATCCCCGCGCCCTTTCCTAACACACCTGGCTCTGAACCCCGGGGCTCACGGGCATCACAGCTCGTGCATTTGTGCTCCGCTCAGCGCTGCCTTCCCCTGAGCAGGTCTGAGGGATGAGTCTCAGCCTGTGGTGTAGGTGGGAACACGGTGCTGTGCGAGCACCAAGTTGGGCATCTCAGCCTGTCCCCTGCCCAGCCCCTGTCCAGTCCCGAGGGTCAGGCTGCCCCATGGGCCCCTCTTGCTCTCAGAGCCCTCTTTTAGGCTCCCTGCATCCAGAACAATTGGCATCGGGCTGCTAATGTTACTGAACATCTCTCTTCACCACGCTGCTGAGATAATGACTACCTAATCCTCACAACACTCTTTTGAGAGGGTGAAACGCTCTTATCTTCTCTCAGCAGTTGGAGGCACAGAGAATAAAGGCCAACGTTTTCAACAAGCCACTGATTTTGACCGAGCGACTTGCTCCCATCAGCAGCAGAGCAGGTTTCACGTGCCCCGGGCGCACAACTCCAGATCAGTGTGTCAGTTTTACGCAGGAAAAAGATTAAGGTATCGTAGTCATGAGCTGTAATCATCTTTGTGGGAAATAGCAGCTCAGCGTTGAAGGTCTCCTCAAGCCAGCAGAGTCGTACTGAGTCGGGTGTAACGTGTACGCTCGGGCTGCAGTTTTGACCAGTGCAGGGAACAGCAGCTGAAACAGTTGCCTGGGGATTCAGCACGTGGCTCACCACTGCTGACTGGTTTTTAATCAAAAGGACATTATCTGCTAGTTTAACTGGAACGATAGGTCAGACGTTCCCTGTTTTATAGAACATTAAGGGAGGCTGAGCTCACTGCCCCTGGATCGCACGTGAACCAGTGGCCCCTTGGAGGACACAGTGAGATTGCCACGATGCCGGTGCAGCCTGAAGCCGTGGGATTCCGTAGAGTTTTCCACAGCCAGCCCCTAGGAGCCGTGTCTGGGCTGCAGCTGGGGCTCCTCTTTGCTCTGGTCTTGTCACCAGAGCAAACATCTCCTTCCTTTTTGTCCTTTAAGCAGCTCTCTAATGAGAGAGGCAGTGCTGAGCGTAAGAGGAGGGAACAGAATCCTCCCTCCTCCACATTCACCTTTCCTCTTGTCTTCTTTTTGTTCAGCTCACCTCTCTGTCCCCCTTGTGCCCTTTCCCTTCCTCCACCATCCCTGTCCCTGCAGATATGTGCTCCCTTTCCATCGAAAACCGGAAAGCTGCCCAGCTTTCTCCCTTGCCCTCTCCTGGGAGTTTTGTGGTCCTTCAGGGGTGCCCAGGGTCCCTGCCCAGCCACGGACAGGCTTTCCTGGAGAAAGGTTTTTTATAGCACCTCTTCTGAAGCAATTGGACAGCTCTTTGGAAACACCAGGCTGCTTATCAGCAGCAGGAACCCTTCTGATAGAGCGAGCACGGCACTGCACATGGCAGACCAGGAGCTATTAATAGAGCGAGAAGTGGCTGAGAGGTCAGAGGGTACATGGTGGCTTTTCTGGAAGGAAGGAATGAACGGTGCCCCTCTTGCTGTTGGAAGCTCCTGATATGGTCTGGAATATGGGGACCATGACCGAGGAAGGGCTGAGCAAATGAGGGAGTTAAGGAATGTCCATGATGTTGTGTGGAGTACACAGGTTCAGGGAGTAAAAGTGATCCTGATCTCCTAGAGCCTTATCTTATCTCTTCCGTTTTTGGGGGGAGAGGAAGGAGCCAGCTGCAACACTGGACGAGGACACCGGCTTCTTCCTGGTGAAAGTCTCCTCATTTTTTCTTCTGTCTGTGGCATCCCCACTCTAAAGCATCACTTCCTAAAATCTTCATGTGATGCTCTTAGATCTATCTTCCCGTGCCTCAGTTGCCAGAGTGACATCCCTGCGAGGTGCACGGTGACCGGCACTGCAGCAGGAGCAGCTTCTCACGCACAACCTCACCCCCAGGCTCTGGAAACTTTTTGTCACCTGGACATACCTTGCAGATCAGGATCCAGGACCAGAGCCCAGGGTCCCAGGCCCTTTGTAGCCGCTGTGCGCACAAACCTCCTTCTGATTCACTGTTTTGCAAGCCCCCACGGGCTGCAGAGAGGGGAAAAAGGAAAACAAGATGCTTCCGATAGCAAATTTTTCCGAGCCTGAGGTCATTGCTTAAGTGCAAATAGTCCCTCTTGTTTGCCCGGCTGCATCGCACGCGAGGTGGTGTGATGCAGGAGAAACTGGAGCACGGGAAGTTAAAAAAACCTAGTAATTATTTCTGGCTTGTCAAGGCAAGGGAGAGGTGCCAGGAGTGCTTATGGCTTGGAAGGATGGGAGCTAACCCCTAAACCCAGCTGGTGGGAAGGACCGTCCCATTACTGGTGGCCAAGGAAACCATGCGGTCAGGCTCCCACACTGGAAAACACACTAGAGGAAAAGGAAGCTTTCCATGTGGGAAGAGTGTAATTTGGGGTCCAAGTTGATGATGACTGGGAAGGCTTTGGAGGTGGGTGCTGTGGAGCCGGGCGAAATACAACCACCCTGGGGCAGCCCGGCCTCTCCCATTTTCTTAGGAAACAACTACAAAGAGGATGCAGAAAGCACAGGAAATACCTCCCCGGGTGAAAAGAGGGCAAATCTCTGTCTGGCCCTGAGCAAACCTCCAGCCTTGAGGGGCTCAGGAGAACACTGTGGTGGGGGGAGCTGGCCTGTCCAGTGCCTGACTCGTTATATCTTCTGCTGATGCCTCTGGTACTGGGGCTGTCAGAGGCAACTCGACCTCCAGTCAGATCCAATCTGGCAGCCCCTGTGACATTTTGCTTGGAAAAGGAGAAATTTCTGTCGAGGTTGCAGAGTGCCAATTCCTTTGACGGCCAAAAGTGTTGCGTAGCCGGGTGAGTGCAGGCGGATGGTTTTGACAGTGACCTTGTCAGAGCAGATTTCCTAAGTGGTATGAGACGGGCTCAAAAACTCAAGTGCCCCAAGAGAAGGTGCTAAGCCAGGCTGATAAGATAAGGAGCACCAAGCTGGTGCTCTGGGAAGGCAGAGGCAGGATGGTGTCGTAGATAGAGACCTGACTGGGGAGTCGGGGTGTCTGATTTCTTTTCTTGCTCTCTTTTCAGCAGAGCTGGGGAATGCTGGTTACCCTCTTTCTTATTTTAATCACAAGACTGGCATTGCAAGGACATTGTGTTTGTGCCCCTCAGGAGGAGGCCCAGGACCTAATGCAGCTGTGATTGATGTGCTGTCATTAACACGAGTTATCAAAGCAAAGTTGGCAGGTCCACATGGCAGCTGTGGAGATGTTCTGAAGAACCCCACAGTTCCTTAGCAAGACTGTCTTCTCCTCAGCCCCAGGGCTCATTCTGGCTCATTTGGAAGAGGCCTTGTTGCTGGCTTTGTTACTGAAAGAATCCGGATTAAGATAACACGACCACAGTGTTGGGTTAATCCAGATTAAAATAACCCAACCTCAGTCCCTCACAGAATCACACAATTGTCACGGTTGGAAAAGACCTCTAAGATCACTACGTCCAACTGTCAACCCAGACAAAAGAAACACACAAAAAAACCAAACCAACCAACCAACAAACAAAAAACCCACCGCCCAAACCACAGAAAACCCCTCACCATCCCACTAGAGCATGTCCTGAAGTGCCTCATCTACACATTTTTTTGAACACCTCCAGGGATGGTGACTCCACCAGCTCCCTGGGCAGCCCATTCTGGCACCTGACAACTCTTTCAGTAAAGAAATTCTTCCTAATATCTCATCTAACCCTCCCCTTGTGCAATGTCAGGCCATTTCCTCTAGTCCTGTTGTTATTTACTGGAGAGAAGAGGCCGCACCCACCTCACTACAACCCCCTTTCAGGGAGCTGTGGAGAGCGATAAGGTCTCTCCTCAGCCTCCTCTTCTCCAAACTAAACAATCCCAATTCCCTCAGCTGCTCCTCATAAGACATGTTCTCCAGATCCTTCACCAGCTGCCCAGTGGAGATGAAGACACAGGGGATAGTCCAGATCCAAAGCCAAAGTTTGGGTGTCCCGAATGGTCCCTTGGCCCGGTCTTTTCTCCATCACCTCTGAAGGAAGGAGATTACTCTCTGTAGGCTCCAGACCTGTTGATATTCCAAGGCTCTGTGTGCTGAAGGCCTTTGGGAATGCCCCAAGGACTCTTCAGCCACTCTCTGTCAGGACCCATCCCTCCGCCTTGCGCTGACCGCGGCTCCGTTGTGCGCAGGTGCCGCCGGCTCCACGCTGGACCCGCTGAGTGTCTGGCTCTCTTTGCAGTTTGTCATTCCGCTTGTGTTTGCTTTCCCTCCCCAGAGGAGTTCCTCTCCAGCCTCGATCACTATGAAATCGCGTTCCCCATCCAAGTGGACCGAAATGGGGACTTCCTCACCTTCGACGTCAGGAGCCAGCTGAAGCAACGTCCTCGGCGCAGTCTGGGCTCCTTGCCCTACGAGCCATCCGAGCAGCAGGTTTTCTACAAAGTCTCTGCCCACCGAACCCAGTTCCTCCTCAACCTGACACTGCACTCCAACCTGCTGGCTGAGCACTTCACTGTCGAATACTGGAAGCGAGATGGCGTGGACTGGCAACACGATTTCCACGAAGACTGCCACTATGCCGGCCACTTGCAGGACCAGTACCTGAACTCAAAGGTCGCCATCAGCAACTGCAACGGACTGGTGAGTGCAGGGCAATACGGACTGGTGAGTGCAGGGCAATATGGACTGGTGAGTGCAGGGCCATACGGACTGGTGAGTGCAGGGCAATACGGACTGGTGAGTGCAGGGCAATACGGACAACGAGAGCTGCCCGTAAAGCAGAGCCCGTTGCGGTCTCTTTGGTCTTTGCTGTAGAAGTGCAACCTGGATCGGGTCCCAGCAGATGGACCTGTGGTGGTGGGAAGGGCTCGGGGTTGGTGTCGAGCTAAAATACTGTGCACTGGCATCAAAAGTCAGCTGAGGGTGAGAAAACCACATCCCTGCACTACATCTGTAGGGGTTCCCGATCCGTGTTTTGCTTGTAGTCCCAATTCCTACCGAAATCGGTGGGCATTTTTCCATTGATTTTAATTGGGGTGGGATAATCCAGGCTCCAGACCATTATTCTGGCTCTCCCAGGACTCTCCCCTCCATTTCCAGCAACGAAATACATTTCATATGTGCTAGTGTGAAGAAGTGCAGGAGGGCAGGAATTTCACAGCACAACTGGGAATGTCAGCAGTGCATTTAGATCCTTACAATTGCAGATACATTCCTGTGGTTCCTGGTCACTTCTGTCCAGATTTCAGGAGTTAAAAATGGGTCTTCTGGGGGGGAAAAAAAAAGGAAAAAATCAGCTTTTCAATATGAAGAAGAGAACATCGAGATGCCATTCCTCAAAACCAGTAAGGCTACTGCAAAGAAGATGAGAATGGTTGATTTTGCGTGTCCTGACAGCTAAGACTAGACACCATGGTCTTAAAAAATCAGCAGGAAAGCTTAATGGTAGATGTCAGTGGTAAGGATAGCTCAGCTCTGGGCTAGATTGTTTGGAGGATACGTGGCCCCTGCATCGTTGGAGATCTTGAAGAAGAGGCCAGACAAATACCTCTCAAAAATACCCCAGGTATGATTCATTAGCTCTTCCAGCATTGGGAATACACTAAGGGCTTCCATCCTTATTTTTCCTGTGATTTTTCTGATATTTCTGGCTCACAGAGCACATTTCCTGACCTGCCAGATGGCGGGACGGAGCAAACATAGCCCGTTAGCGAATCCCAAGGAGGATGGTTCCCTTGGAGGGGTAACATGTAGAAAAAGACTCCGTAGGCCAGATTCATGTTTGTGCTGCGGCCCCACCTCTTCGCAGTGTTCTGGCAGGGTGGAAGAGCTTCCAAACGGGAATGAATTCACGTTTGATTTATGGCGAAGCGACACTTGCCAGAACAGTGCTGTGGGTTATTAACAGAAATGAGAATCTGACTCATTATATCATAGAGTCTAATGTTTCCATCTCACAGCCAAAAGTCAGAGCTGCATCAACTCTCGGCTCCCTCGTTAGTCCTTTGTTTAGATGTGGGAACTCTGCTGAGGCCCGGCACAATTTACCCGTGTTCACAAAAGCACTAAAAAGGTGAGGTGGGTGCTGCTGGCTCAGGAGGAACCTGGCATTCACCTGCCTGCCCACTTCAGAGGGCAACAAGTCCAGGGCAAGCAGTGGCCCAGCAGCACTTGTACTGGGACTTGTCTGTGGGCTGCGTTTAGCTCTGGAGAGATACCAGGGACTGTCTGGAGGAAAGTGCGGCCAGGCAGAGATGGACATAGGGTCATCCAACAACCTCTCCTTTTCCTGAACTCCGTTCCTCTGCCCTCGGGAGCTCCGGACATCAGCCAGGAGCAGGGAGGAGATTATCTGGGTCAGTGAGGACAACAGGATCAGGAATTTGGACAAGAGGAATCTGGCATCTTTTTAGCTGGCAGACCGAGGGCTGTACTGGCCACCAGAGAGGACCTGTCGTAGAGCTCTGACTGACCGGTAACACCTGATCTGCTCGGGGGTTGTTCAGCTGGAGAAGAGCAGACCCAGAGGGGAGCTGAGCAAGGCTGAGCAAGAGCTCAAGGGCCCCTGGGGGGCAAGAGGCTGGGGCCAGACTCTGCTCAGTGGTGCCCAGCGCCAGGACAAGGGGCACCGGGCACCAACTGGAACCCAGGAGGTTCCCTCAGAGCAAGAGGAGAAACTTCTTTGATGGGAGGGTGTTGGAGCCTGGCCCAGGCTGCCCAGAGAGCTTGGGGAGTCTCCTCTGGAGAGATTCCAAAGGCGCCTGGACCCTGTGCTGCTGGGCCCCCTGCTCTGGGTGACCCTGCTGGAGAAGGAGGGTGGCACCAGATAATCTCCAGAAATCTCTTCCAACCCCCACCACGCAGGGATTCTGTGATTCTTGCAGTCCCTCAGCCACAGGACGCTCCCCTCCACACAGGCATCAGTCTGCTTTGGAGGGGACAGGTCAGGACAGAAGACAGTCTCCAGTTGCTCCAACGGGAGCCTCCAGGGAGCATCCCAGGCAGCTTTGTCTCAGTCTGACTGGGAGCTGAAATCCTCATCATAAGCAAAGCCATATTTCACCCCACTGGCTGCATGAGATCCTAAGGACCCGTGTCCTACCATCAAAAAAATCACAGCAAGGAGTAAATGCCGCTGTCTGACTTCTTGTGTCAGAACTCATCACAGGACAGCTTAAAAGCCAGGTTTTCAACTCTGTGTGTCTGTGCTGGAATTGTGCTTTCACCTGGAAAGGCCCCCTGAAGCCAGCATGGACAGTAGATGCTTGGAGCAAGGCAGATGGCCCCGCTGCTGAGGCCAACGTTGAGCTGCTCATGTGTTTGTGCGAGGAGGTGGAGGAGCTGAGCTGCTGTACGTGGCTTTTCTTGCACGTGGTTATAAGCTCACAGCGTAAACCATCCCTGCTCCGTGGATGACCTGGGTGAATCATAGACAGGATATCCAGTTTAGCTCCCCCACAAACCACAGGGATCTCTCTAAGGGCTTCTTGCCGCCTCCTTTCAACAGGCTTGTGTCACGTCCAGCGCCCAGACCTCAGAGCTCAGTCTTTGGGGTCAGCGATGGGGCTGTTTTCAGCCTGCCCTGACGGCCGAGCTTCGTTGCCGAAGGACGCCGAGCGGAGCCCCCTGCCTCTCACGATCCAGGTTTAAGTAAGAACGGCCCTTTTCTAGCGGTCCCTGGTTTTCGAGCAGGACGTGCTCTCCCCTCCTGCTTCTCTGCCCCAAGCCGGTGGTGACCTCCTTCTCCCCGTCCCACAAAGGCGGCAGCCAGCTGGCTTCGCAGGCCGACACTCGACTTTCCGCCGGAGCCCTCGCCAGGCTAACCTCACAGTACCTCACTTGTGTTTGAAAAGGTGGAGCTGAGCCAAGAGCAGCAGAGCCTGGTGCAGGAGGAAATCCCCCGGCACTCGGGAGATGGGGACTTCGCTGTGCACACACTGCCCCGATTCAGCTTTTGTAGCAGGGAGGGAGCGGGGGAGAGACCTGTTTCGGAGGCAGAATAGAATCATAAATTCATAGAATTGTCAGGGTTGGAAGGGACCTTAAAGATCATCAAGTTCCAACCCCCCTGCCACGGGCAGGGACACCTCCCACGAGACCAGGTTGCCCAGAGCCCCATCCAGCCTGGCCTTAAAAACTTCCAGGGATGGGGCTTCCACCACCTCTCTGGGCAACCTGTGCCAGGGTCTCACCACCCTCCTGGGGAAGAACTTCTTCCTAAGGTCCAATCTAAATCTCCCCTCCTCTAGTTTGGATCCCTTCCCCCTTGTCCTATCCCTACTCGACATCCTAAAAAGTCCCTCCCCAGCTTTCTTGTAGGCCCCTTCAGGTCCTGGAAGGCCACCAGAAGGTCTCCTGGCAGCCTTCTCTTCTCCAGACTGAACAACCCCACCTCTCTCAGCCTGTCTCCATAGCAGAGGTGCTCCAGCCCTGTGATTGTACTCGTGGCCCTTCTGTGGACACGTTCCAGCACATCCAGATCTTTCTTGTAATAAGGGCTCCAGAACTGGACACACTGCTCCAGGTGGGGTCTCACCAGAGTGCACCCCCAAGAGGCTCTCCCCGGCAGTAAATGCATCTATGCGGGTGGGGCCTTCCATGCAAGGACCTCGAGATGTTTTACAGAGACCTGCTTCCCCGCTCCCTATCCTGGCAGAGCAAGGCACCTATCCCCCTGGCATGAAGGGGAGCTGGTAAAGTGCTGTGACAACACCAGTGTGGAGCTGATGATGGGACGGGGATATCTCTGCACCCAGAGCCATCCTTGCGCACAGGGAGTGGAAGAACAGCCAAGTAACATGACTTTTAGATTTTTGGGATCCTTTTTTTCCTGCTTGAGCGATGTCAGGCATGTTTCTGTGCCTCGCTTGCTGGCAACATTCAGCTGATAGCACAGGCACGGTTCTTGGAGTTAGGTGAGATTCAGTGTCAGGAGCTGTTACAGCGATGGAGCTTCTACTTGGGTTGTGAGGTCGAGAAGTACAGGAGGTAGATCTCACTGCTGAGTTGTGCTGCTAGTTGAAGGTTTGGTATTTAGGATCCCACAGACAGCTCTCAATTAGACTGAGTGGGTGGAATAGGAAACAACTCATTCATAATTTTGCAAGGAAGGACTGAGATTTGCAGAGGACTTTAGTGAACACAGATGTCCCAAGGCATCCACAACCATCTGGCTCGGTTTTCCCTGGTATGTAGGTGCAGATAGTCGAGAGTTTGTGCGTAACTGAAGAATTCCTTCGCGTTCTCACAAGCATTCGTCAGTCCCCAGAAATTCAGTGGTTAATCACTAGAGAGCTCACTATGAGAAGCCACCAGCCTGTCCCCCGGTTCTCCCTCTGCCTCTTTTATTGCCTTCCCTCTCTCTTCTTCTGCAGCACGGGGTGATCGTCGCCGATGAGGAGGAATATTTCATTGAGCCGCTGAGCCCGGGAGCCAACGTCAGCACAGGGAGCGAGGGCAAGGGCAGCCCCCACGTCGTGTACAAGCGATCGTCTCTCCAGTACCCGCACATGGACGCAGCCTGCGGCGTGCTAGGTATCCGTACCCACCAACGCGTCCTCCGTCCATCCCAGTGCAGGTTGGGAGAGTCCCGGCAGACCGAGCTGTGACGGTCCACGCTGCTCTGTGTGGCAAAGCGCCAAATATATCTCCTGCCTTCAAGAAAGTTTTATGTATTTACTTTTAGCCATGTTAAGTTTTTTCTGGTGGCCCGGTCTTCGGAAAGCTCTTGCACTCTCTTCTTCGCAGCAGGGCTTTTAAATTTGTAAATAGAGCGTGGAATAGCAGAGAAAAAAACTGCCTCTTATTGTTCTTACGAAAAATCCTCCCAGATCTGGCCATTTTACAAGGTATTGAGAAATCTTGGCTCGCGCTTGCTCAGCAGAGACTTGTCTTTGGGGTCCAGTCGCTGAAGTTGTGTCCACGTTGAAATACGTCGGCTGCTGTTAGAGGCCAGGCTGGAAGGTGCCTTGTATGGTGGGCTGTGGGCTCTGGTTCATCACGATGGGCTCTGGGAGACCTTAATAGAGAACAGCGATTGCACACCGGCCCATTTCTATGCTTAAAGGCCTTTCACTTCCTACAGGACTCTTGCAGCTCTGCCCTGGCTTCTCCCCACGTGCCTGTGCCCTTCTCACCCTTGCTGGGAGTCAGCCCGTGTCCCAGAGCCCGGCTGAAATCCCCAGCCCTCAGGAACGTGCAGAGTTTCTCCATCTGCCCAAAACGTTGCAGGCACACAGGATGCGCCTCCCGCAGTTTACGGAGGCTGTCCCTGGCTCCATGAGGATGTGAGGAGCTGCCAGCTCCTGTTTTACCAGTTAGAGTTTGTGAATGCAGAAGCAGAGCTGTTCCCAGTTGCTCCTAGCAGGTTTGTGTGTCACTTCTCCAGTGCCCCAGTGGTGACACTTGACCAGGTGAGGAGTCACTGCTGGAAGAGATGGAGCCTCTGGAGACTCCAGAGCACTGCCAGCCTGCTCTGAACAGGCTCTGAGTGTCCCCAGACCTGCCATCATCTCTGGAGACAACCTGTGCTTCCCTGGCCTAGCTCCGCCCGTCCCAGCTCCCAGAGTCACGTTGGACGAAACTCCAGCAGACTCCCCTTCTACTGACTCTTTGCCACGTTCCCTGGCTCCAAGACAAAAGTTAGCCTGTTCCTAATTGCTTCTTGGAAAGCAAAGACCGTGCAGTGGGAGCCACAGGCCAAATACAGTTCAGAACAACCACAGCGCAACTGGCCCCAGCAAAGCCGCCCCACAGGCTGGACCTGTCCTGACCTGCCCAGCACAGCTGGGCCCTGAGCACCCTCTCGAGCTCCCTCTGATCAACCAGAGGGGCTGGAGCTGGTAGGCCACCCAATTTCCCGGTCTTGCTGGATGTTTGATGATCCAGCACCAGAGCAGAGGGAGAGGGACTCAGTCGATTCTCCTGAGAGGGCAGGAGGTGGTTATGATCTCCCAGTCATCTCTCCTGCCCTGTGGTGGTCTCCAGGCCGTGGGTTTGGAGCTGGTGGCCCTTCTGGGGACATCTGTAGGGTCAGGTCAGTAGCACCTGAAGCCTGGAGCAAAGACCCTACAAACTTGATGCTGCTTCTGCTGCTTGGGAGGCTGCAGCCTTTTCTGTGGAGGAAAAGCCAAGTCCTAAATTCAGGCCCTGGCAGGAAGAGGAAAGAGGAAATGATCTCGAATGGCTTTATTTCAGATTTTGTCCGTGTAGTTTCTAAACCTACCCTGCTCTTCCTGCGGCAGCAAGGGCCAGGCCGTGGGGCGTGGAGACAGCACAGTGTGTGGGGCAGCGCAGCAGGACGGGCACAGGCCTGGGCGTGCAGCCTGGGCAGGAGCTGAGCAGGAGGAACCCAGTGGGGCACAGGGAAAGCTCTGGGCTGCAGTAGGTCAACAGCTGGCTGGAGATGAGCCAGTGTGTGCCCAAGTGGCCAAGAAAGCCACCAGCATCCTGGCTGTGTCAGCACTGGTGTGTCCAGCAGGGCCAAGGCAGGGATTGTCTTGAATCCTGGGGTCAGTTTTGGGCCCCTGACTCAATGGAGCTGGGGAAGGGTCTAGAGCAGGAGTGTGGTGAGGAGCAGCTGAGGGAGCTGGGCTTGTGCAGCCTGGAGAAAAGGAGGCTCAGGGGAGACCTTCTGGCTCTCCACCAGAAGAGCCAGTCCAACCTGTCCAACCTGTGGACAGGAGGTTGGAGACAGGGGGAGTCGGGCTCTGCTACCAAGGAACAAGTGACAGGACAAGAGGAACCGGCCTCAAGTTGCCCCAGGGGAGGTTTAGGTTGGAGCTGAGGAACAATTTCTTCCCCACAAGGGTTGTCCAGGCCTGTCCCAGGCTGCCCAGGGAAGGACTGGAGTCCCCCTGATCCCTGGAGGGGTTTCCAAGGCGTGGAGATGTGGTGCTGAGGGACAGGGGTTAGTGGTGCCCTGGCAGGGATGGGGGAATGGTTGGAGTTGATGATTTTAAAGGTCTCTTCCAACCAAAACAGTTCAATGGTTCTAGGAAGAGCTCAGGAGATCCAGCCAATGGCCGTGGGGACATTTGCTGTGTCTGCAGGTGGTACAGGAAGAGCCTTTCCATCCCCGAACCCCCGCTCATACGTCACACCCCTTGCCTCTGCGCGCTGCTGAATTGCTGCTGGAGGGCAACAGAAAACTCTCTTTCCTTCGCCAGATGAGAAGCCCTGGAAGGGGAGGCACTGGTGGCTGCGGACACTGAAGCCCTCCCCTCTGAAGCCGTCGGGCAACCACAGCCAACGAGGGCAGCTGCCCCTGAAGAGATCCGTCAGCACCGAGCGCTACGTGGAGACCCTGGTGGTGGCTGACAAAATGATGGTGGGATACCATGGGCGGCGGGACATCGAGCAGTACATCCTGGCCATCATGAATATTGTAAGTGTTATAACCGCAGCATGAACCCTGGGGTGCCCCAGGGGCTCCCCCGCCCAGCAGCAGGGAC
Organism: Baryphthengus martii; assembly: GCA_013396935.1. Lineage (NCBI taxonomy): Eukaryota > Metazoa > Chordata > Aves > Coraciiformes > Momotidae > Baryphthengus > Baryphthengus martii. The sequence continues at coordinate 150,843 of VWZK01018180.1, read as the reverse complement.
AGGCAGGAAGAAATCCTACCCGTGGGTTGTCCTGGGGGTGCCTTGTTCTTCTCCTGCAAGATGGGATGGGAACGCCGTGGGGAAACCGGTTCTGTTCCAGGGTGGAAGGGGCTTCTCCCCACTCCCAGAGCAAGATGTTTGGGTCAAAAATTCTAACGCGCTGCTGCTGCTGCTGCTCGTGAGCAGGGCTACTCCGGAGCTGTGGGGGCTCGCTGGTGTGGAGGAGAGGCCAGCTCTGGCCCATCTAACCGTGCTACAGGCCAGGTCTGGACTGGGAGAACAAAGCCCTTTCTTCAAACAGCATCTCTCATCTCAAATTAGCATTGCAAATCGGGCCAGCCAAACTGGGAAACACATGGGAAAGCAGAAGGACAGTGAGCTCTCACGCTGGGGGGCTGAGCAGCATGAGGGGCAGGGAGAGATACCTTCCTTCTTCCACGTTGCACTGCCCGCGTCTCTGGGTTACTGCAGAGGAGCTTCCCCTGATGATCTGACGATTCGGGTCACTGCTGGCGGCAGGATACCAGGCGAGATGAATTAACAGCCTGAATGTGAATCCTCCTGTGAGGTGAGATGGGCTTGGAAGTTGTCCATCAAATGGCTGAAAGCCCCTCTGTGATGGTTCTTTGTCCTGTCCTCTGCAGGATCTCTTTTCATGGCCTGCTCTGTTTGCATTTCTAAAGCAGATGCCAGATTTTAAAACAATACCGTTTCTGACTCTTTCATCTGCTATAAAACACCCATCGTGAGGTGGCAGGTTTCTGAGAGATGCTGTGTCCTTCCCTGATGGCAAAGCTTCCTCCATCCCCCGTGGCCCGGGAGGAAGCCCCCACGTGAGCTCCAGGCAAGGTGCAGGGGTGATGGGATCTCAGTGTCACTGCTCAGATCTGCCCAGAAGGAGCCCCCGAGCTCTGGACGTGCTTTAGGAGACTTTGCCATCCAAGAAGTAGCACGGACTCCCATAACCAATTCTGCTTTCTCCAAAGATTGTGTTCGGAGCCTGTGGCCCACGCTGACAAAGCAGCCCCGTTTCCTTCTGCCGGCTGCCCAGCGCTCACCGGCTCACCCGCCGACTACGCCGTCACCCGGCCAGCGAGCTCATTTTTAAGACTCGTCTTTTCTTGTTTCTTGGAGGTCAGGTTGCCAAACTTTTCCAGGACTCGAGTCTGGGCAATATTGTCAATATCCTGGTGACCCGGCTGATTCTCCTCACTGAGGATCAGGTAAGGTGGGCTTAGCTGAGCCACTTCTGTCACGCGTCTGCGCTTCCTTTGCGGGTCTGTGTGTTGTCCCCCATGGATGTCACCGCCGGGAGGTCCCGCCATTGCGGTCTGCTGGGTGCAGCTGGGGACTGGGTTTAGGCTGAGGAGACCTCTAGGTCTCTCAGAACTGTTTCTATGATAAAGTGGCTTTAGGGAGGTTTAAGTAGCTTTAGTCCTCCTAAAGTCTTGCTTTCCCATGACTTCAGTGAAAAGGTGGGAGCATCTGGACTGATGTCAGTGCTCTGCTGGCGTGGGAATAGGCAGAGCCTGTTTGTTTTGGTTGGAAGAGACCTTTAAGATCATCAAGTCCAACCATTCCCCCAGCACTGCCAAGGTACCACTAAACCATGTCCCTCAGCACCACATCTCCACGGCTTGGAAACCTCGTCCACCTGGAGCCCTGTGTCCAGTTCAGGAGCCCCTGTTACAAGAAAGATCATGGGACATCTGGAACATGTCCAGAGACGGCCTGTCGAGTAGGTGGCAGGACAAGAGGGAATGAATCCAAACTAGGGGAGGGGAGATTTAGATTGGACCTTAGGAAGAAGCTCTTCCCCATGAGGGTGGTGAGACCCTGGCACGGGTTGCCCAGAGAGGTGGTGGAAGCCCCATCCCTGGGAGTTTTTAAGGCCAGGCTGGATGGGGCTCTGGGCAACCTGCTCTAGTGGGAGGTGTCCCTGCCTGTGGCAGGGGGGTTGGAACTCCATGATCTTTAAAGTCGCTTCCAACCCTGATGATTCTATGAGGACTCTGCCCTGGGCAGCCTGGGCCAGGCGTAGACAACCCTACAGGGGAAGAAATTGTTCCTCAGCTCTAATCTAAACCTCCCTTGGGGCAACTTGAGGCCGATTCCTCTTGTCCTGTCGCTTGTTCCCTGGGAGCAGAGCCAAACCGCCCCTGACTCCAAGCTCCTGAATTTCAGGGAGTTGTGGAGAGCCAGAAGGTCTCCCCTGAGCCTCCTTTTCTCCAGGCTGAACAAGCCCAGTGCCCTCAGCTGCTCCTCACCACACTCCTGCTCTAGACCCTTCCCCAGCTCCATTGCCCTTCTCTGGCCACGCTCCAGCCCCCCAAGCTCCTTCTTGGAATGAGGGGCCCAAAACTGACCCCAAGATTTGAGGAATGGCCTCACCAGTGCTACATGTCAAAACTTTCCTGGGAACATACTGTCATGTTTCTTCTGTTCCAGCCCACACTGGAGATAAATCACCATGCCGGGAAATCCCTGGACAGCTTCTGCAAGTGGCAGAAGTCCATTGTGAACCGGAACGGCAACGGGAACGCTATCCCTGAGAACGGCATCGCCAACCACGACACTGCAGTGCTGATCACCAGGTAAGGCTGAGCCCGGCCCTGACAGCACTGTACTCACAAGGGGTTGTCCTCTGTGCATCTCTCCTCCATCTCTGTCCAACTGGTTCATCCAAGGCTTCCTTCACATACAGTCCCCACCAGCTGCCTGGCCTCAGCTGTCCCCCAGGCTGACCACTTGCTGCTTCCCTTGTAGCCACGCAGGTTATTGCAGTTGAGATAGTTTTATCCTCCAGAGTCTTCCCTCCATCTCTGCTGGTCTCACTAGGACAGAGAACAACAGAAAGCACCCATCTGGAGTATTGTGTCTGGTTCTGGGCTCCCCAGTTCAAGACAGACAGGGAATTGCTAGAGAGAGTCCAACAGAGGCTGTAAAGATGATAAACAGACTGGAACATCTCTCTTAAGAGGAAAGGCTGAGAGCCCTGGGGCTATTTAGTCTGCAGAAGAGAAGACTAAGAGAGGATCTTATTCATGTTTACAAATCTCTGAAGGTTGAGGGTCAAGTGAAATGGGCCAGTCTCTTTTCCGTGCCCTGGGATAGGACAAAGAGCACTGGGCAGAAGCTGGAACCCAGGAAGTTCCACCTCAACAGGAGGAAAAACTTCTTTCCTGTGTGGGTGACGGAGCCTGGCCCAGGCTGCCCAGAGAGGTGGTGGAGTCTCCTTCTCTGGAGACTTTCCAACGCCACCTGGATCTGCTCCTGTGTGGCCTGCCCTGGGTGATCCTGCTCTGGCAGGGGGGTTGACTTGATGATCTCCAGAGGTCCCTTCCACTCCCTGCCATTCTGTGATTCAAGGAGCTTAGTTTGCAGCCATGGGTATTTGTGCACCAGGAGTCAGTGGGGCAGAGTGTACAGTGGTGCTGGCCATGTGTGGAAACCCACACATGGAGTCATGGAACATCCTCCTGAAATAGAGATCTCCACCTGCCCCTGCTGTGAAAGATGGAGAAGAGGATACAGGTGGGACCTGAGCATCATGACAGTGAGTGAGTGCCTCCAGCCAGTACAGGATTTGGCTCACCTCATTTTAGGTGCCTGCATAGAATCATAGAATTGTTTTGGTTGGAAAAGACCTTTCAGATCATCAACCAGCGTTGCCAGGACACCACTAACCCCTGTCCCTCAGCACCACATCTCCACGCCTTGGAAAACCCTCCAGGGATCATCATCCTGCTCTCCAGCCCTGCCCTGGGCAGCCTGGGGCAGGCCTGGACAACCCTTGTGGGGAAGAAATTGTTCCTCAGCTCCAACCTAAACCTCCCCTGGGGCAACTGGAGGCTGGTTCCTCTTGTCCTGTCACTTTTTGTTTGGGAGCAGAGCCCGACCCTTGCTGGCTCCAACCTCCTGCCTGGGAGTTGTGGAGAGCCAGAAGGTCTCCCCTGAGCCTCCATTTCTCCAGGCTGAACATCCCCAGGTCTCTCAGCCATGTAGGGCTGAACTCTCTCCTTGGTAGCTGATGGACACCTTTCAAATAGTGATGTCACCCCGGCCTCCTTAGGACAGGAGTGGTCCTGCCCAACTTGTGTTCTGCGCTCCTGTAACAACAGTCTAGGTCAGCAGCTTAATCTGGATGCTGAATTAGACCTCCAGAGCTGGGTGAAGGCAACTGAACCTTCACATACAGGACAAATAACCCCCATCAGGATTCTTGAGCAGAGGGTACAGGAGGAACAGCTGGAGGGACAGCAGGATGGTCGGAAGGAAAGGAGATGCAGAGAGGATGATAGGGATGGGAGGAACAGAGCGGTGGCTGGTAGGACAGAGGATGCCAAAGGGCGAGCTGGAGGGACAGAGGGCACAAGGGCTCTGAGAGGCAGCTCTCGGCTGCACTGCTGGCTGCGCCGGGGACGCCGACCCTCCAGTGCCCACCTAAACCCTGCTTGGGCAAAGGGGCAGCAGCCGCGGGAGAATCCAAAGGCAAACCCAAGATTTATTTGAGGGGTTTTTTTCCCCATCTTGTGGGGTGGAATAATGTCCTAAAATGAAAGTGCTGAAGAAGGGACCCTCGAAGCCGGAGCTGGTTTTGTCAGTGCCATGCACCGATCTCCTGCCCTGGTTCCTGGTGGTGACCAGAGCTTGACACATCCCTCCCGGGGAGCTCGTGAGATGAGGCTCCCCACAAGCACCGGGGGAGGAACGAGAGAAAGGTCCCTCGGCCCCAGCTTGTCACCCTCCTGGGGCTGCGGCATCTGCTCTCCCTGCCTTCCCGCCGCACGTGTGGGATGCAAACGCCAACTCTGAATTCTTCGGCCTCCCATCAGATGTTTGAGCTAACCCGAAGCGACCGGCTGGGCCGGCCACGCCAGGCGTGGACAGCACCGGCGCATCCAGCCCTGTCTCTAACAAATTCCCCATCTCCTGATAACATCTTGCTGAGCTTGGGGCTTTTTTCTCTTGCAGAGCCGTGTCAAACCAGAGCCTCCAAAGGCTTTAATGGTATTCGCTTAAAACAAAGCAACAAATGTTTTTCACTCGCTCGGTTTCCTGCCGGGGGTGAGAGGTTTGGACACTTCCAGAGAGCACCAGGGCCCAAAGGGACAGGAGCCATCACCAGGAACACATTCCACTTAATTCCTCATGTGCTACTGCTACCAACTCGCTTCCTCCCGGCTCGCATCCCTGCGAGGCTGCTGGAGCGAGCGGTGTCGGGCAGCCCCCAAACCCCCACCTGGGTCCTCTGAACCTGGGGGCGCTCGGGGCGCCTTGCAGCGAAGCAGGTTGTTGCAGCTCAGATAGTTACCATCCTCCAGTGTCTTCCCTCTGTCTTTGCTGTGCTCTCGGGGAGCTTTGTTTGCAGCCTCGGGTATTTGCGCACCTTGGGGCTAAGGAGCAACACCTCAAACTAGCTTTGGGATGTCAGCCCAGTTGCTGCTGGTCCTCCCATCCTATGTGGATTTGGGTGTTCGTCTCACCCCTTCCAGCCTGGGTTTTGCACAGCCCCAAACATCTGGGGAGTCTCATCTTCTGGAAAAGGTGTTTGAATAGAAGCAGGGAGGGCGCGCGGTTCATCTCCGCAGTTAAATGATGATATTCACTCTCGAGCTCAAACTGGTCTCCTCTGGAGCTGCTGCCGCATCCCATCGCAAGGGTGCTGCATTTCCATTTGGAGGAGATTTAGCTTTGCTGTCCTGGTTTAGCTTTTCCTTGTACGCGGCTAACGATGTGCAAACAGTCAATTCCTTGATGCAAGAGCTGGAAGGCAAGGCCTGGAACAGAGGGAAGAGTCGTCTTGAATCAACTCGAATTGAATTTGCTTGGAAAATTCTCAGTAAAGAGCTAAACTGAAAAAAAAAAAAATTAAAAAAAAAATCAGTATTTTAATGAAACCCTAGTGGTTTTGAAATGGAGCGTGTTTTCAAACTAAAATGTTTTCTCTACTTAAAAAGAAAATAATTCAGAATTCCATATTTGATGGTTAGGATTTGCTGCAAGGGACCTGAGTTTATAGACAGGAAACTGGCCCTGTCCTTCCACCCTGCGCCGCTGGGGCAGATCCCTGCCTGGTGCCTCCCGGGAGGGAAGCGTCCAGCTCCCCGGAGCGCAGCGGGTGCCGGTGAGCGGAGCTGGAGCACCCACCCAAATCCAGAGACTGTCAGAACTGGAATAGTGTTGTGCCCGCTGATTTACCGCATTTCATCAAAACCAAACATAGTTAAAGGACAGGAGCTGTCGTTAAAAATCCACAACATGTCTCAGCCAAGCGAGAGTGTCCTACAAACTGGGTCAGAGGCCTCTTACCTGTTACAGCCGGTACTTTCCAGAAGTGTCACGTGAGCCGCGGGCTGGTTTAAAGCATTTTGGGTTTGAACACATCAATAAAACGGAGATGGGGCCGGTTTGGAGCCGCCGAAATCGGAAGCGCTCTTAACGCTGCCTTCTCTTCTTTGCAGATACGACATTTGCATCTACAAGAATAAGCCCTGCGGCACCCTGGGTAGGTGGGATTCTGCTGCCCCTTCGGCAACGCGCGTGGCTCCGGGAGCGTGACGAGGGCGGCTGCGCCGTCCCTATTCCTAGGGAGCAGCTGAGGGGCCGCGCTGGCCCAGCGCTGCCACGAGCACCGGCAGCCGAGCCAGGAACGGGCCGGTGGTTTCCAGCCCGCTCGGCCGCGTGGCCTCCTTACTTCTGTAAACACTAAAAGCAGCGAACCCGGCGGACGGCTGGGCTCTGGAACGCGTCGCCGCTATAGCCCTGGGTCAGGTCCAGCCTGATGATTAAGAACCGCTCGCATCTAGGGCTGGTCCATAGCCTAGCGGAGTATTCCTGGCGTAGCAGAGAGAAATAAGACTTTTTTGTGATGACTATAAAGGGAGTTCTTTATTTCAGCTGCTCGATGCAGACAGAGCCTGCAGTTCTCGCTGGCTGTACCTCCTAATTTGTCTTGCCCTGGTCTAGATGAAGCAGCCGGGGAGGGATTGCTGCTCTGAATCGCTGCCGTTAAAAAGGAAAAGTTGGTGGCTCTCTGACCCGATGCGGCTGCAGATGAGAGAGGTTGAGGCTGGAGGTGCTGTGACTGCTCGATTCCTTCCTTTAATAGAGAGTGGTCCTTCCCTGTCCCCACGCAGCAGGTACAGCCTCTGCTGGTGGCACAGGGTATGGGCAGAGGGGTGGGGGAACCTGCTGCTGGACTGGATGTCAGGTCATGGTGGGTGTCACCCAGAACCAAGCGCGGATGATCTGGTTGGATCCTGGCTGGCCCGGCCAAGTTTGGATAGCCAAGTGCTGGTGCAGCTGGTCTCAGGTTCCCCCACCAGCAGTGCCAGTGTTCTGACATCGACTGCTTCCCTTCTGCACTCAGCCTGGGGTTTGGATGTGAAATTCAGCAGATTTTGACCCATTCTTAGCATTTCCAAGCCTGTCATTGTTGACAGTGCTGAGTGACCATGCACCCACAGACCATGAGAGCCATGGGTCCATCCCAAAGCCCACTGTAGGTGGTGGGAAGAAGCCAGCAGGCTATGCCCAGCGTAAGTGAGCATGAGGCACATCAGTTAGTCCCCAGATCCCACCCATGTCCCCTTCAGATGCTTTGTGCTGACCCTATGTGACAGCTCTCTCTGCCTTCCCTAGGCCTGGCCCCCGTCGGCGGGATGTGCGAGCGAGAACGAAGCTGCAGCATCAATGAGGACATCGGCCTGGCCACGGCCTTCACCATTGCCCACGAGATCGGCCACACGTGAGTACTGTGCCAGAAGAGGCCCTGGGAGTGACCGTCACAGGGAAAGGTGTTGGCTTGTTCCTGCCAACGGGAGCTGAAAAATCCTTCCTACGGATGGTTCAGATGTGTCAAAATGCAGCAGCTGATCTTGTCTCTATTGCCTTGGTGATGCTTTCTAGGTTTGGCATGAATCACGATGGAGTCGGCAACAGCTGTGGCTCCCGCGGGCAAGAAACGGCCAAGCTCATGGCTGCTCACATCACCATGAAGACCAACCCGTTTGTATGGTCCACGTGCAGCAGGGATTACATCACCAGCTTCCTGGAGTAAGGAATCCATCTCAGCTTGCCCTTCCTTCTACCTCGCAACCCGTACGCGCCTCCAGCCTCTCACAGTCCCTTGTGAGGGGGGGG
>VWZK01018180.1:93378-137035 GCA_013396935.1 Baryphthengus martii | reverse complement strand
TTTCCCAGCTAATTTTTAACTTGGACAGACTCTTCCTGTATATACACAGGGACCACAAAAGCACAAGATGTCCTTGTGATGACCCCTCTGGCCCGGCATGTCCTGTGCGCAGATTGGGAGAAACCCAATGGGCGTGAGGGCTCGAGAGCATGCAGATAAAACTGGGTAAATGCGTAAACCCACCCATCCTGTGCCCCATATAAACAAACTCCAGGGGGATGGCGCAAACGCGGCAGCGTCCCTTCCTCCATGGCAGTACGGAGCGGATAATTAATGGGTGTAATGGGTACAGAGCAAACAGAGGTCGCTGGTTCAATCTGGGAAGTTCTCTCCCTTGGTGGCACAGAAAAGAGACTGTACAGAAGCTTCTGTCTCACAGAGTCACAGAATCCCAACATGGTAGAGGTTGGAAGGGACCTCTGGAGATCATCTGGTGCCACCCCTCTGCCCCAGCAGGGTCACCCAGAGCAGGGGGCCCAGCAGCGCAGGGTCCAGGAACCTTTGGAATTTCTCCAGACAGGGAGACTCCCCAAGCTCTCTGGGCAGCCTGGACCAGGCTCCAACCCCCTCCCACCAAAGAAGTTTCTCCTCCTGTTCCAGTGGAACTTCCTGGGTTCCAGTTGGTGCCAGCTGCCCATTATCCTGTCACTGGGCACCACTGACAACCATCCTCTTTCCCAGTTGTCATGCTGGCTCTGCAAGAGCAGTGTGGAGGGGCAGACGGGAGAGCTTTTCTCCTTCCCCTGGTTAACGCCGGCTGCAGTTGGGCTTTGGCAAAGGAGTTGAGACCCCAGATCCCCTTACATCTCAGAGCCGCGTCCCTCGGCGCAGACCCTGCAGCTTTTTCCTTGCCTTGTGGCGCTTTGCTATCCCAACTCCCCGAAAAGGAGGGAAGGGGAGAAATCCTGAGCTTGTCTCTCACCCATCTTGGTACCAGCACAGATTCCCAGTTGCTGAGTCAGCTGGTCCCTCAGGGGTGTCGGTTCGAGCCCAGCCCTCGGCAGGGTGCAGGAGCGAACGCCTCGCTGGGAGGCTGGAGCGAGCGCGGGGGCATGATGACCAGGCTGCCACCTGAGCGGAGGCCAGCAGCTCGCTGGAGCTGTCCTGTAGGCCACACTGCCGTCGGGGCAGGCAGGAGGCCAGGAGGTGGCTGTGCCAGCACCAGAGCACACCAGGTCCTTCAGCCCGAGCTGAGGCGTTGGTGTGCGCCAGCAGCAGCGCTGGCGTGTGCTGGGAGCACCTTCTTAGCAGCCGTGGCTCTGCTCTCACATCTCGAGACGGTTTCCTTCATTGACAAGGTGTTGAATATTTTCAAGTATAACCTAAGTCACCAAAAGCTGCTCTCCGCACAGCGGCGAGTTTTCCACCGGCTTGTTTCAGCAGGAATAGGAGCGGGATGGTGACCCAGCAGGAAACTCAGCCCTGGATTTTTGCGGTTTGCAGGTGTTGAAGTCCAGCCTGGTTGATTTAGTATCGGAGCAGGTTCAAAGGGCCCAGACTTTCTGTTTTAGTGGCTCTGACAACTTTGCAGAGTCTCTGTCGTGGACCTGACTGCTGGGTGGGTTCTGGAACAGCCGACAGAAGGTGTTTGTCTGCTGGTGCTCTGAAAGGTTGGGATGGGCTGAAGCTCAGGATCTGCGGATCATGAAACCTCCTGGAAAGAGGCCTGGAGTCTTCAACCCAGTATCCCCCAGGGGAGCCAGCTGCACCTGGCAGAGAGAGAGAGCAGAGTGCCCACCTCGGGAGCTGTATCGGGGCTACCCAGTATTGGGCATTATTCTGATTATGCAGAAAATGGCTTTAAATCTTCCAGAGGTGTCTTCTCTTTAGGGCTGTTAGGCTGGCTGGAGATTGCCAGTACCCAGGGTAGTCACAGTGACCCGCTGTGTGTTCCTGTCACAGAAGATGACAGATGTGCCGTGTTGATGCTCCTGAGGAGTCCCAGCTTCCTGCACAGGCAGGTCTGGATCCGTGTTTCAGATCTGGAGCCGTGTGGTGTAGGGATGCTCATGGCAGGTGCCAGAAATGGGCCCCCGGGCTCGACCTCCACTGCGCAGGCCAAAAAAAGAGAACGTCCCTCCGCCCTGGGGGAGAGGCCTCAGGTAAAGCAGAGCGGGATTAACTCTGGCCTCAGTGGCATGTCCAAGGGGATGTGTCCTCTGTGGCCCAAAGAGCAGTTTGGCTGGGGAGGCAGCTCTGACACCTGAGCGCAGTGGAACCTCCAAATCCAGAGCGCCCCGGCCCCAGGAGGAGTGCTCAGGCTTAGCTCAGAGAAGGCAGTGAGCTGTCAGTGGCCTTGGGGCGACTGCAGCTGGCAATGCCTGCCGAGATTTGATCTCATTTCCTCCCTATCATGCAGAAAACCCTCCTGGCCTAGTGTCCCAGCCCAGCTGGTGCTTCCTAAGCGCACCGGCCTGGTGCTGCCCCAGCCTCGCAGCCCCGAGCGCAGGCGAATCCTAATCTCGGCTTGCTTTCTTTGTCTCTTTCTTCCTCCCCCTCCACCTCTCCGCCCCCCCCGCCCCCAAATCTCTCTCTTTCCAGGAAGTCTGCAGTGAGTTATGGTGTCTGAGCAAAAGCAACCGCTGCATAACCAACAGCATCCCTGCTGCTGAGGGGACCATATGCCAAACCAACACCATTGAAAAGGGGGTAAGGAAGCCCAGGGCACCCTAGTGAGTTGACAGTGAGTGGTTGAACACCCTTCCAACAGTAACTGGGATTATTGTTTGCACTGGGGAGCGTGGATTTGATTTAAGAGCACCCACAAGCCTGTCCTTCCCTGCCTCCCCAAGCTTGGAACCATCCCCACCCTCCCTGCCGGCACAGAGGGAGACTAGGATGTCCCAAGGAGCCTGTGAGCCCGTAATCACCCCAAAGTACCCATCATCTTGCTGGAAATGCAGAATATGGAGTCCCTGCTCCAGTGAACTTCTTGGTCTGGCCCAGGAGGCACAGTAAGGTGACTTCAAGCAATGTTTAGATCAACATCTCATTCTCAGGTCTGCTGAGGTCTCCTGGCTGTCCTGAGAAAACTGATTTTTGCCCCAGTTTCCCAAGGGAGAACAATGGGCTCGTGACGTGCATTCAGAGGAGCTCATGAGAAACACAAGGCTATCTGGGATGAAACCTTCCTTTCTCAGACTAGTTGAGAGAGGAGGGTGGGATTTTTCATGGCTATATATTTTGAAAGTGGATTTTAACTTGGCTGTTCGTATCGCTTCGTTCCCTGCACCTCCTACACCCGTTTGCTCCAACGCGCAGCGAGTGTGTAGCGCTGCAAAGACCAAAGCACCTTTGCAAACTGAGTAATAATTGGGTCTATGGAGAGTCCTGCTGGGACATTCCCGTTACATGGACATGTGTTTTTCCACAAGAGGAAAAATAATTCCCGAGAAATTCAAGAATAATTTCAAATCCTTTAGAAGCTGGAGAAGGTGATCCGCAGGAAGGAGGATGGCTTTGGCAAAAGCATTATTCTTTGTAAACAGTCACTTAGTTCTGCTGGAAATTAGATCAAGAAGGAGAAGGTGGCTCCTGGGGCTGGACATCCCTGCTGCTGGACATTCACCATGTACAATGGCAATTTTTTTCCTACTAGTCGTTTTTTTTTACCAGCTTTTCCTACTTTTTAATATCTCTTTTTTCCTTCACGTGCTAGTTGTTTTTTAACCAGGGATCTTCAAAAGTCCTAAGAGAATCATAGCATCCCAGCATGGTGGGGTTGAAGGGACCTGGAGATGATCTGGTCCCACCCCTCTGCCCCAGCGGGATCACCCAGAGCAGGGGGCCCAGCAGTGCAGGGTCCAGGCACCTTTGGAATCTCTTCAGAGAAGGAGACTCCTCAAGCTCTCTGGGCAGCCTGGGCCAGACTCCAACCCCCACCCACCAAAGAAGTTTCTCCTCCTGTCCCAGTGGAACCTCCTGGGTTCCCGTTGGTGCCCGGTGCCCCTTGTCCTGTTGCTGGGCACCACTGAGCAGAGTCTGGCCCCAGCCTCTTGACCCTTTAGCTATCAAGGAGCATTGATCAGATCCCCTCCCAGCCTTCTCTGCTCCAAGCTTTTCAATTTCCACTGACCAAGCACTCTTTAGGAAGGTTGTGGTCAGTGCACTCCATTAGGATGCCCTTCATGGTGCATCCTTCCTCCCCATCTGACCCCAGCTCCTGTCTGGTGTCATAGCTGACACATGTCCGTGCCTGCCAGGAGACCGGCAGCCAAGAGCTCATCACTGATGGTCTCAGGAGCCCTGGATGTGTGGTGAGGTTTGCAGGGGCTGGTCAGGCTCCTGGGTCTCGCCTGCAGAAGCAGAGGCCCCACCAGTACTTCCAGTTTGGAGCAAGAGCAGCGACCTCAGAAAGGCTGCACCCCAGAGCTTGGGATCGCACCTTTGGAAAGGAGCTGGCTAGCTGCATGTCCTGGGAGGCCAGGGTTTGTTTTTTCCGGGCAGGCTGGGCTACCCGTGGAGAGCCTGGCTCAGAAGGAGCCGGGAGAGGCCGTGCCAACTGCTCCAGGGTGGGTTATCAGCTCCTGGAAGTAGCACACAGCAGTTTCTTCCTTCCTGGGATTATCTCAGCCCCCGAGGCGCGGTGTCCGGCACCGTGCCCGGAGAACGGCAGCAGGTCTGGCACTGTCCCCTCCTTGCATCACTGCTGACTCCAGGGGGTGCAGGACACTTGCCAGGTCCAAGGGAAATGTTTCATAGGCAAGTTTCCCTGAGCATCTGTCACCCAACAGGCCGGAGGCAGGTGGATTCTTTAAGGATCCTCAGTAGAACAATGACACAAAAACATGGTTTTTCCAATCAAATCTTTATTTTAACCAGACCCCTTTGCAGATCAGGTTATTTTACCACTTTAACCCCAACTCGAGCTCTCGGTACACACACAAAACTCACTCTGTACTGGGAGGGAGCAGCTGGCAGTGGAGGTGTTGGTGCTTCCCAGGGATCCTGGCCCAGCAGCAGCTGCTCTGGTCCCAGTCCCACCCAGGTCTTGCTGCAGCAGTGAGGTGTGGCCTCTTACATCTCCCTGTTCACATGGGTCACCAGATAGACCCAGGGACTCGGGACCCCTTTAGAGGAGAAGTGGGGATGTGACTCGCTTCCCCATGGCTGCCTGCCCCACAGGATGGTGCACTGGGGGCTGGGAGTGGGGGCACTGGTCCCAGCATCCCTGCAAACCCCAAGTGCGCAGCGTGAGCAAACGGTGGCAGCGAGACCGGGAGGAGAGGGTGCCCAGGAGAGGCGAATGTCCTCTGCCGTGGGGAGCTTGGCTCCGAGGCCAGCGCGGGTCTAAGTTCTGATTTCACAGGGTCAAACCAGATCCCAGCCCTGACCTGGCCACCATGTCTGATGGAGGCTGGGGAGCGCTCCAGGAGGAGGAGGCCGTGTTCTCGGGGTGTTGAAAGCTCTGTCTCTCCACAGTGGTGCTACAAGAGGGAGTGTGTGCCCTTCGGCACCCGGCCGGAGGGCGTCGACGGTGCCTGGGGGACCTGGTCGTCCTGGGGAGAGTGCAGCAGGACGTGCGGCGGAGGCGTCTCGTCATCCATTCGCCACTGCGACAGCCCGCGGTAGGTGTCCCCGCACCTGGCCGTGCCAGCCTGGGCCTGCCTTGTCCTGGCTGCACGGCATCGCTCTTCGGATCGTAGAGTCATCAGATCATTTTGGCTGGAAGGGACCTTTCAGATCATGGAGTGCAACCACTCCCCCATCCCTGCCAGGGCACCACTGAGCCCTGTCCCTCAGCACCACATCTTCAGGGCTTGGAAACCCCTCCAGGGATCATGGGCACTCCAGCCCTGCCCTGGGCAGCCTGGGACAGGCCTGGACAACCCTGCAGGGGAAGAAACTGTTCCTCAGATTGAACCTAAATCTCAGTGGGTCAGTGAGGAAGGCAGCAGCCAGCTGCCTGTGCAGCTCTGTGCTCAGTTTCCAGGAGGGTCGTGGCTCCTGCACACAAATCCCGTGTCTTACTTTCACAACAGCTCGGTGCTCTTCTTTTTTTGTTGGGTTTGCAGCCAGAGACCCAAAACCACTTGTACAATTCCCCATGTGAGTGTGTGAGATGTGCTGGGGGCTGCACTTTTGCAATAGCCCCTCCAAGCAGGATCCATCCTTGGAGCAGAGCAGGCCTGTGTGAGCAGCTGCTTTGAGAGGGGGATCCTGCTCCTCTGCCTCATTCTGGGGAGACCCCCCCTGCAGTGCTGGGTCCAGCTCTAGAGTCCTCATCCCAGGAGAGACAGGGAGCTGTTGGAGCGGGGCCAGAGGAGCCCCAGCAATGCTGGGAGGGCTGGAACCCTCTGCTGGGAGGCCAGGCTGGGAGAGTTGGGCTTGTGCAGCCTGGAGATGAGAAGGCTCCAGGGAGACCTTCTGGTGGCCTTCCAGTGCTTCAAGGGGCCTGTCAGAAAGATGGGGACAGACTTTGGAGCAGGGTCTGTTGGGACAGGACAAGGAGTGATTGTTTGAAACTAAAAGAGGGAAATTTAGATAACAGAGAAGGAAAAAATTGTTGATGCTGAGGGTGGTGAGAGCCTGGCCCAGGTTGCCCCGAGAGGTGGTCGCTGCCCCATCCCTGGAACCATTCCAGGGGAGGTTGGATGGGGCTCTGAGCAACCTGCTCTAATTGCAGATGTCCCTGCTCCCTGCAGGGGGGTTGGACCAGATGAGCTTGAAAGGTCTCTTCCAACCCAAACCAGTCTGTGATTCTATGAAGATCCACGGTGCTCCTGCACTCCCCACAAGCACGGATCCCTGCCCTAAGCTGGTTCTCCTGTCTCCTTCCTGGTTTGGCAGGCCCACCATCGGAGGGAAGTACTGCCTGGGAGAGCGGAAGCGGTACCGCTCCTGCAACACCGACGTGAGTACTGCCCAGCTCGGGGGGAGAGGAGCAGCGCTGGGCTTGTGGGGCTGTGCTGGTGGGGCAGGCAGCGCTGTGTCACAGCAAGGAGGCAGAGGAGCCCACTCCGCGCGGATGGAGATGTTATGTGGGACCCATGGGAGGAGGTGGCTGGATGGAGATGGATGAGGATGAGCAGCGCTGCGCCAGCAGCAATCCCACCACGGAGAAAGCCAAGCAGGACCTGGGGAAATGGCAGCCTTAACATTCACAGGCTGGTAGTGAGGAAAAGAGATGGTTCTCCATTGCTTCCTCTGGGCTTTGCACCTAACTTTTAAAGGATTGCTTGCATGAGCCACTACTGCATCTGCAGAGGGATCAGCTGGGGCCTGAAGGCTCGTCCTGTTACTCTTCCAATGGTGCCCAGCTCCGCAGGAAGGATGCTGCTGCCGTACTGTAGCAACATCCAGTTGTCAGGGCTGGCATCCGTCTCCTCAAAGGGCCGGTGGTGGTGGTGCGTGGGAGCCCTAGAGCAGCTCCTGCCCTCCTGGCAGATCGGCCATGCTGCTCGTGCCCACGCGCTGACGGCCGGCTCTGTGGCCGCAGGACTGCCCGCCGGGCTCCCAGGACTTCCGAGAGCTGCAGTGTGCCGAGTTCGATAACGTCCCCTTCCGAGGGAAGTACTACACCTGGAAGACGTACCGCGGAGGTGAGTGCTGGGGCTGGGCTCGGGCAGAGCCGGGGCAGGGCTCTGCAGGGCTGTGCTCTCCTCCACTCATTGCACACACAAGTCGTGTGGTCAAGGTGGCCTGGTGGGCAGTTAGTCCCCGTCTCTGCTAGCCCAGGTCCCGCCAGCCACCCTCTCAGTGTTACTGGGGTCTGCTGCCTCCCCCTTGCACAACTGCAGCCCCTGGTGCTGTCCCCCGGCCGCCCTCCTGTGTCCCCGGTCCTGGGTCACCTACCCCAGCACAGCTGCCCTTGAACTTCATTGCTCTGCCAGAAACAATTCCGGCAGCATCGGAGCTGTTCAGCTTCTTTGCTCCAGTCTGTTTCCTGAACTGCTGAGGCAGCAAAGAGGAAAACAAAGAGACAGGAGATGTTGATGTCTGGTACCTGACGGGGAGAAAACAGGGCAGCCCTCCCTGCGTAGGCAGGTGAAGCTTCCAGCTCCAGCCCAGGGATGGGAACTGGTGGATCCTCCAAAGAGCAACACTTCCCCTTCCTGAGGTCAGTCCTCCTGTGTCCTACCAAAGTGTCTAGCGAAGAGAGGGGGCGGGGGGAGGCCTCTGTGGCAGAAATCTCTTCATAATGAGAAAGAACAGCGCGTCTCCTTCATGTAGTTAATGAACTTGACTGGGGAAATCCTTTGCAGCTGTATAAATAAGCACAACTCCCAGCGGGGCTCCAGCAGCTGGAGCAGATGTGCTGAGGCTGCAGGGGATGGATCAATAAAAATGTAATAAAATTGCAGAGCAGTAAGTCACACAAAGACCCCAATGAATGCCGAGGTGGAGGACAGCCCCGCGGGCTGGAGCTGCCCTCGCTCGGACCTCTCTCTTCCCCAGGCATGGCCTGGTGATTTGAGTCCAGGGGACAGGTGGCCAGTTGAACATCAGCCCTTGAATTGTAATCTGGCTCTGACATGGATTTTTGCTTTGACTTTCAAAAAAAGCCATCTCTTGCTTCTCTCTGCTTCAGCTTCCTCTTCTATAAAACAAGGTGATGAAAGTTGTCTCTTCAAGAGGCTGTGGGTGTTGGCACGATCGTATCTTGCCTCTCTGCTCGGCACTGATGAAGCTGCATCTCAAATCCTGGGGTCAGTTTGGGACCCCTCACTCCCAGAAGGACATTGAGGAGCTGGAAAGTGGCCAGAGAAGGGCGACGGAGCTGGGGAAGGGTCTGGAGCAGGAGTGTGGTGAGGAGCGGCTGAGGGAGCTGGGCTTGTTCAGCCTGGAGCAAAGGAGGCTCAGGGGAGACCTTCTGGCTCTCCACAGCTCCCTGACAGGAGGTTGGAGCCAGGCGGGATTGGGCTCTG
Organism: Baryphthengus martii; assembly: GCA_013396935.1. Lineage (NCBI taxonomy): Eukaryota > Metazoa > Chordata > Aves > Coraciiformes > Momotidae > Baryphthengus > Baryphthengus martii. Next base: position 128,168 of record VWZK01018180.1, on the reverse strand, counting down.
CTCCCAAGGAACAAGTAACAGGACAAGAGGAACTGGCCTCAAGTTGCCCCAGGGGAGGTTTAGGTTGGAGCTGAGGAACAATTTCTTCTCCTGCAGGGTTGTCCAGGCCTGGCCCAGGCTGCCCAGGACAGGGCTGGAGTCCCCATGATCTCTGGAGGGGTTTCCAAGGCGTGGAGATGTGGTGCTGAGGGACAGGGGTTAGTGGTGGGCTTGGCAATGTTAGATTAATGATTGGACTCGATGATCTGAAAGGTCTTTTCCAACCAAAACGATTCTGCGATTCTATGAAGAGATCTGGGAACTCCCTGTCTGAGCTCCCCAGGTTGGCTGTGGGCAGTGGTCACACTGCAGTGGCCTGAGTAGGGAAGCTGAGGTACATTCACACGAGCAGAGAGCTACTGGAAGCTGTAGCTCCTCAGCCTGTTCTGGGAGCCAAGCCCCTGGCCAGGAGAGCACCCGTCTCCCAGCTCTCAAGAAATTATGTGCACTGACGCTCACCTCCCTGAGAGCTGTCAGCCGGGAGCAGCAGGATCAGCTCTTCTTTTGAGCTTGCAGTGTTTGGTCAAAGGTTGGACTAGATGATCTTGAAGGTCTCCTCCAACCAAAGACAACCTGTGATTCTGTGATTCCTGGTACGGGCTTTCCACACTGGACCCTCAGTTGGGCCCATGGAGGTGGTAACACCATCACTGTTCCCCTCTACCTGTGAACTTCTTCACCCAAGTCTGGGTGCTCTGTCAGCGCTGGGGAGACCTGATGGCAGCCATTTGATCCAGAAAAGGGGCTCATAAGAAAGACAGAGATTTTATACCAAGGCCTGTAGTGACAAGATGGGGCAACAGTCTTAAACGGCAAGAGGGTAGGTTTAGAGTGGATGTAAGGAAGAACTGATGCACAGTCAAGGTGGGGAAACACTGGAACAGGTTGTCCAGAGAAGTTGTGGAGCCTCACCCCTGGATGTGTTCAAGGTCAGGTTGGATGGGGCTTTGAGCAACCTGCTCTAGCGGGAGGTGTCCCTGCCCATGGCAGGGGGTTAGAACTAGATAGTCTTTGGAATGTCTCTTCTAACCCTGCTGTTACTTCAGCAGCAGGAGTACTTGCAGCTTCACCTGCCTGCAGGATTTTATACTTGCTGTCATTTGGGTGCCTGAGGAATGTCTGTGAGGGAGGTGGGGAGCATTCCTTGCACCTCCACCCTCTCATCAATCAGATCTCCAGGGAACATCTGACCCCATCTTGTCTTCCCCTTGCCGCAGCTGATTTGCTCTCCGGGGCGACGTCTTCCCCCTGCTACCCCTGTACCCGCAGACATCCCTTCCCCAGCATCGAGGAGGCAATGAGGACTGGCCACCATCTCCCTCCCTTCCTCCTGGACTCTTCCAGTGGTGCCCAGAGAGCTCTGGAGTGGTGGGTGTTAATCCCTCCCCACCAGCATAGGCAGCCCCCTAGGATCTGTCCTGGTTGACAGGCATTCTGCCCTCCAACTGGTGGCATATTGCTCTTCACGTTGATTTTGGGCACGTGTCCCCGGTTTGGGAGCCTTTCACCACCCTGGCCCTCTGCTGAGCCTCTTCCCCAGCTCAGCTCAGCCTCTGCCTTGGGCACTGCACCCTCGAGCCTCCCCCTTGCCAAAAAGTGCAGGGGTGCTTGTGCTGTTCACCCGTCAGATGCCGGCCCCGTGTTGGTTCAGGAAATGTCCTGAGCACGGAGCACAGAATCACAGAATGTTGGGGGTTGGAAGGGACCTTGAAAGATCATCGAGTCCAACGCCCCTGCCAGAGCAGGATCACCTAGAGTAGGTGACACAGGAACGCATCCAGGCAGGTTTTGAATGTCTCCGGAGAAGGAGACTCTACAACCTCTCTGGGGCACCCCCACCCTGAAGACAAGAAGTGCCCCACTGGCTTGGATTGGGGAGGATGCCCATCCCGAAAGGAATTTGGGAAGGGAAGGAGCCACCCGCTGACAGCCTCACGCCAGCCGCCGGGTCACTGGCAAGTCGAGGTCGGTTTTTGCACGGGGCCAGTACAACGTGTTTTCCTGGCGGTGATTTATAACGGTCCTGGAGCCCAGACCCCGGGATCGCAAGACGCTGCCCCTGCAAGAAGTGCTGAGCTCAGCCTTTCAGAACCCAGCAGTCAGCAGATACCTCGGCTTTAATTGTTTGTTTATTTTGCTTTATTCGCTTAGTTATTCATTTTGCTCTTGGCGGATGCAAGAGCCGGGGGAGAGTGGAGCGGCTCACGGGGCTGGGAGAGGGATGGGGAGGAGCAGGGGCTTGCAGAAAACAGGAGATTGCTCATCATAAATTATAATGTGCTTTAATTCCTCTATGGGACAGGGGAGGCAGGAGGAACAAAATATCCTCTGAGGCACCATGGGGAGCCAACTGGAAATATTCGATTCTATTTTAATAGCTATATTAGAGAGTAAAAGGAGTACTCGTGGCAGACATGCTGGGGGTGGAGGGGTTGGATCCTGGCTGCTGGTGAAAATATGGTCCTTAAGTCTGTTCCTTAGGTGGTGCTTTGGCAAGGGGTGTTGGGAAGCAGGTATTTTAGCTTGAGCATCTCTCCCCTTTGTGCTCACGCTGCTGTTGTCGTCTTTGCTGGGAAGGACTCGGTATCCACCAGCCTTAAGCAGAAAGAAACGGTTGCCCTGGCCTAGTAACTTGTCTAGGAGCTGAAAAACTTGGTTGCTCTGATCTAATAGCTGAAAAGCCTCAGACAAGTGGCTTAAGAGCTTTTGCCTCAGTTTCCCTGTCTGTGAAATGGGCACAAGGGTGTCGACAGCTCTTGTAAAGTGCTTGGAGATCCACGAGTGACCAACACCAGGTAAGAACAAGTCAGTTTGTTCCCTTCCCTGTCACACAGCCTGTATTTCCCAGGCTGTGCAGGAAGGACAGGGTCGCACTGTCTGTCAGTGTCTAGCTCAAGGGTCTTGGCTCAGTGCTGATCAATGAGGGGGCCTGGGTCCCTCCGTGGGTCCCTCTGCTCAGCAGTGACATCCTCCTGGTCACCCGGAGCTGTGCAGGGGGCCAGGCAGAAGCTGGAGGCGTGGGGAGGCCGAGGGTGTAAGGCAGCTGTTACCTGGGGCTGGTTCTCCGCAGCTCTCCTCTCCTTGGTGGCATCATTTGAACCTCTGCTGTTTTTTCCCAGGGGGTGTGAAAGCCTGTTCCCTCAACTGCCTGGCCGAGGGTTTCAACTTCTACACGGAGCGCGCCGCCGCCGTGGTGGATGGGACGCCGTGCCGGCAGGACTCCAACGACATCTGCGTCAACGGGGAGTGCAAGGTGCTGCCGGGAGGGCTCCGGGACAGACTCGGGGTGGGGAGGCGAGGGCAGGGCCCTGGGGAGGGGAGCGCTGCTCTCCACCTGCCCGCACGGACACGGGCGTCCCTCTGTCCGGGCCCCTCTGTCCGGGCAGCTGGTGTGGGAGCAGGAGCACGTCCACCTCTTGGTTGGGCTTGTGCCCGTCTGCTCTCCGTGCACCGGGTGCCACGCAGGCCGGCGTCAGCGATGCGTCTCTGCATTCACAGCCCCAGGCACTTATTTCCTTTGAAACGGGATCTGGAGGGCTCTGAAAGTTTAATTATAAGAAGGTGCTGTGGAAGTGGTGATCTTCTCCCAGCAGGCAGGCTCTCTTTCTGTCTGTTTCCCTTCCTGCATCTCTGGGATCTTTTTGTCCCAGGTCCTCCCCATCTTTTTGTCTCTCCGGAGATGAACAGATTGTGAAACAAAAGGGGGATTGCGCCAGAGGTAGCTACAGCCATGCTGGTGACCCTGTCACTAGTGCTGGTGGCCTGCTCACTGGTGCTGGTGACCCACTCACTAGCCCACGGGCTGTGACAGTGGGACAGAGGCAGAGGCTTCACGTGGATTCGTTGCTGCGATGCTGGTGCAGCAGCCACACGGCTCTCCTTGGGCTGCTGCTGCTGCTCCACCAGCTCCGTGCAGGCACCTGAACTTCTGCTTTATCGCACAGCCACAGGATTCCCGCCTGAGACCCCGCCCAGGGGAGGCAGAAAGCTGGGGCTGGGCAATGGTGATGGTGCTGAGCACTGCCTGGTGGAGGGGCAAAGAAGGGGAGTGAGGGAATGTCACAGATCAGGTGTGGGAAGGAGAAGACCCCCTCCCGGGACAGCTAATTCCCTGCTGCTCCTTCCTCCAGCACGTGGGCTGCGACCGCGTCCTGGGCTCTGATGCGAAGGAGGACAAGTGTCGTGTGTGCGGGGGAGACGGCAGCTCCTGTGAGACCATCGAGGGCGTCTTCAACCAGTCGCTGCCAGAGGGAGGTAGGGAACAAGCAGCCCGACCAGCGCAGCCCGTGTCACCCACCCTTGAGTCCCTTCTCAACTTCATCCAGACCTGGAGACAAGCAGGACAGGCAGGGACATATCCCAGAGAAACCACCAAAAAGTAAGACCAGGCTGCAAGCAGGGAGCACATCGCTCCTGGTCACAGACCAAGCCCTGCCCCGGCCACTGCTGGCACCTAAGTCCCAGGCATAGAACACCAAGCTCCTTCCCTCCTCCCCATCTCATACTGCCCTCAAGCCGGACTGTGGAGATGTCCAGGGAGATCCCAGCTCCACAGAACCTCCCGTGAACCTCCCCAGCATGGCACGGCACGGCACATTACAAGAGCTCACACTGCAAAGCAGCAAACTACTGTCAGAATCATTGCATCTTCAGGTTGGAAGAGACCTTTAAGATCATGGAGTCCAACCGTTCCCCAATCCCTGCCAGGGCACCACTAACCCCTGTCCCTCAGCACCACAGCTCCAGGGCTTGGAAACCCCTCCAGGGATCATGGGGACTCCAGCCCCGCCCTGGGCAGCCTGGGCCAGGCCTGGACAACCCTGCAGGGGAAGAAATTGCTCCTCAGCTCCAACCTAAAGCTCCCCTGGGGCAACGTGAGGCCGGTTTCGTCTTGTCCTGTTGCTTGTTCCTTGGGAGCAGAGCCCGACCCCCTCTGAGTCCAACCTCCTGTCAGGGAGTTGTGGGTGGCTGAAGGAAGAGCTGTGCTCTGCCAGCCCCTCATGGAGCGTTAACCCCTCGCTAGCAGGGTGGCTCACGGTGCGGTCCAGCCCGGGGCAGGGTGGGCTCTGAGCTCAGAGGCAGAGCGTCGCTGCTCACCGGCCACGGGTTGTCTCGCAGGTTACGAGGAGGTGATCCAGATTCCCAAGGGCTCCGTCCACATCGACATCCGGGAGCTGAACCTCTCCATCAACTACCTAGGTGAGATGGGGCTGGGGAATACTGGAATTTCATCCAGACACCCCTTGGTCTACCATTTCCCTGCAGTCAGTGGGGTGTGGGAAAGGCCCAGCAAGGAGAACCTCCCACTGCAGCAGAGGATGGGATTGGAGGTTTCAGCTTGAGGATGGGAGCAGAGGAAGGCAGCAGGACCTGCTGACAGGGCAGCGTGGCCCTGGCCGGTGTGGGCCCTACCGGTGTGGCCCCCACAGTCCCCGTCTCTCTGCAGCACTGCCTCTGTCCCAGGCTCACTGTTCAGCAGCGTAACCCTGAGAAAACCCCACACTCCGGCATCCTGGCGCTGCCGGTGGCTCCTTGGCCTCCCCCCCTCCACCAACATCTTGGGCTTGGGGGTTTAAAATAGACCTGCTCACTTTTTCCTCGGGCTTCATTTTCCAGCCAGACTCTGACTCGTTTTTATAACGGGCTTTTTTCCTTCTCCCTTGTCGTCTCTCTCTGCCCTCCAAGGGATGGACAGTGACCATGGAGGGATGGGCAAGGGGTGCTCGGTGCTGCCTCGCTGCCAGGAGCAGGAACCTGCCCAGATGCCGGCAGCGGTGGGAGGTCACGGCAGGGCTCTGCTGGCCGCATCCCTTCAGCCCAGCTCCCTTTGTTGGGTTTGGAGATGCTGACACCACTCCCTGCCCAGTCCACCTATACTGGGGACTCCTGGTGTCCATCCAGACGGGATTTCCATGCCCTGGAAGCACACCCTAAGCTTGTATCACTATTAATGGCTGCCACCAAGTCTCTCCAGCTTCTGTCCGTGCACCCCAGTGAGAGCAGAGGGAGCATCCTCCATCCTCATCAATAAGAACCATCCTCCTCACCCCAGACCATCATGGCAATGAGGTCGTTTCCAGCAGTGAGGGCCAGAGTGATGCAGAGCTGGTCACCGGTGAGGTGTTGGTGGCAGAGCAAGCAGGGAGAGCTTGGGAATGCGAGCTGGATCGAGCGAGAGAACCGATCCCCCTCTAGTGACTTGCTTGGGCAACCACAGCCAGGCTCCTGGGGACCAGCCTCCAGTAGCCCCGGCAGCCAAGACCCAGTTTGCAGAGATGGATTTGAGCCTGACTTCCTGGCCACAGCTTGTCACGCTGCCAAGTGTCCCCATCACCACCCTGGGCAGCTGGCTGAGCTCCCCACAGCGGCATCCTTCCGCTGCGAGGTGGTGGGCAAGATGAGGCAAGGCGACAGATACATCAGTCCCACCTCTGCTGGTGACATTCTGTGTGACCCTGACCCAGGCACCTCCTTTATTTGCCCCACTTGTTCTCTCCCTGTAAATAGAGGCTGATGATTTTTGTCATAGAATTATTGGGGTTACAAGAGACCTTTAAAATCAAGTCCACCCGTTCCCTCAGCACTGCCAGGGCACCGCTGAGCCCTGTCCCTCAGCACCACATCTTCACGCCTTGGAAACCCCTCCAGGGATCATGGGCACTCCAGCCCTGCCCTGGGCAGCCTGGCACAGGCCTGGACAACCCTGAAGGGGAAGAAGTTGTTCCTCAGCTCCAACCTAAACCCCTCCTGGGGCAACTTGAGGCCTGTTCCTCTTGTCCTGTCCCTTGTTCCTTGGGAGCAGAGCCCGACCCTCCCTGGCTTCAACCTCCTGCCAGGGAGTTGTGGAGAGCCAGAAGGTCTCCCCTGAGCCTCCTTTTCTCCAGGCTGAACAAGCCCAGCTCCCTCAGCCGCTCCTCACCAGACTCCTGCTCTAGACCTTTCCCCAGCTTCACTGCCATTCTCTGGATCCACTCCTTGGTCCAGCAGTGCTCTGAGCCTGGCAGATGAGAAGCACCCAGCCAAAGCTGGAGGTAGGTGTGTTCACCCTTTTTCACTAACTTGTTCCCCTGCCCTCACAGCGCTGCGAGGGGAGAGCGGTGATTATTACATCAACGGGAAGCTCTCCATCGACCCCCCGCGCCGCTTTGACATCGCAGGCACGACGTTCCACTATAGGAGATCCCCAGAGGAACCAGAGTCCCTGGAGGCCTTGGGACCCACCAACGTCACCCTCTTTGTCATGGTTGGTAACATGATTCCTTCATATTCTCACCTGGGGTGGGCTAAAGAGACCTTGCCATGACTACATGGAAATTGGAGCTAATCAGCTCCTGTCCTTGCTCTCAGCAGTAAAGGGGCACAGAGATCAGAGGTAAATTGGGCTAAATTTTCAAGTCTCCCTCCCCAGCCTGCCAGGCCTTAGATTAAGTCAGTCATTAAGTGCATGGGAACTCCTTCTCTGGTCCTGTCACCATCATGGCTGCACCACTGTCATCATTGGTAGCTGCCATGTCAATGCTGGAAGGGACTGAAAATGGAAGGGGGGGTGGATTTCAGCCATCCTGGGTTTTAGAGAGAGCGCTGAGGTCGACGGACAGTGACGGTCACGACCGTGCTGGACTTTGGTCGCAGTGATGCCTCGGCCATGCCTTTCTCTGCAGGTCCTCGTGCGGACAGAGCTGCAGGGGATCCGGTACAAGTTCAACGCTCCCATCGGCAGGGATGCCTCAAACGTCTATTCCTGGCACTACACCCCATGGACCAAATGCTCGGTGCTGTGTGCAGGGGGTGAGGTTTGACCCCGGGTCAGTTCAAGCGGGGGGTGCTCGTGTCTTCACTCCCGTGACTCCCACACGCTGCGTCTGGGCCACAGGAGGCCACTGGTGGACGTTGGCATCTGGTTTGCTCTAGGGCAGCCCTCGGGTTTCTACATGTTCCCACCCTGCGCTCAGCCGCGTGTGAGCTGATGTCGCAACCAACCTGGATGCCGTTCTTTGGCTGGACCGCAGGGGTGGCTGGTGGAGATGATGGAAGGTGGCACAATATGCTTCAAATCCCTTTGCTTGTGCAATGCAGGACAGGTTGACTGATTGCAGCAGCCCCTCTGGCCTCCAGATCTACATGTCTGTGAGCGGAAACGTGGCTAATGCTTCCCTGAATCCCACGGGCTGGTTCCCGTGGGGATTGACGCAAAGGTTTGCGCCATGGCTCGTGGAGAACCTGGCTGCAAGTGACCGAGCTGATGGTCAGAAGACGAGAGGGGCAGTTTCCAAAGCAAGGCTTAATAATGTTCCCTGTTGAAAGCTAAGGACTCTGTCCCAGTTCTCTGTGCCAGTCCTTGGCAAGGTGTTGTCCCCTCATGTTCCAGCTGTTCCCCCCAGTGCTGCCCAGAAAGTGTCTCAAGGCCAAGATTATAACAGGCTTTTCTGAGCACAAGATCCTTGGAATGCTTTGATCGCCCATCTTCTGCAAACTCTGCTGGGTCCTGCCCTGGCTGCTGAGCTTTCACCCCATCCATAGTTTTCTGGAGATACTAGAGGCGAAGGAGACCTTGGTTATGCATAGAGAAGCAGGTTCAGGCCCGACGAGGTGCAGTGACAAGTGACTTCCTGTCACTTGCCCACGCAGGAGCCGAGCTGTGGGGCTCCTACCCGTGCCTGGCTCCCCGGTGACCTCAGGGTCCTCCTCCCTTTCTCTTTTGCCTCCTTCTCTTGACAGGCAGCCAGATCCAGTCTGTGGTATGCAAGAAACTCTCTGATGGCTCAATTGTCTCCAACCATTTCTGTAGCCCAGAAACCAAAATGCCAGAGCGGCAGAGGCCGTGCAACGCCGAACCGTGTCCCCCGGCGTGAGTACAGCAGCTCGGAGCAGCTCCAGGGAGTGTGGGTGGAAAAACCACTCTGGAGGAGGGTGGAATTCCCCCCCTCTCTGCCATTCCCAATTCAGAGTCCCTGGCCACAGCACCCAGGGGTGACATTCCATGGCTGGAGCAGCTCTGCTGGGGACGAGGGGCAGCTTTCTCCTCTACGCCCCATCACGAGCACGGTACCGAAGGTGTCACCGCGGGGAAGGGCCGGTGGTGACACAGGCAGCAGAAACCTGTCTCTGCCGCGGTGCCTGTGCATGAGACTACGCCAGCCACCGGCTCAGTGAGGGATGTGCTGAGCACATGGTGTGTTGGCCAAGGTTGGTCTCTGAACTGTGACCTCCTCCCTGCCCTGCTGTGCTGTGTGCAGAAAGGAGCCCTCCCTGTCCGGTCCTTTGGTGCAGAGCAGATACTTGGCACCAATCCCCCAGAAGCTGACCCAGTCCCTCTCTGGCTGGCCCTTGTCCCCATCTTGATAGGGAAGAGAAGATGTGGAGGAACCCCAAGGTTTAGCCAGAGCTGCCTGGAAGGCTGTGGCCAGAGTAGGAACAGGGCCGTGTACGGGAGTACGGGGACAAGTGTGGGCCAGCCTGCCCCTCACCACTTTCCTGTTTTGCATGTCTCCAGCTGGGTGATTGGGAACTGGTCTGAATGCAGCCGAAGCTGCAACGAAGGCGTCCGCACCCGCAGCGTCTTCTGCAAGCGTAAGATCTCGACCGCTGAGGAGAAGACCTTGGATGATGCTTCTTGCACCCATCCACGGCCAAAGATGCTCGAGCCTTGCAATAACCAGACGTGCCCTCCAGAGTGGGTTGCCCTGGACTGGTCTGAGGTAAGTGCTTAAAATCAGCCCTCACCTCTCTGACATCACTGGTCCTTAAGAGGACAGTGTCAATCACTAGGCCAGAGCATCAGTGATGGCTGCTGGCCATGGACAGTACAATGTGGGGAAGTTCCAGCTCTGGAGTCCTCAGCCCAGGAGAGACAGGGAGATGTTGAAGCGGGGCCAGAGGAGCCCCAGCAATGCTGGGAGGGCTGGAACCCTCTGTTGGGAGGCCAGGCTGGGACAGTTGGGCTTGTGCAGCCTGGAGAAGAGAAAGCTCCAGGGAGACCTTCTGCGGGGCCTTCAGGGCTTCAAGGGACCTGTCAGAAAGATGGGGACAGACTTTGGAGCAGGGCCTGTTGGGACAGGACAAGGGGGGATGGTTGGAAACTGCAAGAGGGAGATTGAGACTGGAGAGAAGGGAGAAATTTTTGACACTGAGGGTGGTGGGAGCCTGGCCCAGGTTACCCCAAAAGGTGGTCGCTGCCCCATCCCTGGAACCATCCCAGGGGAGGTTGGATGGGGCTCTGAGCAACCTGCTCTAGTTGCAGATGTCCCTGCTCCCGGCAGGGGGGTTGGATGAGATGACCTTGAAAGGTCCTTTCCAATCCAAACCAGTCTATGATTCTATGTGATCTCATAGCTCAGGAGGCAGGCAAGGTGGGAGCACTGCTGGGAGGGCTGGTGGGGAGAGCTCTTTTCCCTACATCCTGTCCACATGTGTCCTTTCTTTGCAGTGCACCCCAAGCTGTGGGCCAGGTTTCCGCCACCGCATTGTCCTCTGTAAGAGCGGTGACCACAGCGCAACGTTGCCCACCTCCAAGTGCCACGAAGGCTCCAAGCCCCCGACCAGCATGAGATGTAACCTGCGGCGCTGCCCACCACCCCGCTGGGTGGCTGGCGAGTGGGGAGAGGTAGGGACAGACCTTTCCAGGGCTTTGGGGAGACGTTACCCCCCCTACCCCTCAAATCCTAGCGCACAGGAGGCTTTCACCTGCCAGCCATGAGGCCACCAGAGCGATCTGGGGAGCAGTGGGGCAGTGAGGATGGGGAGCTGTGCAGGGCAGTGGGAGCCATGGGCTGCAGAGGTCGTTTGGGCCAACTGGGAGCGGAGACACTGCTGGTTCTGCTCGTGGGTCACAACAACCCCCTGCAATGCTCCAGGCAGGGGGAAGAGGGGCTGGAAAGTGCCTGGCAGAAAACAACTGGGGGGGTTGGTCGCTAACCAAATGAAGATGAGCCAGTGTGTGCCCAGGTGGCCAAGAGAGCCACCAGCATCCTGGCTGTGTCAGCACTGGTGTGTCCAGCAGGACNCCTGAAATTCAGGAGCTTGGAGACGGAGGGAGTTTGGCTCTGCTCCCAAGGAACAAGCAACAAGACGAGAGGAAATGGCCTCTAANTGCTGGTTCTGCTCGTGGGTCACAACAACCCCCTGCAATGCTCCAGGAAGGGGGAAGAGGGGCTGGAAAGTGCCCGGCAGAAAACAAGTTGGGGGGGTTGGTCGCTAACCAAATGAAGATGAGCCAGTGTGTGCCTAGGTGGCCAAGAAGCCACCAGCATCCTGGCTGTGTCAGCACTGGTGTGTCCAGCAGGACTAGGACAGGGATTGTCCCCCTGCACTGCGCACTGGGGAGGCCACCCCTCGAATCCTGGGGTCAGTTTTGGGCCCCTCCCTCGCAGAGGACATTGAGGGGCTGAAGTGTGGCCAGAAAAGGGCAAGGGAGCTGGGGAAGGGTCTGGAGCAGGAGTGTGGTGAGGAGCGGCTGAGGGAGCTGGGCTTGTTCAGCCTGGAGAAAAGGAGGCTCAGGGGAGACCTTCTGGCTCTCCACAACTCCCTGAAATTCAGGAGCTTGGAGACGGAGGGAGTTTGGCTCTGCTCCCAAGGAACAAGCAACAAGACGAGAGGAAATGGCCTCTAATTGCCCAGGGGAGGTTTAGGTTGGAGCTGAGGAACAATTTGTTGCCCTGCAGGGTTGTCCAGGCCTGTCCCAGGCTGCCCAGGGCAGGGCTGGAGTCCCCATGATCCCTGGAGGGGTTTCCGATCCCTGGAGGGGTTTCCAAGCCCTGGAGATGTGGTGCTGAGGGACAGGGGTTAGTGGTGCCCTGGCAGGGATGGGGGAATGGGTGGACTCGATGATCTGAAAGGTCTCTTCCAACCAGAACGTTTTGATGATTGTCACCCTTGCTGAGTCCTGGAGGTTTGACCTAGTTTTTTTGGGAAGCAGGGCCACAACACTCCAAAATGCTGGTGAGGTCCCTGTAGTTGCTGGTGAGGGAAGGGACAACTGCATCCAGCACCCTTTCCACCTTCTAGACCTGGCCTTGCCCTGTCCGCCCCTGCACATTATTAAAGTTGTGGTGGCCACCACAGCTCCGTGCTCCACTCTTTCCCATCAGTGCTCTGCGCAGTGTGGCCTTGGCCAGCAAAGAAGATCCGTCCAGTGCCTGGCTCACACCGGGCAGCCGTCCAGTGACTGCGTGGAGACCCTGCAGCCACCCAGCATGCAGCAGTGTGAGACCAAGTGTGAATCGGGACCTACAGACAACCCTGAAGGTGAGGGAGATGTGGGGGCAGGGGAGGGGAGAGCAGAGCTCTGCCGGACTCGGGGGCTGCGCAGTACAGGGACACCAGAGCCACACAGCCCGAGCTGGGCTCCATGTGCTGTGCTGTGGGGTCAGGCTCTCATGGGGAGACCTGATGCTGTCCCCTGTGACCCTGATAAATGAGGTAACTGCCCATCTGTGTGGCCAGGAAAGGCCGAGAGCCCTGGGGCTGTTCAGCTGGAGAAGAGCAGCCCCAGAGGGGAGCTGAGCAAGGCTGAGCAAGAGCTCAAGGGCCCCCGGGGAGCAAGAGGCTGGGGCCAGACTCTGCTCAGTGGTGCTCAGCGCCAGGACAAGGGGCACAGGATACCAACCCAGGAGGTTCCACCTCAACAGGAAGAAAAGTTTTTTGATGGGAGGGTGTTGGAGCCTGGCCCAGGCTGCCCAGAGAGCCTGGGGAGTCTCCTTCTCTGGAGAGATTCCAAAGGCGCCTGGACCCTGCGCTGCTGGGCCCCCTGCTCTGGGTGACCCTGCTGGAGCAGGGGGGTGGCACCAGATGATCTCCAGAGGGCCTTTCCAACCCCTGCCATGCTGGGATTCTGTGAACTGCACTCTGGCAGAGGGAGGCTTTCAGCAGCGAGCTTCTCAGTAGCATCTTCTGCTCGGCTGCGTCTTGCCGCTGCCATTGGGGTGCAAAAGGAGCTTGTACAGTGCTGGTTAGAAACCCCCCCTGGGGCTCCTCCCCCTGGGGCAGCTGTAACCCTGCTTCCCTCTGTCGCCCCTCCAGAGTGCAAAGATGTGAACAAAGTGGCCTACTGCCCGCTCGTCCTCAAGTTCAAGTTCTGCAGCCGGACCTACTTCCGACAGATGTGCTGTAAAACATGCCAGGGGCACTAGGGACACAGCGTGACCCCCGTGGGAAAACTGGAAGGCCGAAGCTACGCCGGAGGGTCGCCGAGCCGGGCCCTTCTTCTCCGTCCCGGGAACCTCCCCCGGGTCCAACAGAGACGCTGGTCGTGCTTCCAGTGGGAGCCGGCGTCACCCAAACCCGTCCCCCAAAGACACGCACCCTTCGCCCCTGAGCTTCACGATGGCATGTTCCCAGTTAAACCACTGCCAGCCGCTGCGGACGCCGCCACGGCCCCGGTGCGACGGGAGCCGGCCGATGGGCGGTGGGAGAGGGAGCAGCTGGGCAGAGCACGGCCGCGGGGACAGGACTTGAAATTCTGACGTTGTTATTTATTCGTAGCGGACCCAGGTCCCGCAGACGCCGAGACAGCCACCGAAGCGGCACCGCTCACCCCGCTCCTGCCTCGTCCCCGGTCCCAAGGGCGACGCGGGGCATCGCACTCCGCAGCGGGGCGTCCCCAGGGAGCGCCCCGGGGGCTGCCGCCTTCCCCTCGCCCATCCCAGGGGAAACGGGGAGGAGGGTTCGGGTACCACGGGTGGCAAGCGTGGCTGGTGGCTCCTGAGCGATGGATGAAGAGGAGCTGCTGTGGGGAGCGGGGTTGGAACAGGAGCTTTGCTGTCTTGGTTTGTGTTCCTGTCACCTTGGGACGTGGAGCAGGGGACAGAGAGCGGGTCACACAGTGAGCGGAGTGATGACACCAGTTTAACTGGGAGAGGGTGTTACTCAAACTCTCTTAACAACCTACTTTGTTTGGGGTGTCCCCCTGTTTTTCCTTAAAGCCCTTCTCACAATTATGACCATTTTTTATTCCTGAAACACCTGGAAGCACAAACTGAGGCCGGGGCTGAGGCGTGCTAAGGGTTCCACTCACTTCACGAGCATCGAGGACACACTGGGCTGCAGGGAGCAAAGCAAAGGAGGATGCAAGACAAGAACTATCTCGGCCCCAGTGTCCCCATTGCCGATGGTGACTCAGGACCAGTCTGCCCAGTCCTGGCAGGGCCCTCCCCGGCGACCGCCACGGCCTCCACGGCTGCTTGGCCTCCAAAGGTGCTTTACTTCCAAAGGTGCTTTGCCTCCAAAAGGTGCTTTGCCTCCAAAGTCAGGATGGGTGCTGGTCCCAGTGCCACCCGCTCCTCTGCCCCCCGGAGACCTCCAGTGATGGGAAAAGAGCAGGCTTGAAATTCCTCCAGATCACCTCCTGGCCACATCTGGGTCAACATACGTCTTCTCCGTGGGCTACCGCAGCCTGCGGTGGGTTTCCAATCTACAAACTGTACTTTTTGTTATCGTTATTGTTATCAGTAGTAGTAGTATAATTTTCAGGCCTTTCTGCATCACAGATGGGAAGTCTTGTCCAGAGCCATGTTCTGTTCCCCTTGGGGTTTATCCGTATGGTGCAGGGAGGTGGACAACCCCCTTTCCCCAGAGCAGACCCCTCCTCCCTGCCCACCCTCATCTGTTAACTCTTCCATCTGTAGTTTTACCCACTCATCAGCCGATCGCAGCTTCTCTGGTGCTCAGCAAATCCCCTTTGGCTGTCGAGCGGGGCCTTCGTTTTGTCTTTCTTCCTGGTGCCATGCTCCGTTCTGACACTTCGGGGAGGGGAGGGGGTGTTTTCACCTTTTTATATAGATATATATATAGTGAAAAAAATGTTTAACGTACTAACTCTGAGGAGGAGCGACGTAACGGCATGATTTATAATAAAGGAGTAGCTACGATCCCGGGCGCAGCTCCTGGTCCCAGTCTTGTTTCTCGGTTCTCGAGCGGCCAGCCCGGGCTCTGGGCAACCCCACGGCACGAGGCTCCTTGTGCTCACACCGAAGGGGGAGTCGGGGCAACGTAGGAGGGTTTTCCCTGCAGAGTGACTGGAGCAGATCAGAGAGGTGGAGATTGGCCTGGAGCTCCTGCATGACGCGTAGGAACAGGCTTCCCGTTGGTGGACCCAGGGCCACACAGACCCCATACTGGTAGTGCTGGCCTGGGATTTTAGAGGGGGGCTTCTCCGAAGATCTACGTGTCTATGAATTGAAACACCACTGATAAGTCCCTGAATCCTTTGGGCTCGGTCCATGAGATTGACACAAAGGTTTGTGCCACATCTGGAGAGGCTCTGGAGAACCAGAAGACGCACCTTTCAGTAAGGTCTGTGGGGTCAGGACAGAGGGTGATGGGTTTAAACTGAAAGAAGGAGATTTAGACTGGAGAGAAGGAAGAGATTTTTGACACTGAGGGTGGTGGGAGCCTGGCCCAGGTTGCCCCGAGAGAAGGTCACTGTCCCACCCCTGGCACCATTCCAGGGGAGGTTGGATGGGGCTCTGAGCAACCTGCTCTAGTTGCAGATGTCCCTGCTCCCTGCAGGGGGGTTGCACCAAATGATGTTGAAAGGGCCTTTCCAATCCAAACCAGTCTGTGATCCTATGATTGTTCCCCTAAACTGCCTCAGAGCAGAGCATCCCCCAGCACTAAGTGGCCACTCCTGGAGGGGGACACATCAAACTGTTACCTCGGGATGAGGGGAAAGGTTTTATGGAGGCTCTGAGCATCCCTGCTGGACTCTCCCCGTTTCCTCGGGTGAGCGACCCTCAGGCCAGCAGCACCCATCTGCAGCAGTGATGGGGTCACCCTGGGCAGGGCCACCCCAAGGCCTCCCCCAGCAGCAGAGAGCCACCCTCATCCTCCCCACCCCCAGCAAACCAGCACGAAATGAGGAAGTGGGAGGAGAAAAAAAAAAAAAATTAGTTGCAATTTGTAGCTGCAGCAGAAACACAAAAGCCAAGTGCCTGGGGATGGCCGTGGGCCCTCGGTGACAGGAGCCCCGAGCGCCCCGTCCTCGGGGCCAAGACGCAGGGACACCATGGTGAGTGCAAGCGGGGCCCTCGCTGGGCTCCCCCCACCCTGTCTCCCCTGGGGATGTCACCCTCTCTTCCTGCCACCTCAGGGCTACCTCAGCCCTGGCCTCTCCTGGTCTCTTGCTGCTTTCTGGGAGGTGCCAGGAGCCGACCCAATGTCCCCGCTGGAAAGGAGATGGTGCTGCCCCCCAGGCTTGGGGACAAGGAGCAGAGCTGGGGCTGGGTGAGGCACCTGTTCAGAGCACAGTGGTGGGGGGCCTGGGGATGGGTGCTGGGTGCTGGGTGGGTGAACCGGGCAGGATGGAGGGCCCAAGGTGCTGAGGTTGGGCTGACACCAAGTGGGTTTGATTTTGCTGTCGTCGGTGCAGTGCCCACGGGAGAACTTTTGTGTTCCTCTTGGTCCAACTTTCCACCAGTGCTTCGGGTTCCAGTGCTCGTGGTGTGGGCAGGATGTGAGCAGAGTGTGGTGGGTGACGGCGCTGCTGGGGCAGCCAGACCCCCCACGCCGGCTCAAGCCAGGGAGGACCCTCTGGGTGTCGGTAGCCAGGGTCAGACCTTGGAGCCCGGCACTGCAGGGACCAGGGGCTGCAGGCAGGACTCGGGGCTGCTGGAAGGGCAGTGGCCAGAGCTGGAAGCTGATCTGGAGGCAGAAGAGGAAACGAAAGAGCTCAAAATTAGGGAGATGCTCAGGCACGAAGTAAGGGTCTGCATGGTATGGCCACAGTCATGTCCTTCAGTCCACAGCTCTGCTCCGCCGTGCCTCGGGGTGATGCTGTCCCCAGACATTTCCACTCTGCCAGGAAGGGGACGGTGGCCAGACTGAAACAGAGCCCTGTCTCACCCACGGTCACGGTTGTCACCTCTGAGAGGCTGCTCAGATGCTGTCTGCCTAAAAGATGCAAAGCGTGTCCCTTCCCACAACCACCCAAGATCTGAAGATGTTTTGTGGCTTCGCAAAAGGCCACGGGGCTGCACAGCCCCCACCCTGACCCCTGCCGGGGCCCAGATCCATCCAGGGTCAGCCCCCAGCCCCAGAACATCGGGGAAAACGGTCCATCCTCAGACCCTGACTGTGCCCAGGAGCTGGTGGGGTGGTGACAGTGGGGTGGTGACAGTGGTGCAACACCCCGCGCTGCTCTCCTCAGGGCTTCCGGTGGTTTTAAGATGTTGGCTGCATCTTCACTTGCCCTATCTCAAGATAAATGTACCACCTTGGGCTGCATCCGCTCCACGCTTGGGGTTTGCAAGGTGTTTGTGGTGGCTCAGGCCTGAGCTTTGAAGAAAAACAGATGATGTTTTGCAGTTGCTGCTCCCCTCCCTGCCTCAGCCATCCTGTCATGAGCACGGGCGGTGGCTGTGATGGCGACAGTCTCCATCCCACAGCCCTCAGCTGGAGTGCTCCTGGGTAGTTTTAGATTGGATATAAAGAAGACATTTTTTTATGCTAAGAGTAGTGAGAGCCTGGAGCAGGTTGCCCAGAGAAGCTGTGGGTGCCCCAGCCCTGAAAGTGTTTGCGGTCAGGTTGGACAAGGCTTTGAGCAACTTGATTTAATTGTAGCTGTCCCTATTCACGGCACGAGTGTTGGACCAGATGACCTTTACAGGTCCCTTCCAACTCAAACCATTCTATGGTCCTGATAGGTCTCCCCACACATGTACCCATCATGCCTGGGACCACCCTCAGGGCAAAGCCCCTTGTGCAAAGCACCTGCAAACTGCACCTTGAAGCCCGGGCCAAGGGCTGCCAAAAGCTTCTCCCCACTCAGCCCGAGAATGAAACGGCCTCACGGAAGCATTCGGTCCAGGCCACCCACCAGGCCCCTTCCCTTGGGTCCCCACGGCGGCAGCTGTCAAGCCACTGCTCTCCGACTGATCCCTCACCATGACCTGGGACAGAGGAATCGCTGCCTCAAACCTCTGAAAGCAAATTCAACTTGTGCCTCAGCTCCCCCCAGGGATGCTGCCTGCAGGACCCATCCTGCTCGGGCTCCCTGGGTGCTGAACTTGGCCAGTGCCTCGGTTCTGAGGGACTATCGTTCCTCTTCAGTCTCCCCACAAGCTTAGGGAGTCCTGGTCCACGAACCTCCCGTGCCGCCCCTCGGGACGTGCTGCGGAAAGCCCGACGGACTTTGTTCTCCCAGCAACAGAGCGGAACCTCCCCCGGCCTCACAGGTACCCGCGGCTAAACCTCCACTTCTAGCGAGCCGGTGTTTTCCCTGCAGCTGCGCTGCAGCCGGTGCCACAGAGAGCCAGGAAAGCACCGAACCTGTGCCTGGAGGAAGAGGAGTTGCCACGAAGGCAACGCACTCGCCGCTGACAGCTCTGTGTAGTCGCTCGACTGAAGGAGAACCTCTGGGTGTCAGCTTGAAAGCGCTGAGCCGGCAGTCCAGGAAATGCTCATATTTGCCTTAGTTTGGTGCCGTACCCGACCAGGGGAGTCCAGGGTGCCTGTGCCAGAGGGCTCAGGGTGATGGAGGCCGGGGATGGGGAATTGAGGCGTCGGGCTCCCCATGGGCTCCTCCCAACCTGCTCCTCACCTGCCACCTGAAGCACAAGGTTTTGGCCAGGTTGGGTTGAATCTGGGCAGCTCCTGGGGTCACCACTGGCTCCTGGGTGAGAGCACAGTGACCTGGAACAGATGGCTGAGCCCGATGGTGTTTTCTCAGGTGGCTTTTCTAGGGATTTATTAGGATGGAGGTGGGGGGTGCGTGAAGAGGAGGGAAAGGCAAGAAAAAGGCCCATAAGCAACGAACAGGAGGAAGAAGATAAACTCCCGGTGCGGTTTCAGGCTGCATGAGCAGCCCTGATCCCCACTGGATCCCCTGAGCTGACCCAGGCCCATACTTCCCAAGGGAAGATGGTGGGAAAAGGAAGCCAAAAGCCACTCTGCAGGCTGCGGGGGTTGAGTTGCACTTGGGGTTGGGGGGCCATGGATGGTATTTGGGGCTGCAAAGCCCATCAGGGAGGGAGGTGACTGGGGGGGAGCAACACGACTCTGTCGATCCCCTCCACATGTCCCTCATCGTGACGGTGCCGCGTTGTGCCGAGTATTCGAGGGTGTGTTCTGGGGGCCATGGGCAGCCTGAGAAGATCATGGGCAGGCAGGAGGGTACAAAGACATCAGGGTCCAGAAGCCTGAAATCTTGAGACCTGGCAGGAAAACGAAGCAAAAGAGGAAGAGAAGAAAAGGGAAATGGAAAGAGTAAGAGGCCAGGGGCGACGGGGCGGGAGGGAGGAGAAGTGAAATCGGTGCCGGGAGCACCGGGGTGAAAGCGGAACTACGGGGCCATGGGATGGGCGCAGACGAGCCAGGGGCAGGTTCAGATGGGATGTCCCCTCCGGGCCACCACGACGGTGTTCAGTGCGGTTCCTCTGCAGCATCGAGGACGAGGGGCCTCTGAGCAGTTCGCTTTGAGCCCAGGGAAATGTCATCCCCCCCTGCCGCTCCCCGCCCAGGGCCATGCTCAGCCCCACAGGGGCTCAGATCACAAGCCCAAATTTTTCTGCTGTCCCACAGTCCCCAGAGAACGGAGCCGGGTGAGTTGGGGGGTAGCTGGAAAGTGGGTGCTGTCATGTCCCTGGGTGGGGACGACAGGGTCACGGGGGCACCTCTGCCCGGGTGTGAAGGGACCGTGGGGGTGCAGATGATGCAAAGTGCTGGAGATATCCCCAGCAGCTGCGGGTTTTGCCTTTCCCCTGGTTTATTTTTGCTGCCCCTTTGACTCATAAGCAGAAGCTGTGGGAGAATTACTTTGTTAGTCCTTCGTGGGTGATGTTCCAAACGTGCCCACAGGCTGTCAGTGCCCGTCTGCCCCTCCCCAGGGGGCCAGATCTGTGGTAAGGCAGGATCTGGCCAGAGGGATGGAGCAAGTCCAGGTGCAGCAAAGATGAGATCTTGACCTTTACAAGTTCAGGTTGAGGGAGGGGATCCTGCCCCTCTGCTCTGCTTTAGTGAGACACCCCTGCAGGGCTGGGTCCAGCTCTGGAGTCCTCAGCCCAGGAGAGACAGGGAGCTGTTGGAGCAGGGCCAGAGGAGCCCCAGCAATGCTGGGAGGGCTGGAACCCTCTGCTGGGAGGCCAGGCTGGGAGAGTTGGGCTTGTGCAGCCTGGAGAAGAGAAGGCTCCAGGGAGACCTTCTGGGGGCCTTACACTGTTTCAAGGGGCCTGTCAGAAAGATGGGGACAGACTTTGGAGCAGGGCCTGTTGGGACAGGACAAGGGGGGATGGGTTGAAACTAAAAGAGGGAGATTTAGACTGGAGAGAAGGGAGAGATTTTGATGCTGAGGGTGGTGAGACTCTGGCCCAGGTTGCCCAGAGAAGAGGTCATTGCCCCGTCCCTGGAACCATTGCAGGGGAGGTTGGATGAGGCTCTGAGCAACCTGCTCTAGTTGCAGATGTCCCTGCTCCCTGCAGGGGGGTTGGAGTAGATGACCTTGAAAGGCTTCTTGCCACCCAAACCAGTCTGTGATCCTATGAATCTATGATAAGGTCCCAGCATGGCCTAAACATCCCTCTTTTCACCACCCAAAGGTGCCTATTTTGGATCCATGGTTGGGACTGAGACCAGTTTTAGGTACCAGCAGCTCAGGAGCAGCTGGGACCGCACCCAGGCCTGGAGCCCCACTCCCCTGGGTAGTGGCCCCGGTGCAGTAACCATGACCCTCTCCCTGCAGGGCAGCAAGGAACGCTTCCACTGGCAGAGCCACAATGTCAAGCAGAGCGGCGTGGATGACATGGTCCTGCTCTCCAAGATCTCCGAGGAGGCCATTGTGGAGAACCTCAAGAAGCGTTTTATGGACGATTACATCTTTGTATCCTTCCCAGGGCAGTAGGACAGGGCCAGGGAGCGGCAGGATTGTGCTCCAAGACTTTGCCGGGGCATGGGCCAAACTGGGGGTGCCCCAATGCTTGCAGACTGTCCCATCCCCACAAGGTGGTGGGACAAGACTGGGATCAGCTCAGGGAATGCCATCATTCCCAAGTGGAGTTGAACTCAGGAAAGACACCACAATTATGACTCGGGACCCACTTTGGTCCTTCCTTTGCAGCCACAAAGCCCCTCGTTTGCTGTCCCCCACTGCTCCTGCACACTGGAGACCCACCAGCCTGTGCCAAGGAGGCTGGACCCCTGTGGCAGTAGTAGCCATTGTTCCCCTTGCTGTCACCAAACTCCACCAAATGCCCACAGCAGGTTCTGGCTGCTCTGCACCCACAGAAAATCCAAGCAAACCCTGGGTGGAGCAGGAGCGTCCCTGCAGACACAGGGAGAAGGTGCCACCCCTCACTCTCCCCCCATGTCAGGTCACACAGGGTGCCATCGAACCAGTGCTGGGTACAAAGCTCCCCCCATGCCCAGTGTAACCCCTACTGTGCCAATCCCCAGCCGCCGGCTCCCATCACAGGGTTGCTGCTGCTGAGCACCGCGCACGGGGCCGACTGGGACGTGTCCCCACGCCCAGCATTCGAGGCACTTGAGCCCCGGCCTCGCCCACCCCACACTCAGCCCCGCACTTCGTCTGCGCCCTGGCTCCGGTGGGAATGAGGCCGAAATCCCTGCGGTGGAGAACAGGCCACGGTAGGGGCCTGGGTGGCCGTGGGGCCGAGCCGCTTGCTCCCGCCACTGCGAGCGGCTGTGGTTTCCCTGAAGACGCGTCTCCGTCCTTACAAGGCGATGCTCTGTCCGGGGCCGGCGGTGACGCAGCCGTCGTCCCTGCTCGCCCGCAGCCCTGGAGCTTTAAATGTCTTTAGGGGTTGGCTTTGTCTTTGGGGGGGAAGGAAAAACACCCCACACAGCCTCTTTCTTCCTTTTTTTTCTCGCGGTGCTGTGCGCAGGGCCCCCGGCTCGCCGTGACTCAACACCCCGCGCTTCTGCATTTCCCAAAAAAGCTCCTCTCTTCCTGCCCCTCAGCTGCTTTTCCCCCGCCCCTCTGTCAGGTGGGCCCAAAATAGGGCTCAGAGGTAACCCCACCAGCACCACTTCATTCCCCACCTCCATCTCCCCAGCACCTGCCCCAGGGCGTTGGGCGCCCATCCCCATCCTGCGGCTGCGGCATTCCCAGGCGCCGGTCCTAATTTTCCATTCCCCATTTCCATACCCACACCTGGGTGACTCAGGAATGCTGCAGGTGGGGACTGGGCAGGCAGAGGGGCCAGGAAAGGCAGGAGCCAGTGGATTCTCTCCTCACCCTGCCTCAGTTTCCCTGGTTGTAAAATGGAGAGGGTCTCCTCCTGCGAAAGCCGCAGGTGGAGCAGCTGAGCAGAGGGGGAATTCCAGGAGGCTGTGGGATGCTGGAAATGTGGCTTTTGGATCCAGTCCTCAGGCTGGGAGCTGAGAGGGTGCTCCTACTGCACCCGTCACACCGTGGGGGACACCCCGAGGCCGAGCGAGTGAAGCACTGGGGAGAGCCCCAAGTCACAGCAGCATCTCTGCCTTCACCCGAGCGGAGAACCCTCCCATGTTCCCAGCACAGCTTCCAGGATGAGGTGGGACCCACCCTGCTACCACCTTCCTGCCATTTCTCTCCCTGACACTGTCCCCAGGGCAGGAAAGAGGGACACTGGAAAGGACAGATGGACCTTAACCCGCCACTCAGACCTACATTGGACCGGTGCTCATCTCTGTCAACCCCTTCAAGCAGATGCCGTATTTCACGGACCGGGAGATCGAGCTGTACCAGGGAGCGGTGAGGCTGCTGTGTGCCAGCTGGTGGGGTCAACCAGGGGCTCAGGGGGGTTAATATGGGGTGATCTGGACAGGCTAGACTGTCTGGATGGATGGGCAGAGACCGATGGCGTGAGGTTCAACAAGGCCAAAGGCTGGATCCTGCCCCGGGGTCACAACAACCGCCTGCAATGCTGCAGGCTGGAGGAAGAGTAACTGGAAAGTGCCCAGCAGAAAAGGACCTGAGGGTGCTGGTCAACAGCTGGCTGAAGATGAGCCAGTGTGTGCCCAGGTGGCCAAGAAGGCCACCAGCATCCTGGCTGTGTCAGCACTGGTGTGGCCAGAAGGGCCAGGGCAGGGATTGTCTCCCCTGCACTGGGGAGGCCACTCCTCGTATCCTGGGTTCGATTTTGGGCCCCTCACTCCCAGGACATCGAGGGGCTGAAGCATATGTTTAGGTTGGAGCTGAGGAACAATTTCTTCTCCTCCAGGGTTGTCCAGGCTTGGCCCAGGCTGCCCAGGGCAGGGCTGGAGTCCCCATGATCCCTGAAGGGGTTTCCAAGGCGTGGAGATGTGGTGCTGAGGGACAGGGGTTAGTGGTGCCCTGGCAGGGATGGGGGATAACGATTGGACCTGATGATCTTAAGGGTGTCTTCCAACCAAAACAATTCTATGAGCAGCCTGGGATTGTCCCATGAGTGTCCCTACCCTTCCCAGCTCTTTGGATATTGTCAGGGTGCTTTGGGTGCTCTCAAACATTTGGTGGGAAGTCAGTAGTCAGTAAATCCGGATTCCTGTGCAATTCAGCTCATAAAGACATCCCAAAGCAACCCAAACGCGGCAAAATCCAGTCCGAGCGCCCAGCTCTGCCACAGGAGCTTCCCAAGGAGGGGAAAGCTGAAAAAAACACCTGACATGCTGCTGCTGCTGAGCTCATTTTGGTGGCAAGAGACTAGTTCCCCACGCCGGCCGCGTGTGGGTGTGGGGCACCGTTGTGCCACGCGCGGGCAGGGTGCAGGGATTTGGGGTGGGGGGTCCGGTGACCGCTCTGTGCTCAGCGCTGCCGCCTTTTTCCCCCGTTTAGGCTCAGTATGAAAATCCCCCCCATATCTACGCCCTGACCGACAACATGTACCGCAACATGCTGATCGACGGGGAGAACCAGTGTGTCATCATCAGGTACGGCGGCACGCAGGGTGGGAACGAGGACCTCGTGACACCGCTCTGGGGCCGGCTGCCCCCATCGTCCCTTCTCCCACACCCTGGGGACATCTCGGCTAAATGCAGCAGAGGCAGCTGAAGCCCAATGGTGGATCTTAGGGGCTTCAACATATGGAGGGTGTCTGGAGGGGCCCCTGCGTCCTGGGCCATGAGCACCAGTCGGGGCTGGGACCGAGTTGTCCCAGGCCAGGACGGAGTCTTGTGCAATGCCCCTTTCCGGCGGAGCGTTGCAAAGGAAATGGTCAGGCTGTGGGGCAAGGCCAGAGACTTCCCCTTAAGGTTCCCAAGTCTCCTTCCTCCCCTCCGAAATCCAGCATTAAGAAATCCAAGATCTCCTCCTGGAGTCGCTCCTCACCCAGCCTTGTTCCAGTCTCACTTATAGCCCAGAGCACTCCCAGAGCAGCCCCATCCCTGGAGCTCACATTGCCACACACTCAGCCTACGTGGCAGGAGGGAGGCCCCATCCTTTGTCACCCACTGCCACCCCCAGCCCTGCTCCAGCATCCCACCCCCAAGCACCCCAGGACGGGTGCCTCCGGTGCGGCCAGTTCACATCTCCCCTGCTTTGACATTTGCACAGCGGAGAAAGCGGGGCCGGGAAAACCGTGGCAGCGAAATACATCATGGGCTACATCTCCAAAGTGTCGGGGGGTGGTGAGAAAGTGCAGGTACGTCCGTGTGCGTCCCCCGTCTCCATAACCACCACGCTGCGCTTCACCTCCCAGCCGCTCCCCATCGCCCCAGCCCCTGCTCCCCCATCTGCAGGTGGCACATGGAGCAGCTCCGGCTCGGGACTGGGGACACACAGAGCCCCGGCTCTGTCTCCAGCCCTGAGGCTGGGCTGCTGCAGTGGGGTGTAGGTCTGTGCATCCCCCACCCCAGCTCAGCCCTCTACCTTCTCTGCCCCCAGCACGTGAAGGACATCATCCTGCAGTCCAACCCGCTGCTGGAAGCCTTCGGAAATGCCAAAACCGTCCGGAACAACAACTCCAGCCGCTTTGTAAGTCACCAGGGCGGGCGCAGGGGGTCAGCACCACAGCCAGGATCTGTACCAGCAAAGGTCCTGCTGCGGTGGGAAAAGAGGGAGAGAAGCTGGGACCCAGGGGGGTGAGGGTCCCGCTGGCCAGGGCCAGGGCTCTGAGCAGGTGCTGTGCCGGGGCAGGGGAAGTACTTCGAAATCCAGTTCAGCCGGGGCGGTGAACCTGACGGGGGAAAGATCTCCAACTTTCTACTGGAGAAGTCGCGGGTGGTGAGCCAGAACGAGTGCGAGAGGAATTTCCACATCTACTACCAGGTACGGGAAACATGGAACCAGCCAGGCACCGTGGGGACCAGGGGCCGGGTAACCACAGCTCCCTTTTCTCTCCCAGCTCATTGAAGGGGCGTCCCAAGAACAGCGGCAGAACCTGGGCATCATGAATCCAGATTATTACTACTACCTGAACCAGTCGGACACGTACCAGGTGGAGGGTACGGACGACCGCAGCGACTTCCATGAGACCATGGTGAGAGGCCGGGATGAGGGAGTCCCCAAAGTCATCTGCACCCGGGCAGGAGCTGATGGGCTCCCCATGTCCCCAGAACGCCATGCAGGTCATCGGCATCCGAGGAGAGGACCAGCAGCTGGTGCTGCAGATTGTGGCGGGGATCCTCCACCTGGGAAACATCAACTTTCGGGAGGAAGGCAACTACGCTCGGGTGGAAAATCCTGATTGTGAGTAACCAACTCCCCCTGCTCCAGAGGGGCAAGTGGGGACACTCGCAGAGATCCTTGGCAAGGAATTCCAAAGTATCCATAGCACAAAATCCCCTGGTAGAGGAGACAGACAGCAGTGTCTTACCATCATGGAATCAGAGAATTGTGTTGGTTGGAAGAGACATTTCAGATCATGGAGTCCAACCACTCCCCTGTTCCTGCCAGGGCACCACCAACCCCTGTCCCTCAGCACCACATCTCCATGCCTTGGAAACCCCTCCAGGGCTCATGGGGGCTCCAGCCCTGCCCTGGGCAGCCTGGGCCAGGCCTGGACAACCCTGGAGGGGAAGAAACTCTCTCTTGTTGAACCTAAACCTCCCCTTGTGCATCTTGAGGTTTTTTTCCTCTTATCTTGGCACTTGTTCCTTGGGAACTCCTGTCAGGGAGTTGTGAAGAGCCAGAAGGCCTCCCCTGAGTCTCCTTTTCTCCAGGCTGAACAAGCCTAGCTCCCTCAGCCGCTCCTCACCACACTCTTCCTCCAGACCCTTCCCCAGCTCCATTGCCCTTCTCTGGCCACACTCCAGACTCTCATTGTCCTTCTGGGAGTGAGGGGCCCAAAACTGACCCCAGGATTCAGGGGGCAGCCTCCCCAGTGCCCAGTGCAGGGGGACAATCTCTTCTCTAGTCCTGCTGGCCACACTAGTTCTAATTATTCTTGACATGGGGAAACTGAGGCAGGGAGCAAATGGCACCACTAATTAACCAGAGTTTAATTAGCAAGAGGATGGATGCCAGCAGTGCCTTGCTGTAATTCAGCAGAGGGAAGACCATGTCCATGTCCCCACTCTCTCCATCACTGCTGTCCTTTGCTCTGGGATGGAGCTGGGAGGGTCCAGCAATACCTGTGGGCAGGGTACGGGGAGCAGGAAGCCCTGACCATCACCCCCACTCTGCCCAGCCCTGGCCTTCCCTGCCTACCTGCTGGGGATCGACCAGAACCGCCTCAACGAGAAGGTCACCAGCAGGAAGATGGACAGCAGGTGGGGCGGCCGCTCCGAGTCCATCACCGTCACCCTCAATGTGGAGCAGGCGGCTTACACCCGGGACGCCCTGGCCAAGGGGCTCTACGCGCGCGTCTTCGACTTTCTCGTGGAGGTCTGTGGTCCTGGTGGGCTCAGTTGAGCGTGGCCATGGCACGGAGGGGATGTCACCATCCTCTGCCGTGTGCAGCCGGCCCCCGGTGAGGGTGGCTCATCCCATCTCTGCCCGCAGTCCATCAACCGGGCCATGCAGAAGCCGTACGAGGAGTACAGCATCGGGGTGCTGGACATCTACGGCTTCGAAATATTTCAGGTATGTGGAGCTTCACTGTGGGAGCACAGCTGGGGAACGGCCTTCCCTGCTCCTGCAGCAAGGAGAGCAGCTGGAGTAGGGCATTGTTCCAAGAAGGGTCCCTGGAGCAGCGTCCAATGGCTCTGCTCTTTGGGGTCCCTACAACGCAGTGAGAGGAGCAGAAGCCAACTCAGTCCCGTATTCTCCTTCATCTTCTGTCCTTTTGCAGAAAAATGGCTTTGAGCAATTCTGCATTAACTTTGTGAACGAGAAGCTGCAGCAGATCTTCATAGAGCTCACCCTGAAGGCAGAGCAGGTACGGCAGGGATGCTGCACCTGCACCCCAATTGCTGCACCCCCTATTGCTGGCCAGTCCCAGCACCAGGGCCAGAGCTGGGGTGGCTGCAGCATCTCCCATGGCTCAGAGCCCACCCAGCGTTCCCGGTGCTTTCCCAGGAGGAATATGTGCAGGAGGGGATCAAGTGGACCCAGATCCAGTACTTCAACAACAAGGTGGTGTGTGACCTGATAGAGAACAAGCTGGTGAGTGGAGTCCCTGCTCTGGAGGAGGCTTTCTCGGAGAGCCAAGGCACCCAGAGAGGAGGGTGCCAGATGGGCTGGGTGGCAGAAACTGGTCCTGCCGGGGAGCAACCATGGGAGAGCTCTGTGTCCTTAACCTAAGCTGGGCTTCAGCACCAAGCAGCTCTGACCAGTGTGGGGCACTTGGGCAAAGAGAGAGGCAGGACTGAGCCCTGTCTGCAGCCTCTGGACATCCACAGCTTCCCTCTCCCTCTCCCAGAACCCCCCTGGGATCATGAGCGTCCTGGACGACGTCTGTGCCACCATGCACGCCACCGGTGAAGGGGCCGACCAGACCCTGCTGCAGAAGCTGCAGGCGGCCGTGGGCACCCACGAGCACTTCAACAGCTGGAACTCGGGCTTTGTCATCCACCACTACGCAGGCAAGGTACAGCACCCTGTGCCCCGCGCCCCGCACCCCACAGCCCTGGCCACAGCGGCACGGAGCTGAGCTCCCCTCCCGTCCCCAGGTCTCCTACGACGTGAACGGCTTCTGCGAGCGCAACCGGGACGTGCTCTTCACCGACCTGATCGAGCTCATGCAGAGCAGCGAATAGTGAGTCCTGGCAGCGCCGCGCTCTCGAGGACCACCCCAAAAGGGCTGGGGCAGAGGGAAGCATCCTCGACATCCAGACCACAAAGCTTTGCTGGTCCTGTCTCTGCTGGTGCCACAGCTCAAGGTGCTCAGCACCCTGCATTGCCCCGTGGGTACCAGCAGAACGCCCTCTCCCCCACCAACCACAGCAGCACCCAGGGGCTGCTGAGCACCCACCAGTGCCCATCCTGCTCAGCCTGGAGCTTTTGGAGGGGGGAGCAGGAACAGGCTCAGGCACGGTGCAGGATTTCCCAGCAACAGAAAGCAGAGCTGGAGCTGGTTCCAGCTCAGGATGTGTAGAGCTTGGGGAGCCTGGCGGCTCTCACCTAGGGACTGTCACCTGCCTTTCAGTGGTTTCATCCGGATGCTTTTCCCAGAAAAGCTTGATTCTGACAAAAAAGGACGGCCGACCACCGCGGGCTCCAAAATCAAGGTATGTCCTGGAGGCTGCAGGACAGTAGCTGCCTGTGGGGCAGCAGCAGGGTGAGGGGCTCCCACTCACAGCCTTTAATGCTACAGAGATCGATCCTTGCAACAGAAACAGGCTAATGACCTGGTGAACACGCTAATGAAGTGCACACCACACTACATCCGCTGCATCAAGCCCAACGAGACCAAGAAACCCCGGGACTGGGAGGAAAGCAGGTAACAGAGGCCTCTCGTGGTGTATCAGGGAGCCCAGAGCCTGGGGAATGGGACTTGGACATGGAGATGCGGCCAGTACTGTCTTTCCTCCTAAAACTGCACCCCTGGGCTGGTCCTTCTGTGCTAACCACAGACACAGGGGACCATGAGGTGGGTGCTGAGGAGCATGGGGGGGCCACATGCCAAGAGACATCACTGAGAAGCTCCCTCTGAGCCCCAGAAGGTCTCACACATGCACAGCCTTGGACATCCCAGTGCAAAGCGGTGGCCGAAAGGCCCAAGCAGCTCTCACAGTGACCCCACACGGAGCGTGTCCCTCCACAGGGTGAAGCACCAGGTGGAGTACCTGGGGCTGAAGGAGAACATCCGGGTGCGCCGGGCGGGATTCGCCTACCGCCGCCTCTTCCACAAATTCCTGCAACGGTAAGTGACCGGCGGGACGGGGGGTGGCGGCTCCCCACAGCCCGACCGTGACTCACACACTTGATCCCTGCAGCTACGCCATCCTCACCCCCGAGACGTGGCCGTCGTGGCGTGGGGACGAGCGGCAAGGGGTGCAGCACTTGCTGCGCTCCGTCAACATGGACCCAGACCAGTACCAGATGGGTCGGAGCAAGGTGTTTGTCAAGAACCCCGAATCGGTAGGTGATTGGACACTGCCCCAGCCCCACGTTCCTCCATCCCCAGGGGAATGCTGCACGGAGCCGGGCATTGCTTTGGGAGATGCTGTGGGTGCTGATGTGTGGGAGAAGCTGGGGCTCGCTGGGTCCTGGCCAGCCATGCTCAGCACCCCGTGTCCTTCCCAGCTCTTCCTCCTCGAAGAGATGCGGGAGCGGAAATTCGACGGCTTCGCCCGGGTGATCCAGAAGGCCTGGCGCCGGCACGTTGCCATCCGGAAGTACGAGCAGATGCGAGAGGAGGGTAAGGCGGGGCAAGGAGGGGAACACTGACACCCCACCACCCTTTTTCGGGTGTCCTTTGCTGGGGACAACCCAGCTGCCAGAGAGACAACCCAGCTCCTCATTGTGGCACTAACCAGGAGGGGAGTGAGAAGGGACCAGACGATGATATTCCCGGGATCTTTGCCTACATCTCACAGGAGCGCAGATTTGCTGACCCTATTTCTGTTCCTGGGAGGGTCCGTAGGACAGACACCAAATCCTTGCGCTGTCTCACTCTGCATTTGACCACCCACAAAGGCACAGAGACGAGCAGCTGGGAGTCAGTGCTTGAGAGGGGTGGGAAAGACCATTGGTCACCACCCAACCCCATGACAGGTGTTTTTCCTCCTTCCCAAGTGTGAAGTGGAAAATCCGGAAAGCAACTGGATCCCTCCCTCTGACAGCGCAAGGTTTTTGAAGGCAGTTAATGGGTTTCAGAGCCAGCCAAGTTCAAGCAGCTCCCATTCCTCCCATGGCATAAAAAGAGCCCTGTTGTTGCTGCCACGATCCATGTGGTGGCTCCCAGAGCTCCCACAGCTCCCACAGCTCCCGCAGCTGGTTGGGGAAGGCAGGAACCGGGTGGGCAGAGGCTGAGGGCTGAGCGACCAGCACAGAGCCCTGTCCGACCAGCATTGCTTTGGGGTCTCTTGCAGCCTCCAACATCCTCTACAACTTCAAAGAGCGGAGGAGGAACAGCATCAACAGGAACTTTGTGGGCGATTACCTGGGCATGGAGGAGCGGCCAGAGCTGCGCCAGTTCCTGGCCAAGCGGGAGCGGATCGACTTCGCCGACTCCATCACTAAGTACGATCGGAGGTTCAAGGTATGAAGACCCACCCGGGGCTTGGGACAGGCCCAGCTGTGGCTCATGGTGGCCACCCTTGGGAGGCATGTGCAGGGGTTGGGCCCCACTCCAAACATCTCCTCACCACCTGCTTCTGCTCTTTCCCAGCCCATCAAGCGGGACTTTATCCTCACTCCCAAGTACTTCTACCTGATTGGGCGGGAGAAGGTGAAGAAAGGTCCTGAGAAGGGTCAAATCAAGGAGGTGCTCAAGAAGAAGGTGGAGCTGCAGGCGGTGAGCGGTGTCTCGTTGAGGTGCGTCCCTTAGCACGGGCTCCGCACGGGGGGGATTTCACAAGATTGGGCTTCACCATCATCTCCACCAGCCTCTCTGCGCTCCGGTGCCCCTGGCCAGGCCTCAGCCCCTCGCCTACGGAGGCAGAAGGACATCAGGCTGTGGGGAGGAGGCTTCCTGCAGAGTCTTTTGCAGATTTGGCTTTGGAGGCCAGGGAGGTTTCCAGCTAAATCATCCTCCAGATTTGTTCACGAGGCCCAGCAAGGCCCCCGGCTCCTCCCCAGTGCCAGCAGGCACCAACTTTGCCCTCCACTGATGCCCCCACACTGGGGTTCTTCCACCAGCACCAGGCAAGATGATTTCTTCATCCTCCACGAGAACGATGCCGACAGTTTCTTGGAGTCCATTTTCAAGACGGAGCTGATCAGCCTGCTGTGCAAACGCTACGAGGAACTCACCCACACCAAGCTGCGCCTCTCCTTCAAGGACACGTAAGGATGGAGGCCAGGAGAGGTGATAAGGCAGGACAGGACACTGTCACTGAGGCCTCACAGCCTTTCTCTCTCTCCTAGACTACAGTTTCGGGTGAAGAAGGAGGGCTGGGGAGGTGGTGGCAACCGCAGTGTCACCTTCATCAGAGGACAAGGTGACGTGGCCGTCCTCAAAGCCGGAGGCAAAACCCTTACAGTCAGCATCGGAGATGGGCTCCCCAGGAATGCCAGTGAGTGCCAGTGCACGCAGGGTGTGGCTTTGGGGGGCAGGGCAGGGACAGGAGCTCCAGGGCCACAGGGTCCAGCTGGAGACCTGAAGACATCAAGATGATCCAGCGCGTGTCCCAGCCCTGCAGGGTTTGCGTTTCACTCAGGAGGGACTCGAACTCAGGAGGGACTCGAGGTACCTTGAGACACCTCGAATCCTGGGTTCAGTTTTGGGCCCCTCACTCCCAGAAGGACACTGAGGGGCTGGAGCATGGCCAGAGAAGGGCAACAGAGCTGGGGAAGGGTCTAGAGCAGGAGTGTGGTGAGGAGCGGCTGAGGGAGCTGGGCTTGTTCAGCCTGGAGAAAAGGAGGCTCAGGGGAGACCTTCTGGCTCTACACAGCTTCCTGACAGGAGGTTGGAGCCATGGGGTGTCAAGCTCTGCTCCCAAGGGACAAGTGACAGGACAAGAGGAACTAGCCTCAAGTTGCTCCAGGGGAGGTTTAGGTTCAACAAGAGAAAGAGTTTCTTCTCCTGCAGGGTTGTCCGGGCCTGGCCCAGGCTTCCCAGGGCAGGGCTGGAGTGTCCATGATCCCTGGAGGGGTTTGCAAGCCCTGGAGATGTGGTGCTGAGGGACAGGGGTTAGTGGTGCCCTGGCAGGGATGGTTTGATGGTTGGACTCGATGTTCTGAAAGATCTCTTCCACACATAACAATTCTGATTTTATGATTCTCTGCTGGATTCTGCTTGGGTGTTAGGGCAGCATGGGGTGTTTTGGGTACAAACTGTGGGGACAACCCCCTCCCTCAGCCAGCTCTGAGGGCCGTCACCTAATGGGGGCTTGTGTCCCTCCAGAGCCCACAAGGAAAGGAGCAACGCAGAGCAGAGGTGGCAGCAGGTGCCCAGCCCCCTCGCGAAGCGTCCCCCCAGCACCCAGAGGTGAGGAGAGCAGTGCCAAGGAGGGGTGCAGGGAGAGGGGACCCCATTCTGGGCTGAGCCAGCACCCCAGGGTGGGTGAGGCTGAGTGCGGGTCCCCTGTAATGCACCATCTCGGGTTGGGGTCTCCCAGGCACCTGTAGGAACGGGGCACCCCAGTTCCCACGCGGTGACGGCCGGGCTCAGCGGGACACCTACACGGCACCCCAGAAACAGGCGCGAGGGCCACCGGCCACGGTGCTCCCCCCACGAAACGCCGGCCGCCAGCCGAAGACGCGGCCCCCATCTGAGCAGAACATGGATTTCCTCAACGTGCCTGACCAGGGGGTGGCAGGGTAAGTCCTCTACTGGTGGTGCTCATGTACCCCTCCCTTCCCCATCCCGATGCTCCCAGTCCCAGGAGACACCCTCTCCCCTCTGAGAGGCTTGGCCACCCAACAGAACAACAGCTCCGGAGGGTCCAGGCAATCTGACTTTCCTGGCACCTCCCAGGCTCTTGCACATCCGAATTCTCCCAGTCCCTGCACTGGGAGGATCCACCTGAGCTGCAGGCATGGAGCATCCCATCAGTGGGGGAGAGAGGGATGGGAAGGAGGGCGCAGAGCATTCCACGTCGGTGCGAACGCTGTCTCTCCCTGTTCGGCAGCATGCAGCGCCGGAGGAGCCTGAGCCAGCGGCCACCCCCGGCCGGGCGTCCCAAGCCACAGCCCAAGGTGGCCGTGCCGCGCTGCCAGGCGCTCTACCAGTACATCGGGCAGGACGTGGATGAGCTCAGCTTCAATGTGGGTGACGTCATTGACATCCTGCTGGAAGGTACGGCTGGGGTCCTGGTTCTGTCCAGCTTTTGGAACTCCTCTGCTGGGAGGCCGGACCGGGAGAGCTGGACTTGTGCAGCCTGCAGAAGAGAAGGCTCCAGAGAGACCTTCTGGGGGCCTTTCAGGGCTTCAAGGGGCCTGTCAGAAAGATGGGGACAGACTTTGGAGCAGGGCCTGTTGGGACAGGACAAGGGGGGATGGATTTAATCTAAACAAGGGAGATTTAGACTGGAGAGAAGGAAGAGATTTTTGACACTGAGGGTGGTGAGAGCCTGGCCCAGGTTGCCCAGAGAGGTGGTCGTTGCCCCATCCCTGGAATCATTCCAGGGGAGGTTGGATGGGGCTCTGAGCAACCTGCTCTGGTTGCAGATGTCCCTGCTCCCTGCAGGCGGGTTGGATGAGATGAGCCTGAAAGATCCCTTCCCACCCAAACCAGAGATTCTATGATTCTCCCTGCTGTGCCCCACGTAAGCACCAGGTCTGACCTGTTTTTTTCCCCCCCTTCCCAGATATCTCTGGCTGGTGGAAAGGCCGGCTGCACGGCAAGGAAGGGCTTTTCCCTGGGAACTACGTGCAGAAGATCTGAACTGGGCACAGCGGCCGCGTGGCCGGAGGCAAGGAGGGGTCACCTTTCTCTGACCCCACCTCTGCCAAGGTCATGCCGAAGGGGCCGCTGGTGGCCCCACGGCAGTTCTCCACCGACGCTGGCATTGAGCGAACGCTTCCTCGAGAGGCCCCCCCTGGCCCGTGGTGGCTGCCGGGCCGTGCCCGTGCCCACCAGTGAATCCCACGGCTGCTTTGGGTGGTGGCCTCCCCGCAGCGAGGACCGTCTCTCTGCTGCTTGTTCGTACCCCAGGAGTGGAACTGCTCTGGAGATTCTGGGGTATAAATAGGATTATTGTTAATAATAATTATGGTAAATAATCAGATTCAGCAAATCTGAGGGTGACCAGAAATGGAGCCCGGAGTTTGTATCTCACGCTGGTGCCAGCCTGTGGCTCCTGCTGGCTCCATGATGAGAGCCCTGCACCCACACACCCCCGCGGGGGGTTGTGGACGGACACACGCCGGAGCAGCCCCATTCTCCACACATTAAACCCTCCAGAAGATGCTGAACACAGAAACCAGCTCCCCCAGGAACCCAGCTCAGGTGTCTCCACACCCCGGTGTGGCTCTGGACCACTGGGCACAGCCGGGCAAGGCAAAGCAGGGCACTGGGGAGCAGTGGGACAGGGGCTCCGTCACCGTTCCCTGATTCCTTGTTGGAAAAACTGCAAGGACCACTCAGCCAAAGCCGACTGAGCTGCTGCAGCTTTTTCTGGTGGTGGCCAGAGGGATGTTGGGCCCCCCGTGGTTTTCAGGGCAGCGTGGGGGCTGAGAGGGGTGGGGAGGGCTCATCCACAGGGGCCAAGATCGATGCATGGGGTGGATATCATTGGCCCTGGGATTCGAGGGACACTCTCTGCCCCAACTCCCTGGGGTCTGAGGGATCCTCTTTGTCCCAACTCCCCAGGGCAGTGGGTTAGCCAGGGTTTGGGGGGCTGGAGGAGGAGGGTGTTGG
>VWZK01018180.1:73893-92045 GCA_013396935.1 Baryphthengus martii | reverse complement strand
CGACCGGGGCTTTGCAGGGAGCCGAGTCGTGCACCGGGGGCTCCGGGCAAAGCCGCCCTGCCCGTGGCGGGGGCGGGGAATGGGAGGGCACCAACCGTGGGGCTGCTGCCCGCCGGGGGCTCCAGGTTACGGGGACTACGAGCCGTGGGGGGCTACTAGCTGCAGAAACCACTCGCCGTGGGGGTACTACCCGTGGGGCGTGCTGCCCATGGCTGTCACTGCCTATGGGGACTGATAGCCACGGGTGTATTACCCATGGGTGGCTACTAGCCACACAAACCGCTCGCCATGGGGGTACTACCCATGGGGGGGCTGTTGGCCATGGAGGGGGGGGGCTGCCCATGGCTGTCACTGTCCATGGGGGCTGATAGGCACGGGTGTATTGCTCATGGGGGGCTACTAGCCACAGAAACCACTCGCCATGGGGGTGCTTGCCATGGGGATTGCTACCAATGGGGCACACGGACAGCTGGCAACCGGAGCTGTTAGCCCCTGGGCTTTGCAGGCGTGTGTGGCACTGGGACCTGCTTCGGTACTCTGAGCATTCTGGGGCTGCACCCCCCGGGGTCTCCCCGCTGTCTCTCCATCTTCCCAAACATGTGGGAGCCGCTTTGTTGCTGTCAGGGGCTGGGGATGCGGCTGCTCCTCTGCTGCTGGAGCCTTGGCCATGATGCGAAGTTGACCGAGGCCGGGGCTGCCGGCTCGGGAGGCAGCTTTGTCCCTCAGGGAGGAAGGTCTCCCCTCCTCAGATGGCTCCTGAGAGAAAAGAGTTGGTTTTTTCCCAGCTGAAGAGCTGATGTAGGCAAAAGGCTCTGCTGGCCATGGGCTAGCAGGTGAAGGTGGGCACTGGGATGAGGAAATGACAGCTCGGCTCTTCCCCATTTCCCCACCACCTGGGTCACCAATGGCTTGGAGCAAGCCGAGGGGTGGCAGGGACCCAGGGCAGCTCTGCGGGGAAGACCAGAAGATGTTTCCCCAGGAAGCACTGAAGGCCCTTGGCCAAGCTGCCCACGTGCCCATCATGGGCATGTGGCGTGGTGGCTGCGTGCGAGGCTCGGAGCTCACCCCCTTGGATGCCCACGCTCCTACCAGCAGCAGCTGCTGCGGGGTTCTGAGGTGGGCTCTGTGGGGCTCTCCAAGCAGATTATCTGCTATGGAAAACAGGGAGCCTGCCCTTGGAGCGAATTGGAGAGGAGAATATCAAGGCAGCAGCTTTGCTCCAACCCAGAGTTGGGATTGGGGCGCCCAAGTTGCAGCGGGCATCGTGAAGGCCAGGGCTGCTCGGTGGCAGAGATGCCCAGAGCATCTTTCACCCCGTTCCCAGCTCTTGCAGAGCTCCCTGCACTGTCTGAAGGCAAGGGGAGAATTTACAATGTGGATTTGAATTTACGACATGGATTTTAACCCCATGACCGGTGGCCAGAGCGTGCGGCGGGGTGGGCGGGGGGCTCTCCGTGCTGCTGTCACAGCCTGGGCGTCCTCCCTCTGCGCCGCTCGCTCGGCGCTCTCCGGCTGAGCGATCACATGAGCCCCTTGTTCAGAGCCTTTGTCTCTCGCCCGCTACGCCGAGCAGCTGCCTTTTGGGAAGTCTCGGCAACCTCCAGCCATAGACTGCCCCGAGATGCTCAAATTTGTCCCATTCATCCTCCCCGAGTGGTTTTGTAAAAGTCTTCTGTGCCTGGTGAGATGTATAACGCCCTCCCCCCCCCCGCCCTGGTTCGTTAGAGAGAGATGAGCTGTGTTAATTATTCACTGAATCGGCACCCGAGGGTGATCTGGGTGACCAGGAGCTGCAAACCCTCCTGCTTCGCCCTACAAAAGGATTTTTCCAGGGTCCCCGTTCACCGCAGGGGTTTGGAGCCAGCAGATTTTCAGGGAGACTGAACCTGCAGCAGGAAAACCTGTTTAAAAGTGACACTAAGTTGGCACAGGCTGCGGGGTTCAGGTTCCAAGGCAAGGTTTGAACCGGTGCTGAGGGAGTCGCATCTCCTGTAGCCATGTGGGGTTAGTGGGGATGGGGACATTGACAGGTCAGTGACACCTGAGGTGGAGCATCATGCTTGAGGTAGCAGAATGGGAGATCCTGGAGAGTGATGAGCATTGGACACAGGAGGTGACAAATGACAGCAGAATGATACAGGTGCCACCAGTTCCCTGAAAACCAAGGTCAGGGCTGAGCTTACAGGCACATTACGGCGCTGCCGTCCTGTCCGCTGCCGAAAGTGCAGCTTGGCTCTGGTGGGACATTGGTGGGGCCGCAGGCTGGGTGCAGGCATGTGCAATGAGGTGGGTGGGAGTTGGTCTCTTCTCCCAGGGAACAGGCAAAAGGCAAGATGAACTGGCCTCAGGTTGCCCCTCAGGGGAGGTTTAGGTTGTTGCTGAGGAGCAATTTCTTCCCCTGCAGGGTTGTCCAGGCCTGTCCCAGGCTGGCCAGGGCAGGGCTGGGGTCCCCATGATCCCTGGAGGGGTTTCCAAGCCCTGAAGATGTGGTGCTGAGGGACAGTGGTCCCCTGGCAGGGATGGGGGAACGGTTGGACTTGATGATCTTAAAGGTCTCTTCCAACCTGAACGATTCTGTCATTGTATGAAATGCTGCCTTTGCAACACGCCCACTTCCTAGAGGTGCTGTGAAGTCCCCGTAAAACTGGGATCTCCTGCCAGCTTGGCTCTGGAGGTCCCACTGCTACAAGGCACCAGGGAGAAGGCAGCCACCATCGCTTCACACTGGGCTCTAACCTCTCTCTTGTGCTCCTGTAGCATCACCAGGAGAAGACGCTGTTGGCAGCCTGTGCTTCGCCCTGTGCCCACCACCAGCCAAGCCATGAAGACGGAGAAGGATGAGGCTGTGCCCAGCTTCTCCCTGGGGGGTAAATACGCCGGAGAGGGGGCAGGTGAGTCCCTTCTACCATGGAGGGTGGGGGGGTGAGAGGAGTTGGGGCAGGAGAAGGTGGGAGGAGCCTTCACTGCTGATGATGTGAGGTCGCTTTGGCCAAATCCCACCTCAGAGCACCCTGAGGGTGTGCACGTGGCATCGCTCAGCGTGTTCAGGACACCAGCAGGTTTTCCCTTTGTCCCAGCAGCTTCTTCTGGAGTAAAGACACCCATCTCTAACCACCCTGGAGGACTCCTGCTTCTCCAGCCCCTTTCAAACCAGACCCCACCAGACCTCCCCTTTTCCTGCACCCCTCTTGGTCAAGGGTGAAGGAGGGTAGAGCGGGAGGCGGTTGGGGCCGGGGCTGAGGCTTCTCGCTGCCCGACGGCCTCTCCCCAGCAGGTTGCAGCGAAGTGGCTCTGCCCGGCGGCCCGATGCCAGTGGTGGGGAGCGGAGGGACCCCAGCCCAGGACCTGCGGCCGCTGAAGCGCAGACCTGTCCCAGGTGAGCCGAGCCCCAGCCCTGCCCCGGGGAGGGGGCAGCAGGGCCAAGGCCAACGGACGTGTCTCCTTTCAGGGAAGCACTACCAGTGCTCGAGCTACGGCTGCAAACTGGCCTTCCTCAGCATGCAGGAGCTCATGGACCACCTGAGGGTCCACTACAGACCCACACAGTCCCTTGAGGGTAAGGCCAGGACACCCTGCGTCACTCCAGGGTGCTCTTTTTCGTCTGGGAGGTGGCAAAGAAGGGCTTGAAGCGGAGGTGGTGCTGGTGGTGGTGCCGGTTCCTCCAGGAGATGCTGCACAGGACCAGATGGGAGTGGGGAGAACACGGGAGGTGCTGGAGCTCCACTGATGGGGCTGCCCCAGTCCCGAGGGGTGTTTCTGAACCTTCCCCCTATTTCTTTGCTCAGGCAAAACCTTCCAGTGCCCCACGCTGGGCTGCTCAGAGACCTTTCCCAGCATGCAGGACCTCATGGCCCACATGAAGGTGCACTACAAGCCGAACCGCTACTTCAAGTGAGTCCCGCTGGTCCCCATCCCCGTCCCACGTCGCTCTGCAGACACCCCCCTCAGCGTGTCCTGTCTGGGGACACTCGGCAGCCCCCAACCAGCCCCGAGCAGAAGGGTTCCCACTTCTGCAGACCCTGGGGCCGGGGTTGGGGGGGGTGATGGGAAGGGGATGACCACCGCTGACTCCACCTCACACCTCTCGCAGGTGTGAGAACTGCCTGTTGCGCTTCCGGACGCACCGCTCCCTCTTCAAGCACCTGCACGTCTGCTCCGACAGCGCCAGCAGCCCTGCACCGCCCCCCAGGACCGACAAGCCCGTCCTGCCAGCTACCTCTGCCCTGGAGAAGGAGCCCCCAGCCAAGTCACCTGAGGGGCTCCCCAAGCTCCCGAGCGTTATCCGGCCGCCGGAGAAAGAAGCCATCCTCCCCGGCACGGACACTGTCTCGGCGGCCACCGCCGCGCTCCCCACCGGCCTCCCTGAGCTGCCCGGCTCGCTGGAGGCCCTGCCGTTGGTCTCGCCGGCCCCCCACCCCTTCCCGCTGCTGGAGCCCGGCCTTTTCGGGCCGTCATCCTTGACTCGGTTCTCGGGGCCGCCCCCTTCCTCGGTGCCGGGGCCGTTCCTGTCCTACGCGCACCCTTCGCCCTACAGCTTGCCCCAGCCCCCGGCGCAGCATCGTCTCCGGCCCTACGCACCAGGCCACGGCCCCCCCGGCTCCAACGCCGTCTGGAAGAAAAGCCAAGGTGAGCGTGCAGGGCCGTTCGGGCAAACCTTCTTCTGCTCCCGCCTTGACCAGCAGCTCCTGGAGAAGGACCCGTCGTCGGCCAGCTGAGGATCCCCCTCCTCCCGGCCCTGCGTGGGCGCCCCCCCCATCCCCTCAGCCCCGTCCCACCTTGTCTCCCCTCTCCATCCCACCCACGGGGATGTTCAATTGGAGAAAGCACCGGCAACCGCCAAAACCAAGCCTCCAAATTTTCCCAGCCCTGCTGCTCCCCGACGTGCTGGGGGTGCAAGGCGGGAGGCCGGGCCAGGCCTGCTCTCCCACGTGTCCCCCCCCAGGGAGGGGAAGCCCTAATGCTTGTCTTGCCCCTCGATTCCCTCCGCAGGTGTGAGTGTCAGCCCACTCCTCCCATGCTTTGGCTCAGGAGTGACTCCAGGTTAGTTTTGGCACCTACTGGTCGGGGGCTGCTTTCTGTCACTGGGAGGGGGGGCAGTGGGTGAGTGGGGGGAGCCGCAGGGGTTGGGAAAAGCCTCATAGGGTGCTGTGATGCTCCCCCCAGAGAGCAGAGGGGGAGGGGGAGCTCCCTCAGTTTTGGGAGCCACGTGGAGAGCAGATGCTGCCCAGGTAGGCCTGGAGATGAGGGGTCGCTGGCTGTGCCCCCCTGGGAACCACCCGACCTGATTGATCTGGCACCCAAGGGCAGAAGCAGCAGAAGCTGCAGCAGCTGCTTGGGCTTGAGTCTTCCCAGTTCCCCAGCCTCAAGGCTGGGCTGGAAACCACTGCCCTTGGCTCTGTGAGGTGCAGAGCGGTGACAGGCAAAGGGAAGTCGGGGCTGGGGGGCTCAGCTTCGCTCTCTGCTCCCACGGTTGGGGTTCCTCCCTCAGGCAGGGAGCCTCCGTGCACGTGGGGCTCGGAGCTGGGTGACTCCTGTCCCTGTAGCACCAGCCGATCCGAGCCCCGCAGCACCCAGCACAATGCAGCCGGCACCCAGGGCCGCCTGCCCTGCACCCTGCGCTCTGGCTTCGCATGGCTCCCGCCAACCGGGGGGCTCCTGGGCACAGCCCCCTCCCCACTCCCCAACCGTGGCGGGGCGGGGGGGGCTGGAGGGCGAGCGCTGTGCTTCCCTCCTCGCCCATCCATTGCAGGGCACTCCTCCAACAGCCGCATCGTG
Organism: Baryphthengus martii; assembly: GCA_013396935.1. Lineage (NCBI taxonomy): Eukaryota > Metazoa > Chordata > Aves > Coraciiformes > Momotidae > Baryphthengus > Baryphthengus martii. The sequence continues at coordinate 86,270 of VWZK01018180.1, read as the reverse complement.
TGGGAGCACACGCGGGGCCGCTACACCTGCACCCAGTGCCCCTACTCCACCGCCTCGCGCGAGGAGATGACCCTGCACATCGAGGACCACCGCAAGAACCCCCCACCCCCTGGGCGCCTGGATGCAGAGATGGGTATGGGCAGGGTGGAGGGTGGCAGGAGGGACCCCGACTGCCGGGATACTCTTGGGGAATGGGCTCGATCTGCTTCACATGAACGACGTGTACCCCTCTGCCTGGGAGGAAGGGGACTGACCACTTGGCTCCTGATTCCCCAGCCCGCAGTGGTGGCCTGGGAGGGGGGGATTGTGTGCCTTCCCTGTGCCCCTCCCTCACCAGGCACCAGCCCCCGCACACACTCCGAGCAGCCTCAGGAAGGAGCCAGGGTGTGAGGGGCTCGGCCACAGCACTGACGGCTTCTCTTTCCTCTTCCCCCAGATTTTGGGGTGGGTCTGGCCTCCTTCCACACCAAGCTGACGCCGGAGATGGAGAACTCCCTGTACTCTCAGCTCTGATGCTCCTGGCTCCCATGGGACTGCTCCTGCATCTCCTTGTTCCTCCCACCCTCCCCTCGAGCCTGGCAGGGGGACACCACACAGTCCCGTGTCATGGTGCTGGGACAGGGACGCCTTCCTGGGTACTGGGAGCATCCCCCAGCCCTAGCACGAGGTTTCAGAGGGGCGGATTGACGCTTGGGGTGTTTTTCCCTCTTGAATTTCTACCCTTCCTTTTTATTTTCGGGATCTCTTAAGCACCCAGAACCTCGTGTGTCCCTGCCCTAAAGGTTTTGTTGCTCCAGCTCCAGGGTCTCTGAGAGGAGCCCAGTAGGTTGCTCAGGAGTTAGTGGACTTCTCTGGAATAAGGTCTCGAAATAATAAATGGAAATTGTACAGGAGCGGCAGCTGGGAGAGCCTCTATCCCTGCCTGCGGTGGCTGGGGGGGAAGGGGGAGAGTCGTGCCCCCAGTGAAGATGCCCCCACCCTAAGGAGGGGGCAGATGGGATGGGGGTGGGATGGGGCGTGCGTCAACGCATCCCAAATCATGAAGAGCTGCAGAGATGCAGTTGGAGCACCCCAGCACCCCGATGGGGCACCCAAACCAGGGCAGGACCCCAGCCCCTGGCCGACTTTGGTGCTGATCCCAACCCCACCACAGGCCGAGGTGTCAGGACTCTGCTCAGCACCAGGGAGCAAGGGGAGAATAGGGCCCCTGCTTCACCCCAAGGGCTCTTCCATGTCCTGGTCCCCAGCCAGGGTGGGGTTAGGGGGGGCTGTGCAAACCCCCCTGCACCCCCCTCTATGGGAGTCAAGTGGCTGCTTGTTCCCACCCCAGGGCTCCCCGAGTCGCTCTTTGGCGGCGCCAGCCCCATCCCAGTGAGGTGAAAAGTTTGCGCCAAACTGGTTTGAGCAAAGACGTGCCACCGCATGCCAGTGCCCACGCTGCCGCTGGCTGGGCACCAGCAACCACCGGAGCAAGGGATGGGAGCTCTGGCATCTCACTGCTCTGGGGTGGATGGGACACAAACCTCAGGGGGATTGAGTTATTTATTTTCCCCCAGGAGCTGCCCCAGACCACAGGTCCCACTTTCCCCAGCCCTGCTGCCAGCATCAAATGTGCAAACCCCTGTGGGTGTGGGGGGATTACAGAGCTGAGCCCTATGATGTGTGAGGGGGTTGAGACTTGGGAGAGACCCAGGGCAGCCTGGTTGAGGTGGACGAGCCTTCATCCCACCACAAGCCCTGCACACGGGCGAGAGCCGGCGCAGGGCAGTCCTGCTCATACCCTGCGCTGGGTGGCCTCACCACGACGCTGTCCCCAGCCCAGTGTGGGGACTGCGTTTTGGGGGGGTCATCAGCCAAAGGCAGCGCTGGTCCTGGGTGAGGATGGGAAGAAACCAGGGAGAGCAGAGAGTCAGCAGGACAGACAGACTGTGGCAGACTGACCAAGTTGCAGCTCCAGCACCGCTGCCTCCGTGAACAGGAGTGGGTGAGGGGCAGTGGGTGGGAAGGGGGCGTTGAGGCTGTATTTGAAAGAGGGGAGCCCCTCACCCGAGGGGTTAAGGCTCGGGGGCTGGAGGGGAGGCAGGGGATGCTGCATGGACAGCACTGGGGTGCAGCAGCCCCCTCCCCTCACTCCATCCCCCACCTGAGTCAGCAGCAAGGGGTGGGTCTGGAGTGGCCACGGTGCTGCTCTGCCACCCGGCTCTGGTCCACACAGGGCCTGGAGCTGCCCCTGCCTCCATCCAGCACAGCTCCCCACCTTCACCCCAGGCCCCAAGCACAGGGATAGATGTGCTGAAGCCAGAAGCCTGAGCTGAAGCCCCGAACTGCTGAGACCTGATGGAGCAGCAGCTCCAGGCAGAGCCAGATCAGGACGACCAGCCAGAGCAAGGCCAGGGGGTAGGAGGACGGCACCGTGACACCTGGCACAGCCCAGACCCCTCCAGCCCCAGAGCTCTGCACCCCCAGCCCAGCCTGCAGTGGGGTTCCTCCTCCCTGCCTTGTGTGCACTCCTTGCATACCCACCCAGCTCCCTCCTCCAGGGCAGGGTTGGTGCCCACGTCAAAGCGTAGCAGCAAGACCCCTCCCCAAGCTCCCTGAGCCTGTGAGCAGGGCCACCTCTGAAGGCAAGAGCTGCTCCAGCCTACGCAGGTCCTGCAGACACTTTCTGGCCAGGAGTCAGGATGGTCCGTGCCACCCCCACCCTACAGCAGAGCCCCGTCCCCACCCCCCCCAGGCAGCCCAGACATGCCCAAATCAGTACTTGGAGGCACCTTTTAAAAAAGATGGGGACAGACTTTTGAGCAAGGCCTGTTGGGACAGAACAAGGGCTGATGGGTTTATACTAAAAGAGGGAGACAAGGAAGAAATTTTTGACACCAAGGGCGGTGAGACCTTGGTCCAAGTTGCCCAGAGAGGTGGTCGCTGCCCCATCCCTGGAATCATTCCAGGGGAAGTTGGGCCGGGGCTCTGAGCAACCTGCTCTAGTTGCAGATGTCCCTGATGGGGTCGGACTTGATGAGCTTTAAAGGTCACTTTCCACCCAAGCCAGCCTATGATTCAAATCAGCCCATTATCTAAGCTGCTCTTACCCAGCACCGCTCAGCCAGGGCTCGGAGCAAAACCAGGCCATGCTGGGGACACGGAGCAGTCACCGCTCCCAGAAGAGGCTCAAAAAATCCTCTTCCAGCCTTTCCACCGGTGTTCCCAGAGGCCGGCTGCAGGTCGGACGCTCCCGGAGCAGAGGCAGCGAAGACAACGTTCATCGCAATGGATTTTTAGAAACCTGAAGTCTTTATTAAAAGTTTTATCCAAATTTTGTAACAAAAGATACAAAAGGGCTGGAGATCCTTATTTCTGGGACTAGTCTGACCAATCAAACCCTGACAGTTACTAGGCTAATATAAAATCCATACAATCTGCTAAAAATGCAGGGAAAAATTAGAAGTAACTGCTGCTCTGAAATTTCTTTTTAAAAATTCCTTTAACATTTATAAGTTACTCAGTTTGCATTTTACAGGACTAGTTCTTCTCCGACTGGTTACAGCTACTGTACAATGCAAGAGACACCAGCAAGAACAGAACAAAGCGACAAAAAAAAAAAAAAAACAACTCGGATGTGCTGCAACACACCCCGCTCCTCCGACGGAGTCCGGCCTCCGAGCGCCGGGTGCCGACAGATCGCCCAGAGCAACCACCACCGGGAATGCCCCAAAGTGCCCGTGCATCTGCGCTCGCCCAGCGAGAGCCTCGCCAGCCGGAGGAACGGCAGTGACTCCCCCTGCCAGCACAGCTCCCTGGCACCCAGCACCCCAGTTACCACCCCTTGGATGCCACGGGGCCGCTTCTCCCCGGAAGACGCGCTGGCTGAACGGCCTCCAGGCTGAGGAAGGGTGGGCAAAAGGGTCAGGAACTCTTCGGGGAGCGCTACACCCGGTTGAATCCCTCCCTTCCTCCTTCCAGCTGCCGCAGGGTAAGGGGGGACAAAGCTCTGCGACATCCCCAGAGCTGGGATTTCTGATCAAGACGCTTCTCCTCACGCTGGAAAGGAAAGAGGAGGAAGAGGAGGAGGAGGAGGAGGAGGAGGAGGAGGAAGAGGCAGCGGAGTACGCCAGGCTAGAGCCCAGGCAACTGTCCGGAGCTGGCACTGGCTTGCAGAAGGACCCTGAGAATTTATCGGCTAACACGGTCTCCCGGGGAACGCCGAGTTAGGTGCATCACAGTGATACTGGTTGAACGTGTTCTGTACAGTGCGAAATGGACTTTGACAGAGGTGCAGTTTCCCCTCAACCTGCTCTTTCCTATCTCCTCCCAAAGGCAGAGGCCGCTGCGGGGCGACCGGGAGCCACAGCACGGCTCGCAGCCCCGAAAACCAGACCGACTTGGACATCCAAGTGAACGTTCTTAGGTGGCCACCGGGAAAAATATTCCAGTTTACGACAAAACAGGAAAGCAAGCGCAAGGCTACTGCAAGGTGCATCACAGAGGTACCCAGGTCTTGCAAGCAGCCACCCCCACCCCAATTCCCCTCCCGAGAGCCCAGGCGCCCCCATCCCCAGCGCTAAAGTATCTTCAAGCATCTGCAGAGATCACATCACCCATTCCTTTCTGATCAGAGAGACCTCAGCGATCGTTCGCTTGGAGTCCATGTTAAGTTGAACCAGGTTGGCCCCCACTGCTCAAGCGTCTTCAGAAGGCTGGTCTGAGGGCAGGTGGGCACCAAAGACGCCGTCTCGGCTGTCGGGCAGGGTGTGAGCTGGAGCTCTGGGTCCAGTGTGGCCAGGCTGAGTTCAGACACCAAAGATACCCTAGGAGGAAAGGGTGGGTTTTTTTCTTTTTNNNNGGAGGAAAGGTTGGGTTTTTTTTTTTTTTTTTTTTTTTTTTTTTTTTTCTCTTTTTGTTTTTTTTTTCGCAAACTGCTGCACAAACCACAGAACGGAGAAAGCCTTTGGTCATGAGAGAACTTGTGAGAAAGTGAGCGTTGTATGGAAGATTCCCCTGAATGCCTACAGTATTCTACATCTTAAAAAAATATATTGTGGACGCTGCAGCCATACAAAGGGGGGAGGAGCGGGAGACGGGGATTTACAGTCTCACATAGACACAACGGGGAGGTTAAGACAAGCACAGTCATAGTCTGTAGAACTGATTGGCTCGCTCGCATCAGTCATCCTCATCGTCCTCTTCCTCCTCCGGGTCTTCCTCTCCTTCATCCTCTAGATTTCGTTTTCTCTTTTCCCCTCGCGGAAGCTCTGCAAAAAGAGGCGAAGCGTGAAGCTCTGCTCGGTCTTGCGGAAGAGCGGCCGAGCGGCGGCTCCGAGCGGCCTGGCCTCGGCTCACGAGCACCGACTAGACTGGCACCGTTACGAGCAGAGATCCACCCTGCCCAGCTTCTCCTGGCACCCAGAAAAGCCTGGGCTAGCACAAGGCATTAACTCTTTTCTGGCCCCTCCAAACACCCCACTTTTCAACAGCTGCTTGAAAATAGGGTTGCCTTTTTTTTTTTTTCCTCTCCAGTTGAGCACCCCCGCAAAAATGTAGCATCTGCAGGATTCGATCGCTCCTGACTGAGCTCAAAGAGGATCATCTGAAGTCACAGCAGCCACTACGTCCTCTCAACGTTCATTCAGGTGGTTATAGTTTGTTATAAGCAGAGGAGCCCGGACTCGGGTCAAGCTGCTCAAGTCTACTCCTCTCTGCAGCTGAGAGGAGAGGGGAACATGTCTCCAAGGTCTCCCAGAACATTCCCTCATGTCTGCCACTAACATGAGCTTCTGTGCCACGAGCCCAGGTGCTGCTCGGATGATCAGCTCAAACTACTTAGAGCTGGGTTTGTGGGCAATTTGCCTCTTTAATATTTCATAGAATCATTTGGGTTGGAAGAGATCTTCAAGATCATCGAGTCCAACCATTAAACCAGCACTGTCAGAGCACCACTAACCCCTGTCCCTCAGCACCACACCTCCAGGGCTTGGAAACCCCTCCAGGGATCAGGGGGACCCCAGCCCTGCCCTGGGCAGCCTGGGCCAGGCCTGGACAACCCTACAGGGGAAGAAATTGTTCCTCAGCTCCAACCTAAACCTCCCCTGGGGCAACTTGAGGCCGATTCCTCTTGTCCTGTTGCTTGTTCCTTGGGAGCAGAGCCTGACCTCCCCTGGCTGTGACCTCCTGTCAGGGAGTTGTGGAGAGCCAGAAGGTCTCCCCTGAGCCTCCTTTTCTCCAGGCTGAACAAGCCCAGCTCCCTCAGCTGCTCCTCACCACACTCCTGCTCCAGACCCTTCCCCAGCTCCGTTGCCCTTCTCTGGCCACACTCCAGCCCCTCAATGCCCTTCTGGGAGGGAGGGGCTCAAAACAGGCTTACCCAGCTTGGCTGCTATTGGCAGGTACCAAAGCCTGTTTCCCCATCCCCAGTGTCTGCCCCTTTGGTTCCAACCACTACTCAACAGCCACCCTGGGCACAAGCAGCACTCCCCGGAAGCTGAAACGCTGCACGTTCTACCAGGGGAACACTGCGGGCGAGAGCAGCACTGCCCTGGAGCTTGGGGAGCTCTACAAGATCAGCAAATGTGCGAGACTCTCAAGGTACCTTTGCAAGCGCTTAGTTTGTTAGGATTCAACTCACCATCATCAGCTTCATCTTCTTCATCCTCCTCACCATCTTCCTCCTCATCTTCCTCCTGGAGTCAAAACAAGAGACTTTGTTGAAAGAACCACAATCCCAGGAGCAAGGTGGAATTCCACCTTTCTCCATCTCTGTTCCATCCCTGCCTTCCTCCTGCCCCCTCTCAGGGGGGCAGTTCCAAGCCGAGCAGGAAGAATCTGTCAGTGTCTAAAACAGATCCCTGTGTCCCTACGACCTTCAGCTTTAACATCCGAGGCCACGGGAAGCCCCAGGCCAAGTACTGAAGTAGTGTGAACTGGCAAATGCTGTGGACGAGTCAAAAGGACAGGACTCCTCAGATCTGCCCACAGAGAGGCACCTGTGCCACCTGGTCAGATGGTCACCGGCTTAAGGGCCAAGCTACCGAACACAGCAAAGCGGTGCTGCCGCTTTACACGGATGCCAGAAAACCTCACCTCATCATCTACTCCGTCCTCCTCCTCTTCACCTTCCAGATCATCATCATCATCTTCTTCATCGTCGATGACTTCTTCATCCAAATCATCTTCCTCATCATCATCCTCCTCTTCCTCACCTTCTACCAAAAAGGGAGGGATGTAAGTTCCCCAACACTTCCTTCTCCCAGACAACTCTAAAGGAGGACGTGGGGTCACCCAGACAACCCCAACTTCAGGAGCAAATTAAAATTTATATGTAACGTATGTTTTATTTGTTAAGCAACGTGACTCTGTGGAAGGGGAAGAGGCATTTTTCCAAGAGAAGAAAATCCTCACCTTCCCCATTCTCATACTCGTCTTCCAGTCCCTCCCCATCCGCTTCAGGGTCTGAGTCAGGGGCTTCCTCGTCATCAGCATCAAACCCGTCTAGGTAGGTGAGCTGGGGCAGAAGGGTGAAGACGCTCTCCCGGTAGTTGATGAGCATCGTCACCTCACAGTTGAAGAGGTCCAGACTATGGAGGTTCGGCAACTTTTTCTGCAAAGATCAACGCGTGAAGATTATTTACAGGTTGACGCTGTTTGAAGATCGGGCAGCGGTCGGAGGACGGCTGGGTCGCTACCCAGACCTCGTACCCAAGTGTCTCGGCGTGCATTATTTGCACCACGTGCTCCTCAGATGCAGAAAAGTTTCCTCTCTTACTAACAAAGAAGATTTCCTTGCAGCTCCTCTGTCCTGGTTTCCCCTCCCTGTGAAACCATTTGTCAATCTCACTCCCTTCTGAAGGGGNGCACAACCGCAGCGGCACAACCGCAGCGGCTCTCCAGCCCGGGCCGCCGTGCCCTGCACCAGGGCGCGCGAAGGAGCAAAACCACTCCGAGCTCTTTCTGAAGGGGACGGAGGGACCAAAGGCAACAGCTACCCAGGTAAACGCCCCAGACCTGACCTTTCAGCTACAGAGTCAGGATCAAGAGCCGCCTTGGGGGCGGTTCAGATGCGACGGGGACCCCGCTGCGATCGTGCTGTGACGGCACCCAAGCGAGTCGGGCCCAGTGCAACACGATGGCACCTTTGGACTGGTGGGATGGACACTCTCACTGGTGTCCAAGCAACTCATCTCCATGACACCCCAGGTGCCACCTACCTCAAACTGCATCCGACCCTTTAACGGTCCTTTCTCAGATGGACACTGAGCACTGCATCCACAGTTTTACTCCTCCAGCCCAATTTCATGCTTCTTTTAGCAACTGGCTGCTGGTTTTCCAGACAGAGGAGCCATTAACTATTAGCCCAGCCTCAAATTGGACCCACTCATCTGTTCCCATCAGAACCACGAAGTGCTGTTGGAACAGTTACCAAGACATTGGACTTCTGCTGCACAGACACGCTCCCCCAAAGGAAACAAGGTCAACCCTTCGATCCCAGCGTTGCCCTCCACTCACCAAGGGCTCCAGAGTATTGATGTCTTTGATCTTGTTGCCGCTTAGATTCAAGTGTGTCAGGTTAGGAGTTCTCTCTGCTAGAACCTCAAGGCCACCAGAAATCCTGTTATCACTCAGCTCCAGCTGCCAGGAGGGAATATCACACGGTTAGAAAGTGTCTTAGCTTACAAGACGAGGAATAGAACGGCCCCGAGAACCAGCACACAGCGAGCATCCCAAGCTCCACACTCTGTTTGCTGGACCACACCACAGAGCAGCAGTTCAAGTTCTCCTTCGAAACGCGTTTCCCACAGTAACACGTCACTCCCAGCCCCCTCCCTGCTGCAGGACGCAGGGGACACGCTCTAAAGTCCAAAATATTGNGGAGGACGGCTGGGTCGCTACCCAGACCTCGTACCCAAGTGTCTCGGCGTGCATTATTTGCACCACGTGCTCCTCAGATGCAGAAAAGTTTCCTCTCTTACTAACAAAGAAGATTTCCTTGCAGCTCCTCTGTCCTGGTTTCCCCTCCCTGTGAAACCATTTGTCAATCTCCCTCCCTGCGGAAGGGGGTGGGCAAAAACCAGAGGCAGTCCAGCCCTCCCCGCCGCAGGAGTCACCGGGCAGGGCTGGTCCCACCCAGAACGTCAGGTGAAACACCTGAGAGCGCGACCCAGAGAAAGCCGTAGTGCGTGCGCCCGTCAGCCTGCGGCACAACCGCGGCGGCACAACCGCAGCGGCACAACCGCAGCGGCACAACCGCAGCGGCACAACCGCAGCGGCTCTCCAGCCCGGGCCGCCGTGCCCTGCACCAGGGCGCGCGAAGGAGCAAAACCGTTCCGAGCTCTTTCTGAAGGGGACGGAGGGACCAAAGGCAACAGCTACCCAGGTAAACGCCCCAGACCTGACCTTTCAGCTACAGAGTCAGGATCAAGAGCCGCCTTGGGGGCGGTTCAGATGCGACGGGGACCCCGCTGCGATCGTGCTGTGACGGCACCCAAGCGAGTCGGGCCCAGTGCAACACGATGGCACCTTTGGACTGGTGGGATGGACACTCTCACTGGTGTCCAAGCAACTCATCTCCATGACACCCCAGGTGCCACCTACCTCAAACTGCATCCGACCCTTTAACGGTCCTTTCTCAGATGGACACTGAGCACTGCATCCACAGTTTTACTCCTCCAGCCCAATTTCATGCTTCTTTTAGCAACTGGCTGCTGGTTTTCCAGACAGAGGAGCCATTAACTATTAGCCCAGCCTCAAATTGGACCCACTCATCTGTTCCCATCAGAACCACGAAGTGCTGTTGGAACAGTTACCAAGACATTGGACTTCTGCTGCACAGACACGCTCCCCCAAAGGAAACAAGGTCAACCCTTCGATCCCAGCGTTGCCCTCCACTCACCAAGGGCTCCAGAGTATTGATGTCTTTGATCTTGTTGCCGCTTAGATTCAAGTGTGTCAGGTTAGGAGTTCTCTCTGCTAGAACCTCAAGGCCACCAGAAATCCTGTTATCACTCAGCTCCAGCTGCCAGGAGGGAATATCACACGGTTAGAAAGTGTCTTAGCTTACAAGACGAGGAATAGAACGGCCCCGAGAACCAGCGCACAGCGAGCATCCCAAGCTCCACACTCTGTTTGCTGGACCACACCACAGAGCAGCAGTTCAAGTTCTCCTTCGAAACGCGTTTCCCACAGTAACACGTCACTCCCAGCCACCTCCCTGCTGCAGGACGCAGGGGACACGCTCTAAAGTCCAAAATATTGATGATGTTACTGCAACTTCTGACAGCAGCACGACAGCAAAAGCACAAGAGAAAGGGCACTGAAAGTACAATGAGCATTTTGTTGCTTACTAAAAAACCACCTCTCTCACTGGCTCAGATTGTAGGGTATGGAGGGGAAACAGGAAAAACAAGTCACCAGGGCCAGCAGAAGTCTCAGAGCAAGTACTGCTGGAGATGGGACCAGAGGTTTGACTCACCTTCCGGAGTTTGTTGAGTTTGGGGAGATTGGAGATGGACAGCAAGTTGACATTGATCATGCTGAGGAACTCCAGGTTCTCAAAATCTGAAGAGAGACCAATGACCTTCCCATCGTCCGAGCGGCAGTTATCAAGAACCAGCTCCTTCACCTGCCAACAGACACGCAGCAGCTGTCATCACACCCGGCCAAGTCTCACCTCCAGTCTGTCAAGCTGACATCAGGCGGAGGGACCAACACTTCCAAGTAGCAGGTACATCTGAAGATCCTCCTTACTCACAGTAAGGGACACACAAGATCTCAAAGCCAAATAACTTCTGTGAGGGGAGACGGTGAGAACCCCTCATGGTGGTTAGGACTTCACCTTCTAAGCAGGAGCCATGCGACCACCGCACCATCCCACGCCCCGTGGCTCCACCCGAGGTCCACCTTCACCACAAAGCAGCATTACGAGTTGGCATCAAAATGCTTCAGGCACAAGGCATCAAAAAAGTTTTCAGAGTCCTGCTTCAGGTGAGGCCAAACAAAGTCATCTCGTTTCGCCTCCTTCAACTTTCTCCCCCGCTCCCGTCCGTGGATTCGTTTCCCTGTGCCAGTCTCCATGCAGAGGTGACCCACCTGCCTAGGGAGGTCTCCAAGCACATGAGCTCAGCCTCAGGCTCGTAGTGCAGGACCACCGACGGCATCAAATCTCTTGCCTGGCACAGACACCACTCTCAGAAGCCACCACTACCTGGTAATTAGCACAAAAAACACCTCCACTCCTCCCTGTGGCATTCAGACCGTGAAGCACCAGCAGAGAACTGCTTCCCCAAAAACATCTGGAGGTTAAACGTAGCCGGCAGCCCCCTCTCCCCCAAAGCACAGGCGAGTGCTCAAGCCCCAGCGCTCACAGCCCACTTCCAAAACTGGCTTTTACCCCACGCGTTCTTCACAGCAAGATGCAAAAATCAGCCTTGGCCAGAAGGCTTGCGATGCTCTCTCCAAATTCCTCCTTCGCAGTGCTCCCATTTTACCTCTCTTGCTCAGAGCGGCCAACTATTAGGGAGTCATTCTAAAATCACTTTGCTTTACTGGCAGCAGAGTTTCTGGGCTGTCGTGCCAACAAATTAACGCTTAAAACTCCCGAAGTGGCATCGTTGGCCAGGGCTTTGAGCTGAGCAGCAAACAGGCTCAGCCAGAAGTGGTGTAGCTGAGCTTGTTTTGCTCCCTACACCCCAGACAGGCCTCCAACTGAACCGAGACTGCCCGGTGGGTGTAACGGAGGCCAAAGCCAGCCCTCGGCTGCTGTTTGCTGGTGCGGGCACAGAGACGAACCCGAACGTCAGCAGGGTACAAACTAACCTGGCCAAGACCAGCTTTAACCAGGACCAGACCCTGCTCTGGTCACAAAATGAGTGCAGCAGCAGGACCAAGCAGCCAGGACAGCTTCTCCCAGCAGAGGCAGCGCTGGCTGACACCGGCTGCGCTCCCAGGGCACGCTGTGACCTCTGCCAGCGTGTCAGTCCCTCCAGCTCCTGGTGTCAGACTGGAGCAGACCCGCAGTTTGAGGCCCCAGAGAGACGCTTCTGCTCCTCGAGTCGATCTCGTCCGGCAAATCCCTTTGCCGTCCTCAAAGCGTCTTTAACCTCCAACAACAACTCCACTTACAACCCGGTTTCCTTGGTTTTAAGCCGCCCAGGACCAAACACTGCTGCGACCTGTCCCTAGGCCGGGTGACAGCCCCCGGCTATCGCACCGCAGGGTGGTGAGCACGGCTCTCGGGCCGCTGTTCCGAAGCCCAGACGGCTCCGGGAGCGCAGGAAGGAAGAACGAAGCGAAACACTTCGAGGGAGTGCGAAGCCCCGGGCCTAGCCCCGCGGCTGCCGGCTGAGCGGCCTCGCCGGGAAGCGGCGAGACTGCAGCCGCAGGGCCCGGGC
>VWZK01018180.1:32629-73292 GCA_013396935.1 Baryphthengus martii | reverse complement strand
CTCAGGCACCACGCGTTCCCACCCCCAGCACCATCTTCCCATCCCCAGGCACCACGTTTCCATCCCCAGCACCGTGTTCCCAGTACCGTGTTCGCATTCCCAGGGTCCCTGTTCCAGATCCCAACCACTGTGTTCCCATCCACAGCACCATGTTTCCAACACCATGTTCCTATCCCCAGGCTCTACGTTTCCATCACCAGTACCATGTTCCTGTCCCCAGCACCGTGTTCCCAACCCCAGCGCCATGTTCCCATCTCCAGTGCCACAGTTCCGTCCTCAACACGGTGTTTCCATCCCCAACTACCATGTTCCCATCCCCATCCCCACGCTTCCCTCACCGTGCCAGGCCTCCCTCCCCTTTCGGCCACTGCCAAGGCTACACCCGCCAGCGGTTCCGCGGTCTGGGAGGCTGATAAGCCGGGGCGTTGGTTGGGCTGCCGTCTAAAGGAAGGACGAGATAACGGTGGGAACTCCCTCGTTACTCTGCAGGTTCTGATGATGTTTTTCCCTTCCCTCATTCAACAGCCCCACGGCTCACCCTGGCCAGGGCGGTGAACGCGGTGAGCCGGGACTTCTGCCACCACGAGCTACGCGAGGTGAAGGTCAGCAGGGCAGCGGCACGGGGCTCGGGAGGTCCCCCACCGCCACACGGCATCGCCTTTCCCAGGCACCTCACGCAGGAGGAGGAGTCCTGCAGGATGTGGGCACTGCCGATGATAACTTCACGAAAAATTATCTTAAAAAGCATCCAGAGAAATCTCTCTGATCGAGGACCAAGCCTCCAAGTAAACAGGAACATGAGGGAGCACAGGACCAGCCTCCTAGTGTCTCCTTGTCCTCTTTGGCCGCAGGCCACCGGCTTGCTTGTATGGGAGGAAACGGCTTCCTGGTCCATTGCAGCTCATTTTTGCCAGTTGGCTCTCACATCGACCTTATTTTATTAGGAATGGCAAAATGAAAGGATGACACTCAGCAGAGGGGCTTGAGCTCCTAAGAGACCAAACCCAAGGGGGCGTTAAGAGCAGATATGGGGGATCTCCATGAAAAAAAAACAGGATTTAACATAGGTGTGTTTTTGCGTCTGTCATCTCTCCGCTCCTTCACTGCCCAGGCTCAGTTTCTCCAGCCCAGCCGCAGGCCAGAGGGCTCCCCGGGCTCCGACGTGGGGTGAACATCCCAAGAGACACCACATCAGTCACCCCCCTCCTCGATGTGGCCCTAAGGAGCTCTCTCTCCCTGAATGCCCGGTCCTGGTGCAGATGGTGCGGAGGATGAGCCATATGGCGAGGGCAATGAAGGAGCAGGGAGAGCAGCCCGTGGCCGCAGGACCTGGAGCACCCCCGTATTGCCGTATCTGAGTTAATCACAGCCCTGCGCGCGAAGGGGCAAGTGGGTGGTAGAATCATCTAGGTTGGAAAATACCTTTAAGACCACCGAGTCCAACCGTCAGATCATCAAGTGCAATTAGAAGATTGAGCCCAACCATAAGATCATTAAGTCCGGTCCTAAGATCATCGAGTGCAGCCGTAAAACCACCGAGTTCAACCACAGCCGGATGGGTTTGCAGGGTGAACCCAGGCTCGTCTCGCCCTTTTCTGCTTCACGGAGACCTTCTCGGGAGTAGAAGAGCAGGTCCCAGATTTCCCCTCTCCGGACCCTCCCAACCCCCCTCCCCAGCAGCAGCAGCAGCAGCAGCAGCTCCAGCCGGCTGCCCCTGGGCGGAGCAGCTGGGAGATGAGCCGAGAGGTCCCCCCTGGCTGATCTGCATTTGTTTTAAGGTCTCTTTCATGTCCTCTTTGAGGCTCGTTTCCTGTTCTTTGTAGAAAACAATGCTCCCCCCCCACCCCGCACCCCTCCCGGCCCAGGATGGCTTTATCTCCCCTCCCGTGGGCTGCGCTCCCTCGGGAGCTGAGCTTTCTGTTGCTCTTAAAACACAAAAACCCGCCTCTGATGGAACCGAATTGATTTTAAAGCTGCGCCTGGTTATTCGATGTCTGGTAGATGCATTTAAACTGACGTAGATTTGCTCTGTTCGGGCAGATTAACGCGAAACTGGGAATTTACTGCGCCAGTGACGGCGACTGGGAGGCTGGGCTGTAAATGCTGACATGGGTTGAAATTCAGGGTTGGAGCTTTTCCCGCCGGCTGGAGAGCAGATGTTGGGAATAACGTGTGTTATCTGTCCATTTATACAACATGAGATTATCTGCTGGCGCTGGCATCGCTTTAACCGCTTCGCTCCTAGCCCAGTGCCTCCCAGCAGCGAATCCGGTATAAACGGGATGCTACGGCTCTTACCACGAGGACCTTCTCACCACACCTACTGTCCTGTCCTCAAAACAAAGATCCCTTCAGATCTCCTGGCAGCTGCAGATCCTGCTGGGATCCCACTGGGACGTACCGTGATCCAGCTGCAGGAGAGCGATGGGTTCACCAAACCAGTTTCTCCTGCAGGAACCAGGAGCTGCACAAACCCCAAAGAAGAGCAGGTACCTTGCACGGCTGAAGCTGTTCCACCAAGGCCACTTGCTCCAGAGACCTTTGGGGAGGTTTGGGCACTGGCTCCAGAGACCTTTGGGGAAGTTTGAGGGTGTCCAGTGATCCCTCATATCTGGAGGATTTCGCTGAAGATTTACAAGCCAATAAGACATCAACTGCGAACCCCAGTGCCCGGTGCACCCCGACAAGCCCCCAGTGGGGAGCAACCAAGGTTAGCACAGTACACGGCAACCTTTAGAAGAAATTCCCATCGGTTTTGTTTGTTTCCCTGGTGGAAATCGGGGATCTAAAACTCGCAGGGCCTGATGCGCTGGACCCCCTGGGGACCTCCTCTTCCCCTGTCCCCGAGCGGGCCGGGCCGGGCCGGGCCCCGCCGGCTCCCCCCGCTGCAGAGCCGCTCCGGTACCGCCAGAGGGAACCATCCCCCCGGCCATGCGGGGAGCGCTGCCCCGGCAGCCCGGGGAGGCTGGAGCCCGACCCTGAGGGGTCTTGGGGGTTCGGAACCCGAGGAGGGGGATGGAAGGGAAAGGGAGAACAGGAGCAAATACCTCGGCAGAAAAAGAGCCTGAGCGTGGTTGGAGCCCCCGAGGTGCAGCCGGGCAAAGTGGTTCTAGTTTGAGGTAAAGCCAGTGCTGCTGCCTCCCGCCTGGACTCTGCAACCCTTGTCCACTGGACAGGTGATGGTCAGGAAGCTTTTTATATTTTTGGGTAAGACAGAGGCTTCTGAAGGGTTTAGATGCCACCAGCCCCCTCCAGGCACTCCGCAGAAGTGCTTAATACAGGAATTGTTGTCCGGGAGCTCCTGAAAGGCAACAGGGAGAAGGAGGCACTTCCAGAAAGAGATGTGCTGGGGTTTGCCTCTCACCTGACTTCTGTCTTTGTGAGAATGTGCAGGATCCCATGGTCGGAGCAGGTCCAGAGGAGGGCCATGAAGACGATCAGTGAGCTGGAACACTTCTACGAGGCCAGGCTGAGAGAGTTGGGATTGTTCAGCCTGAAGAAGAGACGGCTCCGAGGAGACCTTGTTGCAGCTTTTTAGTACCTGAAGGGGATCTACAGGAAAGCTAGGAAGAGACTTTTTTTTGAGGGCTTGTAGTGATAGGACGAGGGGTAATGGCTTCAAACTGGAAGAGGGGAGATTTAGATTAGAAATGACGAGGAAGTTCTTCACACTGAGGGTGCTGAGACACTGGCCCAGGTTGCCCAGAGAAGCTATGGATACTTCATGAGTGAATGTGTTCCAGATTAGGTTGGATGGAGCTTTGAGCAACCAGTCTAATGGGAGGTGTCCCCGCCCATGGCAGAGAAGTTGGAACGAGGTGATCGTTGAGGACCCTTCCAACCCAAATGCTTAGTACCCAAGTAGAGGGAGAGATGTGGAGTCAACACACCAGTGGGGCTGGCACTCCATTTCACTCACAGTATTTCTCCAGCATAANCAAGATCCCATTGGCCTTCCTTGCCACCTGGGCGCACTGCTGGCTCATGTTAAGCTGATTGTCAACCAGTACTCCCAGGTCCCTCTCTGCCTGGCTGCTCTCCAGCCACTCCTCCCCTAAATTCCAAATTCTCTCCTATTTGCAGTGTTTTACCTTCACTGGTGATTCTCTTAATGGCATGGAGGGGATATCGGTGTGGATATCAGCCTGTCTCCCTTGAGCTCGCTCCACCACAAGGGCCTTGCAAGCCGCATAGTTTGCACCTCAATATTTTATCAGCCGGTCAGGGACTGAAAAAGAAAATCCAACCATTCTCCCCAGAATTTACCTGTCACGTCCTATCCATGGTTTGAAGCACTCAGGTGGCAGGCAGGTTCCTTCGGAATCTCTGAATATGAGGTTCATGATCCCAGTTCAAGGGCTCCTCAGCCCAGTTCCCTCTGCTCTGCAGTAATGAGCTTTGCCCTGCAGTAATTAGCTGTGGATACCGGTATCTTTATGAAGCATAAACACATAACAACACCCAGCTCCTATCTCGAAGCAGATCTGGAGGCCTTGCAGATCTCTACTGCAACTTTCCGATAGGGAAGCTGAGCCATGTAGCAAGGATTGTATTTATCCACCATCACCCCGCAAACGCCCAGTGCCCTTCAGACCAGCTACTCCAGGTAAATACATTTCAAATACGTTTCAGCATCATTTCCATTGTGATTAGTGCCTTGGAAACACAGGAGGGGAATAGGTCCGGGTACAGCCCCAGGGAGGAGAGGGAGGGGCAGTGGGGATGTACCTGGGCTGGGATTTGGGGAGACGAGGCTGCCTTCGGCCAGGGTAGCACCATCCCCACCTCACCCCACACAAGGTGTTATCATCTCCAAGCTGCCTCAGAACCCCCCTAACTGTTTGCAATATTTGGTAAAAAAAGAAGGAGGGTGCTAGAGAATTGTTCAAGAGAAACAGGGAACTCCTGGAGAGAGTCCAGGAGGCTACAGAGGTGAGGAGGGGCCTGGAGCATCTCTATGCCCAGGAAAGGCTGAGAGCCCTGGGGCTGTTCAGCTGCACAAGAGCAGCCCCAGAGGGGAGCGAGCAAGGTTGAGCAAGAGCTCAAGGGCCCCCGGGGGGCAAGAGGCTGGGGCCAGACTCTGCTCAGTGGTGCCCAACGCCAGGACAAGGGGCAACAGGTGCAAATTGGAACCCAGGAGGCTCCATCTGAGCAGGAGGAGAAACTTCTCTGCTGTGAGGGTGTTGGAGCCTGGCCCAGGCTGCCCAGAGAGCTTGGGGAGTCTCCTTGTCTGGAGAGATTCCAAAGGCGCCTGGACCCTGCGCTGCTGGGCTCCCTGCTCTGGGTGACCCTGCTGGGGCAGGGGGCTTGGACCAGATGATCTCCAGAGGTCCCTTCCAGCCCCACTGTGATGGGATTCTGGGATTCTGTGATAATTACTGGTTTTACCAACTCCGCAACATCTCCCAGCTCAGCTGGACGAAGTAACAACAGCGCCAGGAGCTGTCATCGTGGCTCTCACTGCTTTGCACTACTGCAGGAGCTGGGATCCCCTCTAAAGGAGCCAACACCCAGAGAGACCACAGAGAAAACCTGTCCCGAAGAGCTTACAGAAGGCATGTGACACAGTTGGGAAATGGACTTTGGGTGCCTCAGGCCCCAAGATTGGCCCCTGATGTTGGGGTTAAATCATGCTGTGGCTGCTGGGATGGACACCTCCATGGAACCCCATGAAATACTCCTCATCCCCATCAAGAGCTGCGGTGGACAATTCAGTCCAGAAGGGCTTAGGACACACGTAAGCAAACAGGCACAAGGCTTGTGTGTAGGATTCTCAAACGCTACCACTTTTTGTTTAATATCTCAAAAACACGTGGTTGAAACAACAACGACCTCCTTCGGAGCATCAAGACCACTCCCTGTTCCTGCATCATTCTCCTGCCACCTGGATTGTGCTTCAACAGCCAGCTCATGACTCTTCTGTGCAGCATTGGCATCAATGGGTGAACCCTGAGGTCTTTCCTTTCTCCGGCCCAGGCTTATACACCTCACTACCGCCCGGCTCCGGTGCTGCAAAACTTCCTGCTTCCAGGCTTCAAAATCTTGTCCCTCTGCCTTTGTCTTCCCTGGAGAATCTCTGTGAACAGGTAGGGAAAATCATGGTTTCTTGGTTTGTTATCACACTGCTGCTCAGTCAGAGCTGCACGTGCCCCTGATTTGCAAAATTTGTGCTCATATTCTGGTTACTCACAGGAGGAACAGCACGATAAGGGCATCCCCGGCTGAACTGGAGTTCCTCCTCATCACCCCCGCCCTGCCAGAGCACGAAGGGGGCCGCTGCGCTCCGCTCACAGGCTGCAGTGAGATTTCAGGATATGAAAATAGGATTTAAGAAACTCCACTCTTTGGGAAATAGTCCCACAGGTGCCACTGGGAGAGGCGCGCTGTGGGTGCAATGGCTCCATCTCCCAGTTCCCATCCCGCTTTCCCAGTCCCAACAACGGGGCTGCGCTGGGGAGACAGACAAGGACCTAGCCTGGAGGCTGGGTTCCCAGAGCAGCCTCCTCCTCCATCATCAGTGGTTGTGAAACCCTCTCACCCTCCCTGCGAAGCATGTGGGCAGAAACCCTCGCAGGTGGGTGCTGCTCAGAGTGCAGCTGAGCTTGGGAAAGAGTCCCACACTGGCACCAAAGCCCCGGAGAGCTCCGTGGGCTCCTTCCTCCGCACCACACTGGGGTGCACACGCTCCGGCCTCACACAACCCGGCTACGGCTGCACGACGACGTCAGCCCCTCTTTGTACCTTCTGCACGGACGGAGCGGCCACCTCAGGCCAGAGGCAGGGCCGACTTTACATCTCCGAGCTATTTCAGGGCCAAACTCAGCCCTGATGCAAGCAGGAAGTCAAAGGAATTGCACCAACCTGGGGTTATTTGGGGCCCTTCGGATTTACCTGAGTTGTCTGTAGAGGAAAAACTTCTTTCCTGGGAGGATGCCAGAGCCTGGAACAGGCTGCCCAGCGAGGACAAGAGGAACCAGCATCAAGTTGCTCCAGGGGAGCTTTAGGTTGGAGCTGAGGAACAATTTCTTTCCCTGCAGGGTCATCCAGGCCTGACCCAGGCTGCCCAGGGCAGGGCTGGGGTCCCCATGATCCCTGGAGGGGTTTCCAAGCCATGGAGATGTGGTGTTGAGGGACAGGGGTTAGTGGTGACCTGGCAGGGATGGGGCAGTTGTTGGATTCCACGATCTTGAAGGTCTCTTCCAACCAGAATAATTCTAATTAAACTGGACCTCATTGTCATAGGATATGACCTCAAAAAATAACCTGTAAAAGCTTGAGATGAATGTACACAGGACTGGTCTGTTCTGACTGGTTAAACAAGATGGTCCAGGACCTCCAGCTGAGGAGGTATGAAGTTGCTGACCACCAGAAGATGAGGTAGGATTCTTTCCTGCCTGTCTTCCTTCTTATATTCCTTCTAGTAGATCAATACTGCCACTGGCAGGGTCAGAGGCACTTAAAGAGTTTCAACGAAGGCACTAATTCCCCAGGCTTCACCCCATCCCTCATCGGGGACTGAGATGAAGCTTCTTCCTTCCTGAAACAGAGACAGGGGCTCCTGCTTTCTGCTCAGCAGGGAGCAGAGAGTAGGGAGGGGACGGGGGGTCTCCTCCTTGAGTATTTGGAGACAGCCGTGGATGAAGGAACCTCTGGTTCCCAGGCCCTGTTGCAGACTCTGCTATTATTCCCTCACAGAACTAGTACAAACCATGGCTGCCTCCTGCCCAAGCCTTGCACCACCCCAAGAAAGGATTGCAGCCTTAGACAAACACATCTAACCTGGGTGCAAAGCCCTGCTGAGCTGCTGCCAGCTGGGATGGAGAGCTGCATGCTCAGCCCAAGCAAAGAGGAACTTTCTCTTCGTCATCCTTCCATTTTCACATCTCTTCAGAGTCAACATTCCTGTAAGTAAGAGAAGCGACTAGATGCAGAGGTCTGGTTTGGCAAGAGGTGCCTCCCAGCTCCGTATCTGCTAAATTCGAAATTTTCCAGGACTCAACACTGTGTCTGTGGGGGAGCCCTGGTCATGCTGTTACTGCCCTGCCGGCAACAAGGTGATTTTTCTCTCTCCTCCTTTTGACAGCTTAAATTTTCATCTATGAGAAGGGGAGAATGAGAAAAGTCTCTGCTCGGCCCCTGCACAGCCAGCAGCTCCTCCTGAGTTGTACGTAAGCCAGAGTCTCTGCAGCGTACGCACAACTGCACCGAGAAGCCCATGTGACAGATGACGACACCAGGAGGACTTCCTTTAATTAGTATTGTTATTAGCAATTAAGGCGTTTGTTTAAAACCCGCTCGTATTTCAAAACAAGCACAGGGTGGTCAGGTTGACAAAGACTGTTGGGGTAACTGGTATGGCATCCTGCCTGGAGTAAAGATAATAGAGTGCCTGGCTGATTGCTCAACGATGATGGATTGGTGGGGAATTGCTTGTGGACCCTGAGACTAACCCTCTGGGGCCTGACAAGGCTTGTGCTCTGCTGCTCTGGAGGCTGACTTGGACAAGCACCAGGGCCAGGATGTTGTAAAGAGCAGGTGTTTTAGATGTTTGAGACTTTAAAGCCACACCTTGTGTGAGGTGCAATCAGTCGTTGCTGTTGCTGCTTCTGGTTTTTGGTTGTCTGGAGCCCCTGCCCTACCTGGAGAAGAAACCAAGATATTTACAGCTCTGCAGATGTGAACAGAGCGGGTACATTGCTCCCGGGAGGCTGCACGGCAGCAATGGAGACAAATGCTTTCATTTGGCTGTGTAAAGCACATCCAGCTTTAGCATCTCTCCTGCTGCTGTTATTATTTCTTCCAGACCGCGATTTGCTAAACAGCTTCCAAACCCAGTGGAGAACACAATTCCTGCCCTGCAGAGCCATGAATGACGGGGATCATCTCACTGTTCCACATTAGCAAGGCTCCCATGTCACCTGCCACTGGTTTTGTACCTAGATGCATGAAATTGCAGCCCCGGAGCTAAAGCCGTGCACCAAAAGAGAAAGAGCTGGCAGAGGGATGGAGCCTGCCCAGGCTGCTTCAGGGCTTTCCTGGGCACAGGCAGCGCGAGGCAGCAGGGCACCAGGGAGACTAAATGCCTGAGTTCGCTTCCTGACGCATCCGCTGCCTCGCTGTGAGAGCAGAGCTGAGCCATTTCATCTCCATTTCATCTCCTTCCACCCCAGGGCTCTGACTCACGCTTGCTGAGGAAACAGCAGCGGGGATGTGGGATGGTAGCACTCCCACCTCATCCTCCCTGCCCTGGCTGTTTGTTACTGCCCCTCTGCCTTCAGCCACAGCCCGCGCCAGCCCAGGCCGTAACTAAAGACACTTAACTCTGAGCCACAGCTTCTCCAAAGGGGCTTTTAACAAAAAAATCTAAAAAAAAATCCTTTATCATCAGCAGTTCAGGTGGAAGCCTCCACCCCAGGTGCCACAGGACAAGGCAGGTAGGACCAGCCTCAAGTTAAGCAACTGGATGCTCCCAAACTTCCCTGCCAGAATCCCCACTGTCATGGTGGTACCAGCAGCAGAACTGCTTCCTCACCAGGGCTGGTGAGGATACAGTTGTAAAAGGCTGGCCGCTGGGCCCTGAGGCTGCAGGCTCAGCCCCTGTGAAAGCTCCTGACCCTTCCATTGCCTGTTCTCAGCTGTCTTGGATCTGCTGCATGCCCAAGGCACGACAGAGAGGCAGAGGAGACAGCATGAGGCTCTCCAGGTTAAAGCATGTCCCATTTCACAAAGCCTGGGATGTTGCCTCAGGTTTTTTAAACTAAAAGAGGGGAGATTTAGACTGGAGGGAAGGAAAAAATTTTTGACAGTGAGGGTGGTGAGAGCCTGGCCCAGGTTGCCCCAAGAGGTGGTCGCTGCTCCATCCCTGGCACCATCCCAGGGGAGGTTGGATGGGGCTCTGAGCAACCTGCTCTAGTTGCAGATGTCCCTGCTCCCTGCAGCAGGGTTGGACTAGATGAGCTTGAAAGGTCCCTTTTGAACCAAACCAGTCTGTGATTCTACTGAGATTCTGTGTAGGGTCTTGTGAGATGGCATCAGTCCCAGGAAGCAGGAAGGGAACAGCTAAGGGGACAGGATGAGGAACAAACCTCATCCCTGAGGTTTCCTTGCAGATCCTGGTGCAGAAGAGACCGTCTGAGAGAGCCAAGATGTCACATGTTTGAAAAAAGGTGTAGAGAAGGCAGAAAATCTTAGCAAGGAGGTGAGGACTTCAGGTGAAGCTTTGAGAGAAAGAAGTCTCAAATGCAGGGAGGATTAGGGAACACTCTGTGGAACTCTCACATGAAGCCCAGAAAGCTTCATCCCTGTGGTCCCTGGGCACCCCCCCTCTCCCCAGCCCATTCCACGTCAGCATCCTCAGCATCCCAGGTCCTGCTGACCACAGGCAGGAGGATGTAAACAGGAGGAGGAGCTGGGAAGGACTCAGCAGGAAATCAGCCTCTCTATGTCCTGAATGCTACTTATTGATGAATCAGGGAAGATGCAGATTCCTGACATCCTCCCCAATTATTTATTCCCTGTGTGGCACAGGATATACAAGTGATTCCTGGGTGCTTTGCTCATGCTGAGGATGACAGAGGCTTTGGGGTGAGAAAACACATTCTTTTCAAAGATGTTGACATAAGCCTGGCGTCACGTGTCCGGGCAACGCTCTGCCTTATTTTCAAACCCACCTCTGCCACTTTCCCCGGCCAGCGCTGTATCTCACCGGCCTCCCTTTGCAGCGGGATGAGCAAGTCACCACTTGCTGCTCACTGCGATCCCCTGGGGAGCCAGGTACCTTCTTTCAGCCTGTGAACTCAGCCTCCTACTCGCACGCTCCATCCAGGAGTTGCAGGTGATTAAGAAGCAAATTCATCCCAAGTTGCCTCAATGTGGGCGCTGTGGTGCAGCCACTCGGGGTGAGGGGCGCAATCAGCTCACTTGGGATTACCTCTGACCTTCTGCTTCCAGCTGGATTGTCCATCCTAGAAAGATGCCCAGGCTGGACTTAGTGGAGTGTAACAGAGGCTCCACCGCATTGTAATATAAACTGCTTTGGTGGTTAATTAATTACGTTCTCATTTCATAATGTATGTGGATTTGGGAGGCTTTTGTAAGCCCTGGCATCTTGCACAGCTCAGGTGTCCCAGGTACAGTCGGTTTCATAGAGTTACCAAAATAAATGGCCACGTTTCCCAAAGAGCCAGTCCCCAGGGCAGAGCTGAAGTGTCACTGCAAAGGCTGCTGCTTGATCCCGACTCTTCAGGGAGCTCATGGTCAGGGACACTGTGGGTCTTGGTCTGCCCCTGTCCTGTGATGCTGAGTGTGGTAGCTCCTCTGCACCAACAGGAACTGCTGACCAAATAATAAGATTTTATGTTTAAGAAAGAAACATGTCTCTTCTGTTTCCCAGCCCTACATGGAGGAAAAAATGTTGATTTTTGGGAAAGGTTTAATCGCTGCCAATTTTCTTGACGTCCTGAAAGGGACTGAGGAGGAAAATGTTTGCAAAGGAGTCACCCAAAAGTATCCTAGTCAGCCAATTCTTTATCTAAATAACACAATAAGCTAGCTACAGGAAGTGTGATTATTTTTATATCTATATATATATAATGAAATTCTTTTTAATAATTAAACAGTAGCTGGGGAAGAGTTGAAAAGCATCTCGAGAATGACGCGGCAGCATCTTGCCGTGTGTTTTTTGATGAAAACTGTTACACCAGATTTTAAAAGTGCTGTAAGTTGGGAGGTTGTACGGATCAGTCCCTCCCCTGGGAAAAACAGGGTCAGGGTTGGGGTGTGTGCACGCGCAGGTAACCTGCCTGGGGCACACCGATGATTTCAGGCTGCGTTTCTACCCACTCTTCCAACCCTTCCAGCTCACGCTTCTCTGCCCTCCCTCTCTGCCCCTGCCCCCTTGGGTGCACAGATATAAATCCTCCGACCAATATGTTTCCTTTAGGGGACTGGAAGGTTTGCCTGGAGGGTGCACACGGCTCTTGTGTCATCCCATCGCTTTCCCTAGACACGGAGCAAGGGTATTTCCTGGCGGCTGCTCCCGGTGAGCTCACACTGTGGGCGCTCCTTCGGAGCCAGAGTGGCAGGGCAGGTTACTGCTCCAGCTTTGCTGGAAACCTTGGAGCTCCCGACGCTTCACTTCATCGCGTGGAAGTAGAACTGGTCCAGCTCCTGGGAACCCAGGTAAGCCTGGATGGGATGAGAGGCAACAGCCGCTGGGCACTCTGGTCACTCTTCTCTTTCTCTTCTTCTGCCTCATGTCTCCTCCACCCTCCTGCCCCTTCGGCTCTGCTCTTGTGAAACTCCACGTGGAGTGTTGCATCCAGCTCCGAAGAGCTGGAACCCTCTGCTGGGAGGCCAGGCTGAGAGAGTTGGGCTTGTTCAGCCTGGAGAAGAGAAGGCTCCAGGGAGACCTTGTAGCTTTCCAAAGGGACCCTGCAAGTAGACAATTTGCAAAGGCCTGTAGTGCTGGGACAAGGAGCAATGGTGTGAAACTGGAAGAGGGTAGATTTAGATTGGAAATAAGAAGGCAATACTTTACTCTGAGGATGGTGAGACGCTGAAGAGGAGACCTTACTGCAGCCTTTCAGTGCTTAAAGGAGGCCTAAAGGAAAGTTGGGAAGGAACATTTCCCAAGGGCTTATAGTGCTGGGATGAGGGATAATGGCTTCAAACAAGGAGAAGGTAGATTTAGATTAGAAATTAGAAAGTTCTTCACTCTGAGAATGGTGAGACACTGGCACAGGTTGCCTGGAGCAGCTGTGGATTCTCCACGAGTGGAAGTGTTCAAGACCAGGCTAGATGAGGCTCTGAGCAACCTGTTCTAGCGGGAGGTGTCCCTGCCCATGGTGAAGGGGTTGGAACCAGATGATGTTCAAGGTCCCTTCCAACTCAAGCCATTCTACGATTCTATGATCCCTTT
Source organism: Baryphthengus martii (assembly GCA_013396935.1). Classification (NCBI taxonomy): domain Eukaryota; kingdom Metazoa; phylum Chordata; class Aves; order Coraciiformes; family Momotidae; genus Baryphthengus; species Baryphthengus martii. The sequence continues at coordinate 60,373 of VWZK01018180.1, read as the reverse complement.
CGCCATCTCTCAATTGACATCTGTCCAGCCAGGAGATGGGATTTACCATCTTGGGTCTGATTCTTTTCCTGACCCTACACAACCACTTGTATCACTGTAGAAGCGTATTGCAGGGCACCAGCGATCAGGAGGCACTGTGGTGTGAAGGAGCACCTGGAGACCCAAGATCAGAAAGAGATGGGTCTCAAACCAATTTGCCCGCCATCTATTTTATTTTCCTTCTGTAGCTGTGATCTCACCTGCTGTGGGGAACCAGCCAGTCTGGATTAAAGAGAGGGCATCGTTAACTTGCAATCGTAAAAGAACAGTGGAGGTTTATCCACAAGTCAGTTCATCTGGTTGGAGCAAGAGGTTACAGAAGAGCTTGTTTGTATTAGTATTACACTCCTGTGTTTTCTCCCTTTGAACTCCTTGGAAGAGAAGCAGAGGAAGCTGTGGTGGCTTCACACCACTGCACACCTCCAGTAACTGCTGAACTCAGTGGTGCTGCTCAGCTGACACCGGTGTCAACAGGGACTTGTCTGTTTCTCCACAAGAATGTAATCAACCGATGAGTGGTTTTAAGATAAACTTCCCTGCCCTGCATCAGCCTCAAAGCTGAAAGGATTTTCAAAGAAAAAAAAAAAATCTCTGGCTTCCACCAGTGCCTTGGGAGCTCAGAGATGCTACTGAAGCACTTAGTGTCACCCCAGTCCCTGCTCATTCTGCAGAGCTAGAGAAGCCCAGCTGCGCGGCTTAGCTCAACCCAGCATCCAGGGACTTGGCTGCTCAGCTCCAGGGAATTCCTGTGGCTCGTTTGTGGCCAATACCCAGCTGCTGGGGCTTGGATGGTGTTTCTAAGGTTGGCGTTCATCTACCAGCTTCTAACATAGCTCGAGAGTCTCAAGGATTTGAAACAAAATGTGTCAAATAGGAAACTTGACCAGAACTTTCACTTTTTCAAATGAATAAAAGAGGGCTGGGAAATGATGGTCACACCGAGGACAAGAAAGTCTTCGGTATGGGAAACTAAAAACACGTAAAAGGTTAGATTTAGTTTTTTTTTTCAGAATCTCTCTTGTAACTGTAGCTTCTGCCACTGCCAGAGGCCAGGCTAGGGGACCTGGCAGTGGGAATCCCACTCAAGGTGTGAAGCTCTGCTGCCGTTCGCTGGGATACCGGGACAAGGTTTGCACGGGAGCGCATTCAAAGTGAAATTCTGCCAGTGAAGAGGCACCTCCCAGTGCCTTTGCTCTGCGCCCTGAGGACTCCAGTAATACCCAGGGTCTGTACTAGTGCTCCAGGCCTGAGTTCACGTAAGGTGAGCTCCAGCCCTCAGAAGGATGCTAAGAAACAAGTAATAGAAACAAAGCCAATGAGCAATGAGGCCAGTAGAGTTATCCACTCCCAAAAGGTAGCTCACAGACTACAGGGAAGTCCTCTTGGCAGAAAGATCTGAGTCATAAAGAAAGTGAAGAGGAGAGAGAAGACAGGGTGACAAGGAGACGGCTGCAGTGGGGCAGCACCGTGTGGCAGCGCCGAGCCCTGTCTGGAGAGATTAATGCCACGGATGGGGCCATGGAGACCGCTCCCAGGCTCAGAGTTCACGAACGTTTCCTAGTGCGACCTGTCGCTCCCGGGTCAGGGGGAGAAAGGAATACTCTGCAACATGTCGCGTGCCGGGAAGAGGACGAGCCTTTCGTAGCAGGGTAAGGACGCGGCCAGGGGCAGGCTGGTGCGAGGCGAGGGCTCGTGTGCCAGGGGCAGGCAGGCAGAGCGCAGGTCTCCCCTTTCCCGTCGGGCGCGGGGCGCTCTCCGTCCCCCCGCTCGCAACTAACCCGCTCCTCTCCCTCTTGCGAAGGTGGCCGAAGAATGCCGAGCATATTTTCCTACCAGAGTGCCGAGGTCGACTGGTGTGAAGGCAACTTTGAGCGCTCGCCGATCATTGCGGAATACTACAACACCGTGAGTGAGGGAGCATCCCAGGGGCAGGCTGGGGCACGAAGGCAGCCGGCTCTGGGCACCCGGGAGCTGCTTTTGGGAGACGACACGGGACAACCTCATTTTCTCTCCTCCTCCTCCCTCCTTTGAACTTCCTGGTGTTGGAGGGTGCTGGTATAGGGAACATTTTCTGAGCTTCAGGTAAATCATGGGACTTTTATTGCTTACAACAGCCAGCTGCTGACGAAACGAGCTGGGGTCAGGGATACTTCTGGCACGTGTGGGGCTGAGTTCCCAACGAGAAAATTCTGGCAAAGCTCCCTATCCCAGATGTGAGAGATCCTGTTATACCAGTCCTGCAGCTCTCCTGCCAACTGGGTTAAGTCCCACACAGGGCTCATGTATTCCAGATAAATGCACAGGAGTGGCCAAATGAGAGGCAGCACTCGCATGAACCGCGCTGGGCAGGTTGGGAATCCGGAATTCACGGCAGAGGAAAGCTGATGCCTGAGCCAGTTTCACCTCCTCCGATCCTTTATAATTCAGGTGCCATCCATCCAGCACCAGCCCTCCTGGCTTAAGCGTGGCTGGAAGGATCCTTCTCTATCTGCAGAGGCCTCAGTAGAGGATCACTCTCTGAAACCACGTCCTTCTCCCTCAGTGCAATTACAGGCTAGCCAGGGTGTGAGGCATGGGGATTTACAACCTTCCAAAGACCTTTACAACTTTTAGCAATTACTGCCTAACACTAGAAGTTCTTGTTCTCATGGAAATGCCTCTTCCTCTTTTTTTTTTTTTTTTAAAAGCATTTCCTGCTTTTAATAAATTGCCTGTAATAACGATAATTCCCTCACCCGAGTCCCACAGCTCCCCGGCTCTAATTGCCCAGCCCTAATTGCCCACCCTGGGTCTCAGAGGAGGGATGCTCAGGCTGTGTGGACTCACTTCTTTCGGAGACACTTAACAAATGCAGATCTGCCAGCCCAGATCAGATCCTGCTGCCCTCTGGCACCCAACTGAACGCGCTGTGCTCTTGCCTTTTTACCAACTCTGCATAACTGGCAGATGGGCCCTGAGCTGTAGAGCAAGGAGGGACAGAAATCACCTGTGCTCGCAGAAGCTTTCCAGTTGTAGCTGGAGATGCCAAAGGTCTTTGTGTTCCAGAGTGTCACTGGCCACACTGGAGAGAGGCTGATCTCCCAAAGAGCAGGGAAAGTTGCTTATTTAATCAGAATTCATTCTAGGAGATAAATTTGCCTCACCTCCCAGTTTAGTATCGAGGCAGCGTTCTTCAAATGCGTCTTTGGAGACGAGATCCCATTTTCACAAGGATTCTGATTTACACCCAGGCTGTCAAAATAGCCTAGGATCCTGAATGCACTAAGAAGTATCACAGGAGCTCTCCCAAAGATCTTATGTGTTGACCTCTGCGGCACACGGCTGGAGACCAGTCGGTGTGGCCAGATGCATAAGCATCTTTCTTAGGCCCCAGAGCCCTCTAATTCTCACAAAACACTAATTCTGAGCTGTCCCGGTCACTTTGTGGCACAGGTTTCTAAATTATGTGTCTATTCCTGCAAATCTTACCCAGGTGCCTACTTCTGGGCTGAGGTTCTTACGGGCCATGGCCATCTTCCATGTTTCCACATCACACCACCGATGAGGTATCGGGCTTGTTGGGATGAATTTTCACTGGGTAGGGCTCCGACACAGCTCTCCTCCAGGAGAGAAGAACTTCTCCAATGCACGTTTCTGCACAGATGCAAATTAGTGCGCTCCCAAAGGACACGGAGAGATGTGGGCAGAGCAAACTCCACAGGATTTCTTCCAGTAATTAACCCAGCCCCTGTTCCTCTCTACATATGCACACAGAGCACCTCTTTTCCAGCAGAGAAAGAGCTTTTTTGGTCCTTGCACTGATGTCTTTCTTGCCAGGCTCACTTTTACCAGCTCAGGGAGCTCAGCAGAGTGCCGGTGCAGGCAGAGGGTACCGCTTCATAGAATCATAGCATCATAGAATGGTAGGGGTTGGAAGGGACCTCGGGAGATCATTGAGTCCAACCCCCTTGCCAGACAAGGATTACCTAGAACAGGCCACACAGGAATGCATCTAGATGAATTTTGAAAGTCTCTAGAGCAGGAGACTCCACCACCTCTCTGGGCAGCCTGTTCCAGGCTCCGTCACTCTCACAGGAAAAAAGTTTTTCCTCCTGTTGAGGTGGAACTTCCTGGGTTCCAGTTTGTGCCCAGTGCCCCTCATCCTGTCACAGGGCACCACCGAAAAGACGCTGGCCTCTTCTACTTCACCCCCACTCTCTCAGTCTTCTTCAACTTCTGTCTTCACTTCTGCATATTCTGTCTTAAGATGTGATTCCCGTTTGAGAGAGCAGCAGAGATCCAAACCTGTCTGGACAGGTGGTGGCACCAGGGCTGGTGTGTGACCTCCTATCCAAAAATAGGGAGACAAAAACCAAACCTTCCTAAAATCTGCTGCTGTCTGAGCAGCTGACAATGGCCCCGAAGGCTTCACCCTGCTCAGGACCAGAGCTTGTGTCAAAAGCAGGCAGGAGCATCACTTCCATGGGCATGTCCCCTGCATCAGCCTGCAGACACCAGCTGGCATTGCCTGGCTCCCAGCCCTTGCAGCAGCACCAGAGGAGCCCTCTGCACACTCTGGGCTCTCTCGCAGGATCAGGCTCCTTGTGATGTGCCTGAAAGCAGGGACTAGAAAACTGGACCAAACTAGCAGCCTAAGATGAAAAGAGAGGGTGAATGAANTTGCTTCCTCTCTGCAGGAAGCTTTATGGGCCATATCTCCCTGGCCTGCACTGAGATAATTGCATCAGTATTGACTTCAGCGTCAGTTTGCCAGACCATTAGACTAGTTGGGAATCCAGCCAGCTCCTACCCCAGACTCCTGTCCCACTAAATCAACAGGGCTTCCTAATGGAACATCCTCTTCATCATCTTCTTCCCTACCGCGCCTGGGGCTCAAGCAGGGTAGATTTGTGCCAGCAGCAGTAACGTGCTGCTGAGGATTCCTCCGTGCCAGCCACACTCTCCCTCAGATCTCCTTGGGTTGGATACTTTTTATTAGAAATCTGTACCAAGGGTATGAGCAAAGAATGTAAACAGTATATTTAAGTACCTCATAACAGCCGGTGTGTCACGACTGGATGCAGTTCTGCCACAAAGCGCTGACTATTTATAGTGACTCAGTGACCCAGAAATTTATTGTCTTCTGGCTGTTTGTAGGAGAACAGTAGTGTTGAGGGTCATCAGTCAGGGATTTGTCTTTCTACCCTCGTTTCTTTCCTGAAATGACTGATCCAGGACGCTGGTAACGACACCCAAATCCTCAGCAGCCTCTCTGGCAAAGCAGCAGGAGCTTGGACGTTGCCATTTATCCCGGGCTGTCAGGTGCTTCATCGACTGGGGATAAGCTCAACTGCAGGTGCAGTTTGCCCAGATCTGTCGAGAGTGGGTCCGAGCCCTCCAGACGGGCTCAGTAACTCCACAGCATCACAGACACATCACTCTCTTCTCTGCCCAGATAGTGGCCTGCAAGAGTCTGGCAGCTCCTTGCCCAGCACTCTGCAAACGTTGGACAAACAGCTGTTTCTTGTCCCAAAGTGCTGGCGTTGACATTGTGATGTCAGGACACGCAGCCTCATCTTCTGCTACATGGGTCTGGTACTTGCTGCACAGGTCTGGAGAGCCTCTGAGGTGTTCACCTCTGCCTTTGGCCCCATGGGCTCCTCTGGCAGCTAGAGCTGGTTTGCTGGCCTTTAAGTATCAGAAGGCGGCCTAAAAGAAAGCTGGGGAGGGACTTTTTAGGATGTCAGGTAGTGATAGGACAAGGGGGAAGGGATCCAAACTAGAGGAGGGGAGATTCAGATCGGACATTAGGAAGAAGTTCTTCCCCATGAGGGTGGTGAGACCCTGGCACGGGTTGCCCAGAGAGGTGGTGGAAGCCCCATCCCTGGAATTTTTTAAGGCCAGGCTGGATGGGGCTCTGGGCAACCTGCTCTAGTGGGAGGTGTCCCTGCCCATGCCAGGGGGGTTGGAACTTGATGATCTTTAAGGTCCCTTCCAACTCTGGTGATTCTATGATAAGTGAATGAATGTGTTCTGATGAGTCCTGTGGAAATCTCCTTCCACTGCAGAAAATGCCTGTCCTGACTAAGGACCAGCACATGCCCGTTGTTATTGCACTGTTACTGTGCTCACAGAGCCAGGCAGAGCTCTGCAAACCAGCATCTCCTGTCCCAGGCCATACTGGAGGCATGTTCTCACCCTGCTCCGGATGGAGATATAAACAAGCTCTCTGCAGCTCTCTCCCTCCATCTCAGGCTGCAAAGTGACAAGTTGCAGAAGCCCTGGGGCCTTTCCCATGATCCTGCTAATGCACTGGGATTAAAGTCACGTCGCTGATCCCAGTCGCGCTTTTCTCCTAGCGAAAAAGCAAACACGAGTACAGGCGGCCTTGGCCTGGGCCTCTGGAGCAATAACTCACTCTTGTTAGGGAAGTGAGACATCCCTGAGCTCACACAGGGGAAAACCACAGAGTCGAGTCACTCTCACAGATCAAATGGTACCTCAGCTCCACCACCACTTTCTTATCTCTCCAGCATCCCAGGCAGAGGGAGCTGGTGCCTCCTGGACAGTAAGATCCAGTAGAAGCGGTGCTGGGGGAACTCGGCATGAGCAGAGACTCTGGAAAAACTTCCTAATGGGAGGGCTGGGAGCAAAATCCTCCTAAGCACATTTGAAATGGCCTTACCAAGTCCTAGAGGGAAGATGTAAGACAGCACTTACAAATCAGGGCTTAGGTCCAGCGAGCGATGCAGACCCTGTGTCCCCACAAGACGGGGTTTCGGAGCAGCTCTCCCCTAAGCTCTGAATTTGGCCGCTCTGCAAGGACTCACTTTCCCTTTCCCACCCTGTTGGCACAGCTCCCCTGATTATCCCTCCCCTCTGCTATCTGATCTTGCACATCTCCTACTGAATTAATGAAGCGATAACGCTGCTATCATGTAATTAACGGCCCTGTTGCAATGCCCACAGCAGCAGGGGTGCAGAGCTCTCCGTAGGCAATCGCGGGGTCCCGCGTTGCCTCACTCGGGCGTGCGTGCCGGCACTCGCTGCCTTTTCTGCCAGCACCGTCTCTCTCCTTCCCAGTCCTGCTTGTCTTCCAAAAGCCTCTTCAAATGCCTCATGGGAATGGAGATGTTTGCAACACTCCTGTGACTTTAACAGACTTTTTGTTTTCTGGACGGTTTGACCTCAAGCTCGAGAGCAGGACCAGCGCTTCACTTTTTGTAGCTGGAACGGGAACAGGCCTGGATTTGGCTCTAGAAGAGCAACACACGTGGCCTGGGAATTGCTGGTAATGGGAGCATCAAGCTGTTTTGTGAAAGCCTTACTGAAATTCAAGCTTAATCTCCAGGTGCTAAAGGCACGAGAGACCTAATATCAGGCGTGAATAGTGTTTCCCTCTGGAATACGAGAGGGTGTGTTGCACACATATGACAACAGCCCCGTGATTTGCAGCCCTGTTACCATAAACTTAGATCCCAAAGGGACATTACGAGCCAGGCTTGGGCTCAGGGTCAGAATCTACTGGAAGATGAAAGGAGAAGGATTGTCAGGGTGAGATAAAAGCCATCCCGACAGTTTGCCAAATGGCATTTTAGCAGATGGCTCTGCCTTGTTCTTCCAAAGCCCCAGAGCTCTCTGGCAGCTAAAATGTGGCACCACCGTCCCAACTTTTCATGAGCATGAAAGACTTTCCCTGGGGAGGCTGTGCTTCCCTGTGACACCCCTTTCCTGAGTCTGCAAAATCAGGTGAAAAAGACGAGGTCAGAACCCATGAAGAGTAAGGACCATTTCGAACTTCATTCCTCCGTAGCTGCAGAGTGGAGCAAGCCTGATCCCGCAGCCAGGCCCAAGTCCTTCCCAGCTCCCACATTCTTCCCATCAGCATCTGCCATTCCCCAGAGTGCTGGCACCTTCAGCCAGCCCAGGCAGCAGCACCAGGCTGAGCCTCAGTCCCACCTCGTCCTCCCCAGACAAATCAAAGTCTGTCAAGGCAGCAGTTTTGCCGAGTTGAGAATCAGGGCAGAATAATTTCACTGTGTTCATCTGCCAGGTATGTTTAGACGAGGTTTATGACTTCATGTAATTACTGGTGTCCAGAACATCTCCTCCCTCCAGGCCTGGTGGCTTTGCACATGACACTGCAGGTTGTCACCTCAATCCTGCCTGTTGCCACCTACCACTGTCCTGCTTATCCTGCTGCTCCCCGCCCCCGCTCGCTCCCAGGTAACAATGGTTTTCCTGACTGCGGCTTGCTGTGGTGGCCTAGCTCCTTACACCCACCCAGCCCCTCACAGGGGGCTGCCTGCTGCCCGAAAATGTCCAGAAGCCATCCAGGGAGTTTCTGGCCGGTCTGGGTTGACAGAAGAGGGAGATGGCCACAAATGGAAGAGCTTTGGCCACTTGCTGGAAGACACCGGGCAGCTGAAGCTAAACCAGCACCCAAAAGGGGCACAGCAGCTTACCCTGGGCCTGCTGGCCCCAGAGGTGCCTGCGGGCAGAGCACAGCTGGCTGCAGCTGTTGTCACAGAAATACGAGAGCCGTTCTCCCAGTTCTGGCCTCGCTTCTCGAGAAACGCCTCTGCCCTCTCCCTTCGCCAAGAGTGCCACCTGATCCCTGAGATGCTTTCCGCTCGAGATCAGTATCCTCTCCACAGAGGGAGACACGGAGGGAGGAACGTGGTGGGATGGGACTTGCCCAGGATCATGCAATGAGCTCAAAGTGCCTCTTATTTTTCAGATCAGCAATGTAAGCTTCTTTATCCTTTCTCCGGCCCTGCTCTACCTGAACCGGCAGTACCGTCAGCAGCGCGCCTTGCCCTTGTATTTCACCTCCATCATGCTCTTCTGCGTAGGTGGGTGCCAAGGTTGTGAGAAGACCAGACAGGTCACCAGAGAACCCAACCGTTCATTACAGATACCTTTGGAGGCTGGTTCTTAGTGGCCAAAGCACGGGGGCAAGCTGGGGTGGGCAACCGCACAGCCACGTCTGTTTGAAGCCCTGCAGCTCATGGTTCCTGCTGGCTGTGGATGCAGAGCTTTCAGCCCAGTAAATCCCCACGGTGCTGCGTGGACGGACTCACTCAGGCCTCCATTACCACCAAGGTCCATGCCCTGCTCTTCACGGCCCCCCAGGAACTCACCAGGCCGGACGGGCTTGTACCAAGATGGAGCTTTGCTGTCGTATGATGTCCTCGCTCCTTTTCTTGCAGGTATCTTCTCTGTGTACTTTCATATGACCCTGAGCTATGTGGGACAACTCCTGGATGAGCTCTCCATCCTGTGGGCGCTGGCTGTGGCATATTCCTTCTGGTACCCAAAGATTTACTTCCCCAGGTTCATCAAGAGCAGGTAGGAGGACTCAGAGGGACACAGAGCTGCAGGCTCTGAGGGGAGGGATGGGACATTGACATTGATGCCTGTGACCCACACACCCACCCCCAGCCCCAGCCAGCTCCCCTGCAAGGGGTCAGCACCAAGGTTACTGCAGTTTGCGTTGGGATCAGACCCTCCATCGCTCACTGGTGGATGTGCTGACAGAGGAAGAGCAAGAAACCCTCCCATGGGGAAGGGCCGCGCTGGGCTCCTGTCAACTGGAGCTGTTTGTCTTTGCGAAGCTGCAGAGGAAACTTCGCACGGAGAATTTCAAAATTAATGAGGAAATTCAGCGTTCCTGAGCACTGAGATTCAATTACCCATCCTGACAAACTATTACAGCATCCCCTGCCATCCAGAGCCCTTCCCCTGAAGGCTGATGGGGCTTCCTGTAGGACAAGCTGGTCCAAGTTAACACCCCACGTTTCAAAAGTGATTTGCAGGAGCGCTGGCTGGGCTAGAGTTGCCCAGCAGAAAGGATGGGGATACTGGGTGAGCACGGATCAGCAGAAACAGGAACCCGGCAGGGCTTTTGCTGGAATGATGGTCCCATCCCGGCAGGCTCGCCGGAGCCCGCTGAGTCAGCGCGGTGAGAAGCCTTGCAAAGGCCTGCCCCAGGTCTGCTCTTCCCATGCCAGAGAGGAGGTCACCAAGAGTTCACTGTGGAGATGTGGCTGGGGGAGAGGGGAAGGGACTTGGGAAGGGATTTGCATGTGAAAGGCCCCTCTAAGCCCTATTGTTGTCCAGTCAGACCAAATCTGCACCGTTTACTCGTTTACTCGGCTCAAGCCCCTGCCCTGCTGGGACTCCAGCTCTGCAGCCCTTTCCTGGGCAAAGCTCTCGAAGCCTTTGCTTCCCGATGCTCCTCTCTGGCATCATCAGAGAGTGCACAAGTTACCTGCTGGGCCGTGCTCCCTGCCCTGACGTGGATTAACCGGGGGGCTGTACATCACAAACACAGGCTGGTACCTCTGCCTTCCTGCCAGGACCACTGCAGAGGCTGAGGTCAGCCACCTGCAAACAGATTGGAGGTGCTGGAGAAGAGCCTCCTCTCTCAAGCAACGAGCAGGACCTTTACCCACCTTATCCTGCCACGCTGTGAACTCTGGGGGCACTGACACTCACTCCCAACTCCCTTTAGGAAGCATTTCTTCTGGTTGACCGGTATCACCACCGTGATCAGTACCTTGATGTCTTTCATCAAACCAGCCTTCAACGCCTACTGGCTCAACTGCATCGCCTTCCACCTGCTGTACCTGACATGGCGTGAGCTGAAAAAGTAAGGAGGGGGCTGTGAGGGGTTCTCTGCAGGCCCAGTGCCTGCTCCTGGCAGGCTCACATGCAGCACTGACTCTGCTCATACCAGGGAATCGAGCCCAGGTCTTCATCAGCCACATGTTGGCCCATCAGCTCTGCAAAGAATTGGGGTGGCCTGGGAGAGAACAGGAAGAGGCACAGGCAGGACTGTGGGCAGTGGGATACAAGAAGGCCAACTGGTCCAAGTGCTGTGTAGAATGGGTACAAACCATGGCACAAGCCTGTCTTCCTAAATACGGGGCTGGTTTGGGCCCCTTGCTCCCAGAAGGACATTGAGGGCTTGGAGCGTGGCCAGAGAAGGGCAATGGAGCTGGGCAAGGGTTTGGAGCAGGGGTCTGGTGAGGAGCGGCTGAGGGAGCTGGGCTTGTTCAGCCTGGAGAAAAGGAGGCTCAGGGGAGACCTTCTGGCTCTCCACAACTCCCTGACAGGAGGGTGGAGCCGAGGTGGGAGAGTTGGGCTCTTCTCCCAGGGAACAAGTGACAGGACAAGAGGAAAGGGCCTCAAGTTGCCCCAGGGGAGCTTTAGGTTGGAGCTGAGGAACAATTTGTTCCCCTGCAGGGTTGTCCAGGCCTGGCCCAGGCTGCCCATGGCAGGGCTGGAGTCCCCATGAGCCCTGGAGGGGTTTCTAAGCCGTGGGGATGTGGTGCTGAGGGACAGGGCTCAGTGGTGCCCTGGCAGGGATGGGGGAACCGTTGGACTTGATGATCTGCAAGGTCTCTTCCAACCTAAATGATTGTGTGGTTCTACTCTCCAGCTGCCATGTCTGCAGCTTTCACCTTTGTGGGGCACTTGGGAACCAGTGTGGGGTTGGAAGAACCCACCAGGATCTGAGGAAAAAGACAGGAGCTGCCTGATCTCTGAGCATCAGCCTCATCCATAGAAATCCACAAACCCCTCTCTACACTCTGCAGTTCTTGTGGTCTGATGAACTGTGCAAAGGGTAAATTTGGTAAGAGGTGACTCCCCTGTGTTCCAGCCGGTCCTCAGAGATCAGAGGGGCTGGGGGCAGCTGGACCGATCTCTCACGAGGTGTGCCAATTTAAGAACCTTGCTGTCGGTCCGACACCAGCTCACAAACAGCCTCTGCTGGAGGTCCCGGTGCATCCACAAGACGCGGTCGGGTGCACCAATAGTTTGGTTTATTTACACGTCCAGGTTCTTTAAGATTGCTGGTGATAAACGCACCGAGCTGCAGAACCACTCTACGGCTTAACGACACAATTGTAATTACGAACCCCATTTCCCGGCACAAACAATCAAATGTACAGTCGGCGTAGCCGGGGCGCAAATCTCACCCAAAGGTGTCCCTTTTGGGACAAAACGACAATCTGTGCTTACGATTCGGTGTCGAATTTGTCCAAAATAGGATCAACATTTACACCTCGGTTTGCTGCCGTTGTAAAGCGTGGGGGTGGGGCTGGAGGCAAAGAACTGTTAAGTGGGGCTTTCAGCGGCACCGGCGTCCCTCGTTGGGCCTCTCAGCCTCGATGTCTTCTGCCAGGAACAGTTAACTGCTGCCATGAGCAGGAGAACAGGAAGGCCGTGACCACCCCCGGTCTCACTCCACCTTCCTCGACACCACAGCACCGGATCCGGGACCACCGGATCTCCACCAGGCTCAGTGTCTGCTCTAGAGGCTGGATGTTTATCAGCAGGGAGGAGTTTTGGTCGTGTTCACTTTCCGCTCCCAACACGAAACCTCCCCAGAAGAAACGCCCTGGTGTTCGCCCCGCTGCGCTCGCGTTTGCAGGCAGGAACCGGCCCTCTGCATAACTCACCCTCCTTCCAACACAACACTCTGCTTCTTCTCCCTTGCTGTGTCTTCCAGGTGCAACGACAAAAGGGTTCACCGGATGGCCGCGGTCATGGTCATGTGGTGGGTACTGGCCATCACCAGCTGGTTAAGCGACAGGTTTCTCTGTGGGCTCTGGCAGGCGATCAACTTCCCCTACTTCCACAGCTTCTGGTAAGGGCTCCAGCGCAGAGGCAGGAACCCCAGCCCAAACATTCCAGGGGCTGAAGAGGAAACGGCAGCAGGGATGGGACGCTCCATGGGACGCTCCATCAGGGAGCAGCTGCATCTCTGCCCAACCCTCCCCTCCTTTCCTCTCTCACTGTTGGTGCTGCTCCTCACCCTGGCCCCAGCCCAAGGGTTTGGCCCTATCCCCGCTCTCCGTCCCTTGCTTCCTTCGCACCAGCAAGTGTTTTGCAAGTGGACCTGCTCTAAAGGCCCCTCCAGGCCAGGAGCTTCCCATCTGCTCCTGGGAAGTTGCATGAAGCAGTGTTCTTGGAGTTATTTTAACAGCCAAAATGACAGACAGCGATTTGCTCAGGCAAGACATTTCAGTGCCTGGCCGAGGGCAACCGGACACGCTGCCCACACCATGCAGCCGCACACGCTGCCCACGCCACGCAGCCGCACACGCTGCCCACGCCACGCAGCCGCACACGCTGCCCACGCCACGCAGCCTCAGATTCACCCTCACAAATCACTGGAATGACTGGAGCAGATCCCCAGTGCTGCTGGGCTATAAACCAGCCAAGGTGGAATGGGTGGGCTGGGGCTTAAGTCCCCTGCATCATCCCATCCCCTCTGCCCAAGGAATTGTCCCCGCCCCAGCTCGCAGAGCTCTGCGAGGTTTCCCCATAGGTACAAACCCTGCAGGACCCACCCTTCTTGAGCATCACGGGACTGGGACCTTGGTCTGCCATTGTCATACCCGCTGACGGCTACGGCACCTTCACGGTGGCACCGCCAGCCACACCGCCACAAGCTGGAGGAGGAGCAGCTGGAGCTACCCCTCCCCAACAAATACCTTTTCCGTTTCCCTGCCAGGCACGTGCTGATAGCCATGTCTCTCCTCTACTGCTGCCCACTGGTCATCTACTTTGACGTCCACTACGAGATGCCGTCGTTTGAGCCAAAGCTTGGATATTGGCCCAGCGACTCCTGGCCTGTGGTGGTGCCTTACGTTGTCCTGGTGGAAGCTCACAAGCAGTGCTAGAGCTGGCTGCCTGCAGGCATCCCTCGGGCATGGGCACGTGACGCACACGGGTGCGCTGCAGCGGGAACACCTCGGCCGTGCGCCTGTTGCTCGGAGAAGGGTGACGTGGCCAGCGGAGCCCAGGCCTCCTGATGCCAGGCATGACGCAGGGTGGGAGCCCACAGGTGCCTTGGAAGACTCTGCCCAGACCGGCATCCGGGGAACCGAAGACCTCTTCCTCAAGCAGATCCTCACTGAGAAGAGGAGGGAGACGGTGCTGCTTCTGCGTCTTCTGCGTTAGTCAAGCGGCAGCGCCCGTTGCGGCCAAGAGCACAGCGGAGAACACAGAAGCCAAACTGGTGACAGGGGGGGTTTGTTGGGGCTGCTCTAATTATTATTATTAAATTTATTTATTGATGTACGTTGTCTTGTTCGGGAGGGCTGTTCACTAAAGCTACAGCCACTGACTTGCACTGAGCCTTTTTCTTTCCCCTGACAGCACCGCATCCCTGGAAGTGTTCAAGGCCAAGCTGGACAGGGCTTTGAGCAACCTGCTCTAGTGGGAGGTGTCCTTGCCCATGGTGGGGGGGTTGGAATGAGATGATCCTTAACATCCTTTCCAACCCAAACCACTCTATGATTCTGTGATCCCCCTTTATCTGCCAGCCACTCTCGCAGACGGGTGGCCAAAGCTCTCTCTGACCTGGGCAGAGCTGTTTATAAAGAGAAATCCTCGAGGCTGGCAGCCCAAAAAAGGCTCCACCCCTTTGTCAACCCCCAGTGGCCCTTGTTCCTCCCCAGCTCTGAGAGTCTCTAACACCCATACGTGACTTGGGGCCTCCTCTGCTTGACAAAAGGGCTGGCTGGTGGCAGAGAGGGACGCAAGGAGCCAGGGCATTAGATAAACATGTCGTCAGCTTTGCAAGAACAGAGAGAAGATGTAAAGCCTCAGAAGAAGCCCGCTGCCGTGCCACGGGTACAAAACAACGCGTTCCAGGTTCTCCCCACAGCGTAACCGTGAAGATGCTGCTCTGGCACCATGGGATGTGCTTCCGTTCTCCAAGCGTGGCTGCATTACCAGGCTGAGTGGAACCACGGCGTGGGGCTGGGGCCTGGCTCTGGAGAGCACCGAGAGCTGGGCAGAGCGGCTGTGCTCAGCTCCCTGCGACCCAGCCAGAAGGAGGTAACGTCACTCCAGGGACCACAGGCTTTTTGGATCCTGTGAGTAAAGCAAAAGCAGGACTCTGAGCTCAGCCTCCGAGGCAGAAGGTGCCGCGCAGCGCGGTGGCCTCGCAGTGCCTGCGCCGTGGCCCTCCCGTGGCCGCCGCCGCCTCGTGGGTCCCTCTGCAATGGTCCCCAGAGCCACTAGATGGCAAATTTGGCTCATAAACCCCGAGCAATATTTCATCTTGGGGCAAGGGATGCCTTGCGCAAGGACCGAATCCTGAACCCCTGTGCCTGGTGCTCCCGCCCTCTCCATCCCCTGGCACCGGGGTCAGACACCTCCCCACCGGCACGGCCACCCATGAGCCACCTGCACAAGGTGCAGGACAAGGGGGACTCGGAGCTGCAGCCATCGTGTGCCCTTGTCTCCCAGCACAGGTGCCCATCTCCTCCTGTTTGCCTCTTTGTCTTTCCCTCATCCCATCGCTCCTGCCTCTCCCCTCATCACCCCGTCTCCCTTTCGCTGACCCTCCCCATTTCGCTCCCTCCTGCTCTCCCCCCACCTCATCCCTTCCCCAGCCCATCACATTCTTCTACAGCCTATTAATAACTTCTGGGCAATTGCACCGGGTCCCCGCTGGGCTCAGCCCCTCCGTCGAGGCCGCCCCGCGCAGCCACTGAGCGCGTCGGCAGCAAGTTCAAAAGTGCAGCGGGGCTTTCACAGCCCCTCTCCTCATCAGGGGGTGGAGGAGGCCGCTCGCAAAGAAAAGGCCGCGTTGCCAGGGAGCCTGGCACAGGAAAAGGGGGTCACCTTCACCTCCGACAGGACCGACAGAGATGGACAGGCGCCAGTAGCCCCGCGGGCCGGAGACGCCGAGGGAGCCATGAAGGGATGGAAGCTGGAGTGTGGGCGAGAAGGGCTAATTGGCCACCTCCGGCCACGGAGCTGGCGTGATGCTCGGCGGAGAAACCCAGCGGCAAAATCCCCCGTGCGCTATGGTAATAAGGGAGGTGTCCCGGGCGCCGCTGCCTTGAGAACAATGTTGCTGCAGTTGAGTGACTGTAACAGGCCCTGATGACAGCCGGGGCCGCGTTAAAAATGCCTATTCAAGCAGATCAAGACACTGAGAGGCCTCGTGGGGATCTGAAACCCTCAGGGATTTCTGGATGAAGCCAGAAGCTGAATCCCCAGCCCTGGGAACCTGGAGAGAAAAAAAAAAAGAAAAGAAAAAAAAAAGAAAGAAAGAGAGAAAAGAAAAGAAACCCACAAAGCAGCTTTAAAAGGACAGCAGCGCCTGAGGCAGGGCCTCCTGCTCCAAGCGGGGCTGTAGCCTGAGAAAGTGAAGCAGCCCCAACACCAGTGTGTGGCTGTGGTCTGGGCATTCACGGAGCTGCACAGGGTTATCTGAGGCTGAGGTCACAGATCAAAAGGTCCCTGAGGTGCTGGGGATGTTCTGTCCTTCCTGCCAGGGAGCCAGGGCCCCACTCTGTAGGGCGCAGCCTGCACCACAGGGCTGACAAACACCCCAGAAAAATAAGCCAGGCCGTCAAAGGGACGAGGCAGGGATTCTTGCCTTGAGCTGAAAGGGGTCCCGCAGGGACGACCAGCACGCCCAATGGGTAAAACTGGGAGCCCTCAGAGAGCAAAAGGCAACAGTGGCCCCTTCTCGAAGCCCCTAAGGCCATGGGGAGTTCTGACGGTACCTTCTGCCCCACGACCCTTGGCCGTGCGAGTGCCTCTCCGGGTGCGAGCAGACAGCTCGCTCAGCAGAGCAGCACAGGAAAACAGGCAGGGCAGGAAGAGCTGCAAACCCACGCGCTCGGGGAGCCGAGCTAGGACTGGCCAAAACTAAACCTTTCCTTATTTTTACCAGATGAGCCTTAGCCCAGATCATTTCCCTGATTTGGTTCCCCATGTGGCCGCCTAAACCACAAGAAAAGAGGCAAAAGAAGGAGCAGGAATGAGGAAGAGGATAGAGGCTGCTCCTTTCAACTGATGCCAGATTGAAGAGGCTGTGAAACAACCGCGCCGGTTGAGTCGATTCGGTGCAATCGCAACGCAAATGAAAGCACCTTGTTGATAAGGCACCAGGCCTGCAGCACCACTTACCTGTTCCGCTGCACCCAGTTGCCTCCTGCTGCTAGAGATTTATGCCTCAGGATCTGGCTCGCACACGGGAAACTTCCCACAGCAGAGTGATTTATCTGGTAGAGACGTGGCACATTGATGGACCTGCATAAATAATGCACAAGTAATTAACAATAACCCAGGCCCTGCTTTTAACAATGCCAGGAGAAGAAATTGCTTCACCGGAGCGACTAGTAACGCCTTTTGAAAAGATCTTTAGTTGTTAATTGTCTCAAAGAGGAAAAAAAAAGATAATAGTTTTGAAACAGGGAACGGATGCCACTAGGTCCTGGGATTTTATGGCTGGCCTGGCAATCTTTACGATAGGTTTAAAGAACCTTCTGCTGGAGTCCTGTTAAAACAACATTGATTCAGCTTTGATTTCTTTTTTACAGTCTTCATCTCCTCGGTCTGTGGTTAGAAGTTTAAAACCATGAAGGCAAAGAGCTAAGAAACTCAGGAAGAAAAGATACAAGCTCCTCTAAAAGTCTTGTCCTTTCAACTCAAAGTGCTACTTTTGAGGTTTGACACGGGATTTCTAACTCGGGGGCTGGTGATTCTGCTACACCCGCCTCACAACTGCTAGGAAAGAGGTTCCTTTTGTTTTTCCTCTCTGTTTTACCTCCATCCTTGGCTGTCCGCTTTCCACATGAGACAAAATCAGCCAGAGGGGCATAAACAAACGCCAGGACTTTCCCGATATTGACGGCTGTTCTGGGCGGATGAAAGGTGTCAGCTCCTGATTATCCGAAAGCCGTATTCCAGCGGATACCCTCTCACCAGGTTTGCAGCGCTCAGGCTCCTGAGCTCCCCTGCCTACGTCTTTCCGTGTTCGCGCCCACGGCGGCTGCTCACGCAATCGGCGCCGGTTTTGACCAGTGATCCCACGGGAGATGTGGGTAAAAGTCGCTTCTCAGTAAGGAGAAGCACGACCATTAAACAGCCAAATCAACCAATTGACACAAAATGGGGTTTAATCAAAAGATGAAAGGATCTCCTTGGCCGTTACCATAAAGCCCTGTGATTTGGTTCCACTTAGTACGACATTCTCACCGCTGTTTCCCGGAGAAAAACAAGCGGTTCGCATTTGTCCGACAAAGCGGTTCAAAGAACTTCAACTCTCCAGTAACGGCTGCTATTGAAATACCTAAACCCGGAAGGATTAATTTTTCTGTGCCTTCACATTACAGCTCAAAACCTGCTTTCAATTAGGGCTGTTCTCCACTCTTTGAAAGTCACTTTCTACGAACGTTCAGTCACTTGGGGGCGGATTCGGGTCCTCACTTAAGCACGTGGGTTTTTAGACACGTGTTTAGGGTAAAACTGAAATGGGGGTGCTCTGGAACGATGGGCTTAGTTTCACTGTCACAAAGATTTTTTTTAAAAAAAAAAAAGGCAAAGATTGATCTCAAATTCTGAAGGATTCACCCAAAGCAACATTCAGTTGTGCATCGGGTTATAAACTTCACAAGCTGCAATCGATGCTGCATTTATTTAGCTAGGCCTTCCATAAGAGACCAGCTGTCTCAGTTCACTAAAATGCTTAAGCATATGTTTAATTTTAAGAATATGAATAATTCCATTGATATCAGTGCCACTTACTTATGCTTAAGAATATATTTTCCTGGGCTGGAGCCAGAAATCACGCCACGGAATGCCAATGAAGTGCAAACTGCAATATTTCTCTGAGTGCTTTCTGGGACCAATTTAAAAATTAATCAATGAAGAACCGTAATGTGAAAATGCAAAAATTAATATATGTGAGATTTTACTGTTTACTATCCTAATGTTGCCAAGTATTAACATCCACCCGAGCACTGCCAAGCGAAATCAAAACCAAATCTGCGAAAGAGCGCAAAAATGGCAACAAGTTGAATTTATTATTCCTCATGAATCATCTGATCAGACTTCAAGATTTACTCGTGTAACGTGCAATAACATTTACCAGCCTCAGAAGAACACAGAGGTATAGATTAAGGACAGGGTCTGACCCCATCTGTGCCATCCCCAATGTGTACAACCTCGGTTCGGCCCAGAGAGCTGGGCCGGTTCGGAGCGGACGCTGGAATGGGAGAACAGGATCTGCTCTGTAACAGCAGAAAAGGGCCTTGAACGGGGATGACTTTTAATGATCAAAGTACCACAGAGCAAGGCAGGTTGGAGCCAGGAGGGGTTGGGCTCTACTCCCAAGGAACCAGTGACAGCACAAGAGGAAAGGGCCTCAAGTTGCCCCAGGGGAGGTTTAGGTTGGAGTTGAGGAACAATTTGTTCCCCTCCAGGGTTGTCCAGGCCTGGCCCAGGCTGCCCAGGGCAGGGCTGGAGTCCCCCTGATCCCTGGAGGGGTTTCCAAGCCCTGGAGATGTGGTGCTGAGGGACAGGGGTTAGTGGTGCCCTGGCCGTGCTGCGGGAATGGTTGGACTTGATGATCCTAAAGGTCTTTTCCAACCAGAACAATTCTCTGATTCTAATGGGTCACTAAACCCAGAATTTTGCTCTCCTGCTGACTGTGCCTGCCCTCCCACAAAGTGCTCCATTACGAGCAACAGATGAAAATTTTCAGGCACCAAACACTTGAGCTATTTGTATTTGTCCTCATAACTTTACTCATCCTAAGTCCAAGAGCTGCCCACAAGGTACACGGAGCCGGCCCACACCCTGTATTCGCCTACGACGGCATCACCCTCCAAACAGCTATAAATCGATACGCAAACCATTGCCGTTTTCAAGCTGCCGGGGGGCGACCTCGCCCGCTGCCCATACGGTACAGGAATATGTTTTCCACATACGTCAGATGTTTGGTGACACATTTGACGCATACATTTTCAAGAGATTTAAGAGCGTATAAAAAAGCTCAGGCGACGGACGGAAGCCGCCTGCCTCGGCCGTCTTTACATCACTGAAGTGTTGGGGTCTGAACCCCGAGCCCTGAAGTGAACTTGACACCTGGATGAATTTCACAAGCAGGTAAAAGGGGCTGAGGCTGCCCAGGTGGCTCCTCCTGTAACCAAGGGCAAGACTGGCTTGGCCTCTGGGTTTGCCACCAAGAAGATCTTTTAGCTTGACTGCTGGCTGAGCGGTGGGGACACGTGTCATACGAGACCTTGATGTGAGGGATGGGCCACCTCTGTTGTGAGAGGGCCAGCCAGGAGGGGAGGCCAGGCCAAGCACACCCTGAAATGATGAGAATTAAAGTAGAAATGGGAAACAGCTGCCAGTTAGGTGGGGATTAGAGGGTGAAGAGAAAACGCCAACAGAGCTCCTTGTTGAGTTGCCGCTGCTGCTGCTGGAGGGGTTGGTGAGAGTTTTGTGGAGCCAAGGACAATGAGGGTAACGGATTGGGTAAGGTATCTTCCCGGTATTTGTTGGATTGGTTTGTGCCTGGCTATGTTGGGATGTGGGGTATGGTTGATACCTCCTTATGTTACTGCATTTTCAGCTCAGTTTGCCTTTTCTTCTGTTGTGTCACCCGCAGGGAGTAGGTTTATTGCATCCTTTGTATCCCCTGTGGTTGGCCAAACTATATCAGTTTTGGGGTCCATAGAAATAGATAATTAAACCTGCATGAGTTTCTCTGTATGTTTTCTGCTGATGGCTGCAGCCTTTTTGCTGGGCCATGTAGTTAGCAAAACAATCACGCCCCTCGAAATTGCACCAAATGGGTCCGAACGGATTGTATTCTTCATCTGGCTAACCTACCGACGGCGCATAAAACGTACGTCGAACGGATTCGCTCACCAGCACCTCTCACAGAATCACAGAACGAAGAATTGCCGCGGTTGGAAAAGACCTCCGAGATCACCGCCCGTCCAACTGTCGCTTCCGGCGTGTTTCACAGTCACGGGTCACCACGGTTAAATCCAGCCCTCGGTCGCGAGCCCATCCGTATGTTGCATCTCTTCCCTGATGTCCTGACAATTCTGTGTTAGCGGTCTCTCCAGCTGCTATACCAAAGAGCCATCAATACCCTTTTGGGTCCTTGTAATACCCTTTCTTGAGGAAGTCTACGCGCTCTGCACAAACTTCCGCAACGGGAGTCTCCACCATGGCCTACTACGAGTCCGTCACCGTAAGTCACCTGTCGCACAGCGAGTTCTCTCAGGCACTTAATACCTTTTTCCGTGGTGGCCCATTTGCTTGGGCACTCACCAGTGTCTACCAGGGCTCTATACTTCTGTGGTTCTAACGTGCCAGGCCATCGAATCCGTGGAGCAGGCACCGGGAAAGTCACAGCAGACGGGATCCACGTGACGGACTTTCACAGCTAGGTTCTCTAGCCAAGAAGCAATAGTATCATGGGCCCACCGAGCTCAAAATAGTTCACCTTTGTGTTCCCAGTCTAAGTCTGCTAGAACCAGGACACTGACCTACCAAGGGCGTATAAAACATGTGTAGTGGATTTGCTCACGAGCACGTCTCATAGAATCAGAGAATGAAGAATTGCCATGGTTAGAAAAGACCTCTAAGATCACCATGTCCAACCGTCAACCCAGAAAAAAAAAACCAAAACCAAGCCAACCAAACAAAACCACCCCACAAAACATAGAAAACCCCTCACCATCCCACTAGAGCATGTCCTGAAGTGCCTCATCTACACATTTGTTGAGAACCTCCAGGAATGGTGACTCCACCAGCTCCCTGGGCAGCCCATTCCAGCACCTGACAACTCTTTCAGTAAAGAAATGCTTCCCAACAACCAATCTAATCTCTCCTGGTGCAACTTCAGGCCATTTCCCCTACTTCTGTCACTATTTACCTGAGAAGAGACCAGCCCAGCACCCACCTCACACAACCTCCTTTCAGGGAGCTGTAGAGAGCGCTAAGGTCTCTCCTCAGCCTCCTCTTCTCCAAACTAAACAATCCCAATTCCCTCAGCTGCTCCTCATAAGACATGTTCTCCAGACCCTTCCCCAGCTTGGTTGCCCCTCTCTGAACTCGTTCCAGCACCTCGATGTCTTTCTTGTGGTGAAGGGCCCAGAACTGAACCCAGTACTCAAGGTGCAGCCTCACCAGGGCCGAGCACAGGAGCAACTTTACAGGTCTTGGTTTTCTGCCTGAGCAACAAAGGAAAAGAATTTGTCACAGCTCTGCCTCCACAGCCTGGAGACAACTCTCCATTCGTTTGGGGTTGGTCAAAATAGTGTTTGTCACTTTATACTCCACCCTGACTCCCTTGAAACTGCACCGGCTGGGTCTTTATGCAACAAAACCAAGCTCCGAGGCGTCTGAGACGTGTTGCGCTGCTAAGATAGAGCTTTGCTGCAATCAGGTGCACAATTGTCCCACAGGGAGCAATATCAGCGATAACAATTAAGTTTCAGTGGGAGAAATTTCAGCACGGTAGGACCAGCCAAGTTCCCTGAGTCCCAGGCAAGTCTGCATGGCCCACACCGCAGCGCGGGGGATTATCTGCATTGCTATCGTACCTGAGCTCGCCAGATTAGAGGTGGTTTGCATATATTTACATATGTGGCAACCCCACCTCCAGTTGCCGTGTAGACAGGTGAAAGCTCATTTCATTCTGGCACGTGAACAACTGTCCCAGAATCCATAATACTCAGAAATTCCCACCGATGTGACTGTTACAGGCTCTGAAACGCTGCCCCATCAGCTCGGGGCGGGGGGCTCACAGTCTAGGATCAAATCAGCAGGCTGGGTACCTGCTGATGCTGGAAATGCTGGAATGTTTCAGTTGCTCTGAAAACCACCTTACTGGGGACTTCCTGGGGTTGGAACTAGCAGAAATATCAGTTCCAAGAGGAAAAACCACCACACGAGCCAGGGCTCAAGGTGCTCAGAAATACGGCAAAGACGAGCGTGTGGCCACCGGTCTGCTACCTTAGAGCAGCTCCAAACCCCGGGGCTGCCTTGGGAGAAGTCATAGCTCGGTGTATTTATACAGCATAATAATTCCTACTCGCTTTTTGGACTCTTTGATCCAGAAAACAATTCAGAACAGGCTTCTTGGTGCTGGTCAGACTCCCCTTCTAATCTTCTCTCGTGACGGCCTAGTTTTCAAGCTATTTTTTTCCCTCATCTGGTATTTGTCAGTGGCGTAAAGGTTATCCCATCTAGGGTGACAGTCCGAAGGTGGCCTGTCTCTGAGCGTGCAGATGTGCACCTCTCAATGGCTCTGGCACCCACCAAAGGAAGCCCCACGCAAAGCGGACGCAGATATCGGCGGCGAACGTCCCCTCCTCCGGCGGTACCGCCGTGATCGCGTTCGCTCCAAGGGGCGAGACGGCGCCCGGGCCCGATTTCTTGCAGCCTGCGCTTCTGCCAGCGGCTCGGATTCGGTGTGGGACAAATCTGTGAAACGCTCTCGGTCGGTGGCAGGTCCGGCGGGTTTGGCACGACACAGACCATTACGTCACTCGGCCAAAGCCGACCTCTGTCTGCCGAGCCCAAGAGAAAGGGACCATCAGCCAGCGCTGCTCAATAGCCGGGCGAAACCAATGGAGAGGTGTCGATTGAGCCGGCGACGGACCAGCAGCTACATTAGAATGCCAAGCTCACCTTTGGTGTTAATGAGGCCCCTTCATTAACAGCCTGGAGCGGAGGGGTCAGGGACTGAATAGAGACGGCTCCTTTCTCACCCAGAGAGCTGGGCCTTCTCATTCAGAAGTGAGGCGCGTCGGCGGGGCAGCCGGAGGACGCTCGCGCTGCCCGTGCCGCATCTGCGAGGGACGTGACGTATTTGCGACTATTCATCTGGCTCTTTTCACCAGCGCTAAATACACAGAAAGAGAGAATAAGATAAATTCTCATTGTGTTCCCACTTGCTAAGAAAAAAAAATTTCCCTCTTCCTTCTGGTTCGGAGGATTATTGTACGTGAAAAGCCCTTTGCATTTTTCAGTAGCTATAGGACGCTATAATTTAGATTTTCCTCAGGCACAAAAGAACTTAGTTAAGCTAAACTGTATTACCGTGGTATTTTTTCTTTCCACTAAGTCCTTCGTTAACGAAGGGAACTGAAGAGTTTCCAAGCCGTCTGTAATTTTTCCCAGATGCAGCTGGTAGTTGCCAGGAGTATCTTTTTGGCAATCAGAGCTTTTGGCTATTAACAATCTGGACCTTCGCTATATTACCCTGGTGTTAAATATGTGCTGTGAATACTGGAGTGCGGAGTGTGAACCGGAGAAGGAGGGGAAGGCAGAGAACAGGCAAAGCCAAATCGTTTTTAGAAGAATAAACCCTGCTGGGATCCAAACGATCGCGCTTCCCCGCAGGGATCCCGACGCAGAGCAGCAAACCAGGAGCCTGCTGCACCAGAACCAGGGTTGCTGTGAAGCTCACTCACTCCTCTCTCACAGCTTTTCTCTCTGGCACGACCTGCTCTGTGCTCTCCCTGGCAGCCGCCGTGGAGCAGCCCTGCAGCGAACCTCTGCCATGAACCCCAGCCGGCCACGCACAAACCAAAACACCGCCAGAGGTGCCACCAGAGAAACCAAATCCTCTCTTGACCACAGGTGCAGGGGATTTTCTGAGGGGGTGTGTAATGATCACACAGGATCTGGCCGGGCTGGATTGACGGGCTGAGGCCAATGGTGTGAGGTTCAAACAGGCCAAGTGCCAGATCCTGCCCTTGGGTCACAACAACCCCCTGCAACGCTCCAGGCTTGGGCAGAGAGGCTGGAAAGTGCCTGGTGGGAAAGGACCTGGGAGGTGTTGGTCAACAGCTGACTGAAGATGAGCCACTGTGTTCCCAGGTGGCCAAGAAAGCCACCAGCATCCTGGCTGTGTCAGCACTTGTGTGGCCAGCAGGACTAGGACAGGGATCGTCCCCTGGACTGGGCACTGGGGAGGCTGCCCCGTGAATCTGGGGGTCAGTTTTGGGCCCCTCACTCCCAAAAGGACCTTGAGGGGCTGGAGTGTGGCCAGAGAAGGGCANGGAGCGTGGCCAGAGAAGGGCAATGGAGCTGGGGAAGGGTCTGGAGCAGGAGTGTGGGGAGGAGCGGCTGAGGGAGCTGGGCTTGTTCAGCCTGGAGCAAAGGAGGCTCAGGGGAGACCTTCTGGCTCTCCACAACTCCCTGACAGGAGGTTGGAGCAAAGAGGGGTCAGGCTCTTCTCCCAGGGAACAAGCAACAGGACGAGAGGAACTGGCCTCAAGTTGCCCCAGGGGAGGTTTAGGGTGGACTTGAGAAATGTCTTCTCCAAAAGGATTGTCCAGGCCTGGCCCAGGCTGCCCAGGGCAGGGCTGGAGTCCCCATGACCCCAGGAGGGGTTTTCAAGCCATGGGGATGTGGTGCTGAGGGACAGGGCTCAGTGGTGTCCTGGGGGAATGTTTGGACTTGATGATCTTAAAGGTCTTTTCCAACCAAAACAATTCCATGGTTCTAGGACATGACACTGTTGTTGGCAAAGCCACGGTAAGTACCCGGACAAAAAGATCTGCTCCTTATTACCTACAGTATCATCAGTTCTTTATTTTGGCTGCAGGTCTTGGAAATGCCACAGAACATTCGGCTCATTGGGGGAAGCACCCCAGAAATCTCTCCCAACCCCGGGTTTACCTGGCCAGAACAGGGACAAGTGTTGTGCAAAGTCTCTTTTTTTTTCATTTTATTTTCCAGCAGCCCCAGCTCTCAGGGAACAGAAGCAGCCCTTGGCACAGCCTCCTACCATGGGCCAAGCCAGATGAAACGCACACCTTTCAGTTCAAGACAAGGATCTCTGAAGCAAGACTCTGAAAAGAAAAATAAAAAGCCCAAACAAAAATTAGGGAGAGCTGTCATGTTTCATTTGCATATTTGCATATGCAAATAAGAGCTGTTCCTTATCCATTGGCACTGGCCCTACTGTAGATGGCAGCAGCACAGCGGAGCTCTGCCAGCATCCAGGGCCACAAAGAAAGACGTTAATTGGATTTGCAGACGCTTTATTGCAAAACCCAGAAGTTGCTGGAATAGATCTAAAGAAACAGGAGCTCAGCCCCCGGCTGCCTTGGGTGCGAAGGCGCTCGCCTGACAGCTCGTTAGCTTGAGACGGCCCCGCCAAATGAGAAGTTTGGAGGAGCCTGGATGGCTGCTGCCTCCACCTTCCCCAGCACCTGAAGCTCCCAATGCACTGGCAAATTTTCTCCTCTTGCCCGGGACGTTTTTTTTTGAGGGGGGAGCTTGAGCCGTCATCGCGCTGGAAACCGTTCAGAAGCGGGAACTGGTAGCGGAGAGAAGGCTGGTTATAGGAACTTCGCTCCTTGGATATTTTCGCAGTTGAGTGTCCAGAGCTAGCCCAGCACATTTTAAATTAATCCACTCGCGCTCCTCGTCCCAGCACAGAGCCCTGGGGCGCTGGCTTGGTGCAGGTGTCAGCAGAATGACGCCCTTGCTCCGTACGGGGCACCTCGACTTCCTCGCTCTGGTTTAACGGCCACATATCGGGCTGAGGCGCCTCACCTGAAGCGCCGTGGAAGCTGAGGGAACTCGGGCTTTCCCATTCCCGAGTTGGAAGCGTCCGAGTTCTTGGTTAGATTCTGCCGCAGGCCACAGAGGAGCTGAAATCTGGAGGAGCGACCGGTGTCCAAACCAGCAGATGTAAATAGGGGTGCGCTGCAGCCGTTTGAGGGGGGCAGGCCAGCTGCTGCACTGGGACAGCACCAAAACAACTGTTAACACCGGGCTGGGCAAAAATAAAGGCACAGAAAAATTGTCCCCGAGGGGAACTAAAATAAAAAGCAAATTCTAATGATGTTTCAGAGGAAGTAACCGACAATCTTTCAGGGAAAGGCAAAGTTCAGGATCTTGTGTGTCTGAGCCACATCTCTTGCACAAGGAGGGAATTCAACGGAGCAAGAGTGGAGTCAAATTTGGGAAAGATGGAGACATTTCAGGGAAAAAATTCAGGCCTTGGAGCATGTAACCACCAAGGACTGTGATGAGGCTGAGGGAATAGCCAGGATCGGGAGTTCGAAAATAAAAAGATTTAGTCACGTGCATGGGAATAATGTCCACAATTAAAGGTATCAATGAGAACTCCCACCAGAGAAAGAGGCCCCGTCTCAAAGGAGAAGAAAAGAGACTGTCCAAGGAGATGTGTCTTGGGAACACATCAGACAGAAACACGGAAAATTAAAACCGGGGCGCTTAAAGGAATCCAAATCAGGCTCTTTATGTTGTTGTTGTTGTTGTTAACTGAAGCGATTAAGCATTTTGCTTCACTAATATCCTCTATCAGGTTGATGAGGTAAAGTGGCTCTTTAGAACGATTTGGGAACCTATTAATCCTCGCCTGTGGCGATCGGTCAGCAACACACGCAGCGTTATTGGCTAACAGGCATTTTTCTGCTGCCTTACAGAGATCAACAAACTATTTCAAACTGGAAAGTTTTCCCGAAGGAAATAAAAAAATTCTTGCCTTGCACCTGAAAGAAAATCCGCTCCGAAACAGTCACAAATTGCGCTCGTAACGCCAGTCCCGCGTTCATTTGAGCCTCACAAACTCCAGCTCAGCCACTTGTCATTTAGAGCCCCTGAGAGAAGGTAAATAAAACCCCCCGCTTTTCAGATGCAAATGTCACCCTCCGGAGTCAGCGGCGGGGCTGAGCAAACCGCGCTGGCAGGGCGGGCGGTTCCTAACGCGGCCTCGGCCGCTGCCGGCGGCTCCCTTCCCAGCCGGCCCGGTGACCCCCGGGCTCCTCACCCAGCTGAGCCCGCGGCTGATAAGCACCGCGCCTCTGAGGGAATCCCGGCTCCTATTTGCATTGCAAATGTTCCCCGCTAGAGACCAGAACACCAGAGATTGTTGCCCCTGCGGCGAAAGAG